>OX375868.1:49746853-49788496 GCA_947359475.1 Heligmosomoides polygyrus bakeri | reverse complement strand
CTCTTCAAGCAGAACAGAACGATGTTATTGGGAGAGTCGAAAACCCAAATATGGACAAGTAAGAATGCAGGGAAACTTCAACCGCTAAGTCCGCCGCCCTAAAACGGCAGATGGGGCTTAGGCAGTTTAGGCAGCTGAGAAGTTCTGATCACGTCATCGTAAAGTACCGTACCTTAAGCGCTCTGTTCGCGTACGCATTTTGAGGCTTTAGCTCGCCGCGTCTTCTCGCAGTGGTTCACCGAATTCGGAAAAAAATGCATCACGCAAGCCTCACCTGCATTTTCGCACCGCTGTAACATTGCCCGCTCCTAAGCTACGCCATTCTACTTTAGTATACTTATATACCGTTCTACTGCCTACAGTAGACACAAGTTGCAGCCAAAACGATTCGAACTCGACAGAGTTATTGTGCTCCGAACACGCCCGCGCGTGCAATTTAGCGCAACAACGGCAGACGCTCTCCGCGCTGTTTCTCGCCCAGATTACAGTGTTTCCCACTATAAATGACACCATTCAATTCAGCATCAAAAGCTCTATCGAATGGTATCAAGCATGGCCCAACTAGAAGACAACCTTTTTTCGATGACGTCATCGTTCTTCCGCCGCGGCCTCGTCCTCGATGCTAAACAGTCAAAAAATTGATATTTCCAAAATCGGTCGAAATTGACACCGTTCGATAGCGCTTTTCAAGGAGAAGAGAACGGTGCCATTGGGAGCGTCGAAGGCTCAAATCAGGGCGAGTAGAAGCGCAAGAAACTCTAACCGCTAGCTTTTGCCGCTCTAAAACGCCAGCCGAGGCTAAGGCAGTTTAGGCAACTGAGGAGCTATGAGCATATCGTTGTAAAGTACCTTAGGCGCTCTGTTCACGCACGTATTTTAAAGCCGTCAGCTCGCCGCATCTTCTCGCTGTGATCCACGGAGATCGGAAAAAAATGCTTCACACAATCCTCACCTGCATTTTCGCACCCCTATAACATTGTCCCCTCCAAAGCTAAACCATTCTACTTTGGCGTACGAAAAGAACGTTCGACTGCCTACAAAACCTACAAGCTGCAGCCTGAAAGGTTACAACTCGACAGAGCTATTGCGCTCCGAACACGCCCATGCGTGCAATTTGCGAGCGGTTGCCCCCCTCGATTGAAAGGTTCGAATCCGTATGTATTGTTCACGGCGCACTTCAAAGGCTTGCTGGACAGCCTTGGAGCAACTCCTGACTAGGGCGGCAAGAAATTTCTGATAAAACTCACCAAACGCTCAGTCTACAAGCTGCCTCCCCCCCCACCTCGATTGAAAGGTTCGATTCTGTATGCATTGTTCACGGCGCACACCAAAGTTTCGCTAGGACAGAATGGAGCTAATCCTGACTAGGGCGGCAAGAAATTTCTGATGAAACTCCCCAAACGCTCAGTCTACAAGCTGTCCCCCCCCCCTCGATTGAAAGGTTTGATTCTGTATGCATTGTTCACGGCGCACACCAAAGTTTCGCTGGGACAGAATGGAGCTAATCCTGAGTGGGGTGGCGTGGAATTTCTGATAAAACTCCCCAAACGCTCAGTCTACAAGCTGTCCCTTCTCCTCGATTGAAAGGTTCGACTCTGTATGCATTATTTACGGCGCACTCCAAAGGCTCGCTTGACAGCCTTGGAGCAACTCCTGACTAGGGTGGCAAGAAATTTCTGATAAAACTCACCAAACGCTCAGTCTACAAGCTGTCTCCCCCCCCCCCCCTCGATTGAAAGGTTCGATTCTGTATGCATTGTTCACGGCGCACACCAAAGTTTCGCTAGGACAGAATGGAGCTAATCCTGAGTGGGGTGGGGGGGGGGGGGGGGAATTTCTGATAACATTCTCCAAACGACTCGAAATAGTCTTGAAAACGTCGCAGTTCCCAGTGAGAGAAGATAGAAGCGCAGGGGACATGCGCTCGCCCACTCGATTGATAGGTTAGGTTCTGTGTGCATTGTGCACGGCGCACTCTTGGGGCATTCCTGGCATGACAGAGCACTGGCGACGTACGCCATCTTTGAGATACTCCGAAAGCACGCATATCCTGGGAAATAAGCTGCTCTAATCGCCCGTCCAGCCAATTTTGGACCACCCACGGCGAAAATAGGGGTGTTCCGGTAAAGCTTTACATATGTTTGTGTAGATCTCGAAGAGGCGAATCGAATGGTGCCAACCATTATTCAAGAAACCTAAAACTGAAGGAGTTATGAGCGTGCGACGCTTTGCGACGCTATGTTGGCGTTTTTTCGCCCACTTTTGACCGTGCGGCGCGAGCGGTATTGTACAAAGTGCCTGTGTAGTGAATCGCATTGTCTTCCTCCATGATTATGAGCACGCCACCGAAATCCAATTGAAAACGTACCCTTTCCTCCGAAACAAGGGTTCCACCCGAAAACGTTATCGTATGCCCACTGCTTGCTAGCCTCTCCACGTCCATCAGTTCATCTTGCGGATCCCAGCTTGATTTCTTCCCTCGAAGGTTCCTTGCCTAAAGGTGGGTCACACTTCAGCGTGAGCAGGTGGATCACCACTCGACCGTCGGCGGACATTGTTGGTGTTAGGTTCTAGAAAACATTCAGCAGATCTCTGATTTCCAGGTGACAGGCAGACATGAGGGAAGGAGTGTATAGATGCCGTTTAGCTGAATTTGCGGGATCCACACACCTCGTTTCTAATTTGGACCACCTCCGACGTCACAACGTGGTCTCCTTTTTGAAAATCCGAGCAGGATGGTTTTTCCCGAGGCCTTTGGTCTATGACTGGAAACAGAGTATGAGGAGCCTGTAGCCTTTATACGCTACCCGTAAGGTGCCCAGTGGTGCTTTATGCACCTTATACCTGTGTATCATTGATGCTGAACATTTATACATCCCCATGTTGAATACCACAACGTACCGCTAGAAAAATGCGCAGAAAACGTCTGAAAATGGTATAGACGTCAGAATCCCTCAAATCTCTACCAATCAGTTGAAATGCAAAAGCGCAACAACGCAGAGGAGCCAAACCCCTGACCTCTCTCCCACGAGTCAACCCTCTACCCACCTGTGCTCGAGCCACTGGCTGCAGATGCATCGCGAGCGTACAAGACCCCCAAAGGCGTGCTGCGTCGGATCCTATTGTGACTCCTACTCCTTGGGTTTAAAGACTTGGCAAAAAATAAACACAATTTTGTACTAATTGAGGGGTGAGGATTCTCCCTATATGACTCGCTCCACTCGTTCAGACATACGCTTCAGACCCTACCCTTGTGAGAGCTACTGGCTTCTGTAGGCCAAGCTGAACACTGCCGCACAAGGGCAGGCAGCGGACCTTTACGACGGGCCTGTTTACGAAGATCCCAGATCGCATGTGGTTGACGTTGTGTCACTATCCAGATAATGCGTTACGATGTCGAGGGGAGCCGACGCGCAGACGCAGCCTTCGCAAAGCCCTGCGAATGTGGGAAGCATGCAAAGTCTCTCACCCGAACACGGCATCAAGGAGAACCTAAGTCGTGCAAAAGACCCGCTACGCAGGCAGTACCCGCGTAGCACCCTAAACGTGGTTAAGTCGCCAGGCCTCTCCTCTTCCTTGACAGAGGCACTGGAGCGAAGAGAGATCGACTTCTGCGTTGTGCATGAGGCGAGGTGCTCCTATGGAAAGTCGATGGATGTACGCCGAGGCTCGAAGGCCGTTTAGCTGAAGTTCTGTTAGCACTGTCAGTGTTAGTATAATCATCTCCGAATGTTCTCGAGATGGGGTTCCAAACAAAGGATGTAACACGTCGACATAGAAGAAAGCATCTGGCAAATCTGAATTCAGTTTGATGACATTGGCTTTTTAGCACTCTTCGCTTGCTCCTTACAATCGATAGCAATTTTTTTCTGACCACAAAGCGAGCGATAGTGTTGGTTTTGTGAAAGCATTGTTCATTTTTTAACAGCCTGCGCAGTTTTCAGACATCCGTTTGATTGAGTGGCCTCGATATCATTGATACAAGGTATTTTCATATCTACAAATAGTTAATACGAGTTAATAATTAGGAACAGCTGATACAGAAGAATATGCATTGAATAGTCTGGAGTGGACCAGGGTTACTGCTGAGGGTTGCACACATTTCTTTTCTGGTAGGAAAATATGTCTAGCTTGGACAGCGAATTCATTCAGAGGTTTTCGTCTTACTCGTTTCTTATTTTTTACTTCTCCAAAAAAAAAAGCCTCAGCTCATACCTATGGCAGCGCAGCACATTGCGTAAAATTTTCCAAAGCTTCTTCTTAATGCAGTCAAGATATGTATGATAGCACTTGCCTGGTGGCTCCGTACTGCATGATGCTCCCGTAATCGTAGGGCATTCCGTAGTTGTAGTTCGTTGTGGCCGATTCCTTATCGAACTGGTCAACGAAGTCTGGCTGAAGATAGTCTGAGATCAAATCTCATTTGCCATACCAACGGCAAGCTGGAGGACAAACCTGAATATTAGCCACAATGATTCTAATGGCAGTATCACGATCAACTCTCGACTGGGAGTGGAAGAATCCAAGGGCGTGTCCTATTTCGTGTGCTGCTGTTCCAACCTAAAGAGGAGTGTTTGGATCGAGTGGTGTTAAGAAAGAACGTTAGCAGCCACTTACACTCTCACAACCCTTCCCCAAGGACAGGTCTTGTTGCCCACCAACTCTTCCCACATAGGAGTAGCAACCATCCCCCTTGAAAACGCGAACGCGATTTGCTGCTGGAAGTAGAGTCGATCATCGACTTGAAAGATGTGCGCATTGAGTAGGGCAACCTGTGCTATCCTCAACAAATGTGATGCAGGTGTTTTCTTGCCAGAACCGGGCTGCCTCTGTGAACGTTGTTCTTATTGCATCTGCTGAAATGAGAGAAACTTAATTTAAGCTGGGCGCGTGGTAGCACAGTCGTAGGAAGTGCCGTCTGTCACGTGCACCCGATTCAAAGTTCCTGGTTCGAAACTCACGCCCAAGCCAACCACGCCTTCCGTCCCTTTTTGGTCTGGGTTGTAACCAGACTCGGAAGGAAACAATACTGACTTATCCCTCTGCTGGCCACCGCGCCTCCACGATATACCGTAGAAAGTAGAATGCATAGCGCAAAAGGGATAGATTAGTATCGTCCTTAATATATAGCTCATATAACGAGCTCGAGCTCAGATAAAGAGCACGTAAAAGCCCAAGAAAATAGAAAATTTCTGGCGATATGGAATGCACCATGCACTCGTCTGAAACCTTGCAATTTACACTCGATTAATTGTTTTTGGCTTGATTACTTGTTACAATTGTTTAACAAAGTGGACGTACCGATTGATTTGTGCTTCCTTTAACATTAAAAATTGAAAGCAAACTACGGCTTGCGAAAAATGCAGGGCATCCTAAAAATTGGAGGTAATTTTGAAAGATTCTAAGAATGCTGCTAGTGAAGCTTTTGAAGATGTTTGAAACTCATATGAAAGCACAGCCTACCTAGATTTCTGTGGCGTGTAAATAGTCAAGATTGCGCCATGCTTCCACCTGAAACCTGGTATTTCAGACTTGACTGATTGTGCACGGGCTGAACGCTTGTTACAATTTTGTTACTACTTCACCAGATTAACCTTTGCTGTGCTTATTTTAGCGTTTAGAAACTGACTATCACGCGAAAGACACTTGACATGCGGGTGTATTGATTGCGCAAGTTAGGTGTGAGAAGGAGCCGCACTTTCCAAGACGGATTCTATGAACTGATGAAGGAACATTCAAGTTGAATGGAGAGGTTAATCGGCATATGTAATTGCAGCTACTGAGTGGCGGAAAGCGTTAAAAGAAGCACAGCACAGGTTAATGTGGCCTAGTAGTAACAAGATTACAACAAGCATTCAGCCCATGTACAATCAATCGAGTTTGAAGTGTAAGGTTTCAGGCAGAGGCATGGCGCAATCTTAACTATTCATACATCACAGAAATCTCGGTGAACTGTGCTTTCAGATGAGTTTCAAACATCTTGAAAAGCTTCATTAGTAGCAATCTTAGAATGTTCCAAAATTACCCCCAATTTTTAGGATACCCTGCATTTTTCGCAAGCAGAATCTGTGGCCGTAAGTTATAAACCTTAAACGAAGCACAAATTAATCGATACGACCACTTTGTGAAGGAATTATAACATGTATTCAACCGAATCACGACCAATCGAGTGTAAAATGCAAAATCCCAAAATCCCAAATCTTTTATTAAGCTTTCGCAGAAGTTCTTAACTTTTTTAGTACCTTTATTGTGAGCAAAGTTATCACCTCTCAAAAATTGTATACATTTTTTGATACACCCCTTATATATGTACATAAACATAAATATAAATAAACAAATAAGTAAATAAATAAATAAATATGTATCTTACTATATATCATTCACCTAATCTGTTGGTCACGATAGGGGTACTGAAGCCAAGAGATGCCTACGACAGCCCGGCGTATGCCAGCCGTGTTTTCTTTCAGCTTAATCATGGGAGACTGCTGGCGAACTGATAACCTTGGCGGCTGATCACCCAAGTTGACGACATGTTCAATGGGCAACGCGTCAATGTTTAAATGGGATCAAGAGCAGAGCGTAGGGATTCAGAAGACGTACCGAAGGCGTCGTCCAACGTGCCCAGGGATTCGAAAGACGTGCGCTAGATGTCCTTCAACGTGAGTCAGGATTCAGAAAACGCGAACTAGACCTCGTCCACCGTGCGCAGGGATTCAGAAGACGTGCGCTAGACGTCCTTCAACGTGAGTCAGGATTCAGAAAACGCGAACTAGACCTCGTCCAACGTGCCCAGGGAGCCAGAAGACGTGCCGCAGGCGTCCAACTTGCGTGGGGATTTCGAAACAAAGAGAGCAGTAGGAGGGGGACCAGTGAAGAGGGGATCAGCAAGGGGGGCCAAGAGGTAGGGACAGTGACTATGGGATATAGTTGTGCCCGAACGAATATTCGAGCATTCGAACTCGAATGATTCTATTCGAAATCGAATACTCGTATTCGAACGTTTGAAAAAATCCGATTTTCGGATGTGTTCGAATTCGAATGCTCGAAAAGTCGCGAATTCGAATGTGTTCGAATTCGAATGCTCGAAAAAGCGCGATTTTCGAATGCATTCGATTTTCGAACATTCGAGAATCGTCGTTATTCGGATATATTCGGTTATTTGAAATTTTTGGAGAACACAACTATACTATGGGATTGGGAGGAGTATTATTGCCGTCGGGCAATAAACGGTGCCGACCTGTTTTCGATTAATTTTAATTATGTTTCCGCAGATGAAGCACTTCGGATTGGGACTCTCATGATCTAATTCTTGCCACGTAGAGAACGGGCACTTTGGAGAATAAATCGCGTACATGCGATAGGGGGTGGATGGACTTCATAGGAGCAGGATTTTGTCCTAGCATATCCTGCTCCACTAATCTACATATTATAGTAAAACCACTTTTTTAATGTAATAAAAGTAAGAAGGCCTAAAAGCCTAAGAATTTTGTGAACAAAGCAAAAAGTGAGCTTCTACCGCATTAAATTAGAGAGTCTCCAAAAAAGTTAGAATAATTTTTTGTTCGAAGAAAATTACAGCATAACTTTCCTTGACCTTCTCATCCTTCGATCAAATAAGTGTTCACATTGTTTAAAATTTTATATATATATTTAATTTTTAGTGTTAAAAAATGATTTGAAGCTTGTTTTAAAGAGCACGAGGGCAGCCATATTACCAAAAGTGCCAAAAGAAGAGATTGCGCCGTGCCCTCGTCCGAAACGTCATGACCTTTATTCTGTTGATAGCAAAATATCTGTTTGCATAGAGTTTCACACTTGTAAACAATAAAAACACTTGTAAAAAACACACATTTTCATCTTGCTTCATGTAAGCAGCACTTACACTATCAATCAAATTGAAAACGCGACCAGCGTTTCGAGTGCACGGCGCGATCTGGTCTTTGAATGCACTATATAATTGTTCCCTTGCTGCACTCTAAAACAAAATCTAATTTATTACTTTTCTCAATCAATAAAAATTTTATGAAATTATAACATTTATTGGGGCAAGTGAACAAAGAAAAATTCAAACAAAGTTATTCCAAATTTCATTTGAACAAAAATTATTCTGACCATCTTTAAGACACTGTAGCTTAAGCTGCCTTAAAGTTATTTCGATTCTGAGGAGTTCGCTATGATTTCAAATGTTAAAGGCAGCTTAGAAGAGTGCCGAGTTTGACTTGAAAGTTAAAGTAAATTTATTCAAGGAAAATGTAGAAATCGCGCCAGTACTCGGCTGAATTCTCGCGATTTTTACCTTATATATATATATATATATATATATATATAGTAACTAAGACGGCACTACAAAAACATTTGTAAAAACCACATATATTCTTATATCGCTGTTCCACATAAGCAGCATTTACACTATCAATCAAATTAAAATCGCGATGAGGCAGCCGAGTACATGGCGCGATCCCTTCTCTAAATACGCTAAATGATTTTGGTCTTCCTGCGCCTTGAAAAATTTAGATGAAGCTGGAACCCCGAAGGCCTCCTACTTGTTTGTTTCGCATAGAATTTTTTTTTCGTGACAACACGGCCTTCGCATGCGACAGACGCACTCAGAGAACGCAGTTGCCTTCATATAAATAATTATGAGCATCTAAAAATTAAAAGCGCTTTAAAAGAAGAGAGGCAGCGGATTCTTGGACCTGACGAAGGCTTCTATGTTGACCAGAAGGTTCATTTTTTCGCCGATTTTTACTTTTTCGCCGGCAATAGGCTTTACGACGCTGGTGCATAACGAGAGACTGCGTGATCCGCCCTTATGGAAGAATTGTAGACTGTGCGCAGAAGGGCATCATCATCATCATTTTCAGTAGCGTTTGTCCCGCTTGGTGGCGGGGTCAGCTCTTTCGGTGTGGTGTCACCATTTCTCCCGACCAAATGCTTGATCGGGATGCACACCAACTATCTTTAAGTCCAAGTGCAACGTGTCTAGCCAACGTTGCTTCGGGCGTCCTCTGGCCCGTTTTCCAGAGACTTCAAGATTCAGGCCAATCTTACAGACGGTGCCGTCGTTAGCGCGAAGGACGTGGGGATACCATCGTAGACAAGCTTCGCGCAACTTGTCGGCTATCGGGACGACACCGAACCTCTGTCGCATGGTGTCATTGCGAACGCGGTCCAATCGCGTTAATACGGCCGTCCACCTTGACACCTTCGTTTCCATTACGCTGAGGCGGCTTTCAATTTCCTTCGTCACGGGGTAGCACTGAGCACCGTACGTCGCTACTGGGCGGACGACTGCTCTATAAACCTTCGACTTGAGGTACTCGGGTATTGTCTTATCGCAGAGAACCCCAGTCAACGACCGCCATTTGGACCAGGCTGCACTTATGCGCGCATTCACCTCCAATTTTAGGCTGCCATCGGGCGTAACTGTTGATCTGAGATACATGAAAGATGTGACTCGTGAGAGCTCAGTACCATTGATCTTAATGGATCCATGCTCATTCACATCCGTCGTCAAGTATTCCGTCTTTTTGACGTTTAGCTTGAGTCCGAACAATGCCAAGCAATCGCACCATTCCTGTGCCTGTCGCTCGAGTTCGGCTTTGTCTTCACACGCAAGCATGACGTCATCGGCATACAGCAACGTCCAAGGAGCTGCCCTTTGGAAATCGCGTGTAATTGCATCTATGACGACCACGAAGAGCAGTGGGGAGAGTGCAGACCCCTGGTGCACTCCGACAGAGATTGGAAACTCCATCGAGGTACCGCTGGTGGTCGCGCTCGGCTTATTGAACACGACGAGTAAAAGATGCGCACCCACTCAATAAGTTCTTTCGTGGATGCCGTGTCATCGCAACGCTTACCATATAACTTTTCGCGGAACGCGGTCGAAGGCCTTCTCAAAGTCCAGGAAGGCAAAATGAACCGGTTTTGGTTTCTCGCGGTGCTTCTCTAGCAGAAGACGAACGGCGTGTATGGCATCAACCGTCCCACAGCCGGCAACGAAACTACACTGATTATTGGAAAGCTGGACGTCCATCCACGATTCGCTCAAAGATTTTCATGGTGTGCAAAAGTGGGCGAATCGGACGGTAGCTAGTGCAGTCCGCAGAGCTGCCTTTCTTCTTCCAAATCGGGATAGTCGTGCTTTGCTGCCTACTCTCAGGCACTTTCTTCTCAGCAACAACTTGATTGAAAAACTCTGTCATCCAACCGGCAGGGCACCAACCCTTCGACTTCCACAGGTCGGCCGACAGGTCATCTGGACCAGTGGCTTTGCCTGACTTCATCTTCCTCAGGGCTGCTTCAGTTTCGCTCACTGTGATCTTCTGAACGGGACCGTATAGAGGTGAAGCAAAAGGAACGGCAGGATGTTCAAGTTCAACATTCGAGATTTCCTCGAAGTAGTCGCGCCATCGCTTCAAGCCCTTTTATGATCCATCAGAAGATGGCCGTTCTCATCGTTAATGCAAAAGAACTTTTCGATGTCTTCTGCTTGGCGACAGCGAGCTTTGGCGAGTCGGTAAAGATAGCGCTCACCATCACGCGTCTCCAGTTTTTCGCTCACGTCAGCGTAGTGTGCGGCTTTAGCACCGGCCACTGCCTTCTTTGCCGCTTTCCTCGCTTCTCGATAATTCCGCCAATTACAGACTGTTTTGTCACCGATAAATACGTGATACAACCGTTTCTTTTCCCTGACCTTCTCTCTGACATCGTCAGTCCACAGCCAAGCCTGCTTGTCGACCCAACGCCGTCCAGGCTTCGTTGTGCCGAGTTTGAGGCGTGCAGCCCGGGTTATCGCATCGGTAGCCTCTTTACAGGTTTCGTCGACAGTTGTCACCGTCGCAACCGAATGCGAGAAATAACTGCCGCTCCCTTCTCTTTCAGTCACCACCATTTGATTCTAGCCGACCCGCATCGCTCGGCGTGTTTACACCTCAAAGGTGTGATCTTCAGCGAGCAGATCAGTGGACGGTGTTGCGTGGCAACCGTCTCATACGGCACGGTCTTCGCGTCTGTGGACAAGGCCTTGGTCGCGACGCCTAACAAGGACATAGTCAATCTGCGTTTTGGCGTTCCCGCTATAAAACGAGATGAGGTGGGAGTCACGCTTTCGAAATTTGGTGTTCACGATGATGAGGTCATGTGAGTCTGCATACTCAAGTATACGCTCACCATCGGCGTTGCGTGACCCATAGTCAAAACCACCATGACAGCTGTAGCCGTTTTTCGCTGCTCCGACATGACCATTAAGGTCACCTGCCACAACCATGGAAGGGCATGGTTTACCAAATTCAGTGTTTGAGCTGTGGCGAGCTATATATTGATGAAACCCGGAGAGCGCTAAGCGTTCGCATCAGGGAGCAATGCGAGCGCTTAGCGCGCTCCGGGCTGGAGAGCAAAAGCGTAGCTTGGTGACCCCACTCGGTACATATCGACGACCACCGCGGGGACGACTTTAATATTCTAACACATTTGCTTAAGCCTGGAGCGGCTGGTAGAAAGGCTATATATTGTTACAGGATGCTTTGTTGCGATCAAAACTCTTGTGCCAGGCGATTTTAATATTAAATGCACGAAGGGAGAAAGCTGCATAAGTAGAGCAGCTAGCTTGATGTGATTGTCCTTACAAGGGAACTGTCTGAACAGTAGGCCAGGACAGCAGGAACTAGTATTATAGGGAGAATCTCCGATCTTCATAGAGTGGCAGAAAACGTTTTGTTTTTGTCCAATCTTTAAGGCAAACGAGTAAGAGGGAGTGATGGATAACGGTCCGCAGAGCGAGCTTGCCATGGCAGCGCAAGATACTGGTGTCGTGAACTCGCTGGCGCACTGGTATAGTGGCTGCCTCGTGTTCGTGAGATCAAGAGTTCGGTTCCCATGCTACATCGCGTCTTTGCACTCTTACCATAGTATCGGATTTCCATAGAGATCTCCAAATCTGATCATATATATCCATATATCTCCATATCTCTATATGACTGCTCACGGCTTATCAATACCTCCCCCGCGCCAACAAGGCTACGCCGTTATGTCGCACATGTCCTTCGACATAGTATCATCGGCTCTCCCATAAATAGGCTTGTCCACGAGTTTCTTTTACTATCGCCTTGAATGATATTTTCGGATTTCCCTCCTGCTCTTAGCTTCCTTTGTTTCACTTACCCCTGGCGTTCATTTGTGCTTTTCCTTGAAATACCTCAATTTTTCCTCGTGTAAGCCTTTCACTGCCTCACAGTAATGTTGAGTCATATCAATTCGGAAAGCACAGGTGCTGCAGGCTATGACTCTCTTTGGCTTGAAGAAATCACTGTTTTATTTTTATATAGTTACAACCAGTTTTTTTGTTTTTTTCAACCCTTTTACCTGACTATATCTTTGCTTATCTATCTCTCTGCGGGTCTCCTTAGTAGGCCATCGCCTGGGGTGCGTAGTTAGTTTAAAGAGGTTCTTGAAAGATAGAACCCGCCCCGGTATGGTTATGCCAGTTGCGCGCCTGCTGAGTCGTAGCACTCAAGGTGGAGAACCACTGATTCTATGTAATATAAGTCGGGAAGCGGTTGTTCCCTAATTATAGTTTTAAATTAATTGTATTTATTATCGCCACTATTTCTTTTATATTGCAGACAAAATTTATTTCCGGATAGACTTTCAAGTCAAGTAGAGCCGCAGTATAGGCTTATTCTTTTCCTCGTTTTTAGTATAGTATTTTACGCATTTACTCGTAAGAAGAATATGTTTTGTAGGCATATGAATTTTTTGAGGTATTTCAGGATCAGCAACGTTGACAAAACAATTATGACTCCTCAGTTTCCTACGTGTTTTTGTCTAGATTACTGTTTACTTCCTTGTTCTTTTATTGTGTTCTTGACATACCAACAATAGTGTCTTCTTTTGTGGAGTGCTGGCTGTTTTTTCTTCTTTTTGACGCACCCATGAGTGCATAAATAAATAAATATCTGGGCTTGTTTTTGGAGTTTGCTACGGTAAGATGTTTTTACTGCCTATTATTTATCGACATCTCGTAATTTACCAGCAACGTCCGAAATATGCCAAATGCGAATTTGTATGATTCTTTTACTACAATAAATTGTTCTCGTTGTCAACGTAAGAAATTTTGACACAGGAACAACAGGAAACAGCGGCAGACGGCCAGAAAAATGCTTCAAATGCAATTTATTAGTGTCGGTGAGGTGAGTGCCACCACTGTACTCACGGTGTAGGAGGGGACCACATGATCTTCAATTTGACCTACCACCTCAATCATATTGTCGCCTCTGTTATGCTTACGAAGTCGCCCGTTTATAGTGTGCTGCATCTTACACCACTTCTACAATATCTGCAAACCTTCGAGTGTTATTCACCTACTGAAGTGTGGATCTCCACTCTTGTATCTTCGAGAGATGAAATGAAGCTGGCGGAAGGAATAGCAAGTATCCTACGGGATTTCGAACTGCGACAGCTGGAAATCAACGAAGTGGAGAAGTTGGAGGTAGTGGAAGGAGAGGACCAAGAGTTTCAACCAGAAGAGGATTGTGCCAGAGTAACGACGCCACTAACCAGTGAAGGCACTATCACGTCTTCGGGAGGACAGATCGTTTCGGAGGAAAAGGTTTGGCTATACTAGAATTGTTATGCTATACAAGTATAAAGTTTGAGAACCGGGGAAAGTGAACCGATTATCGCGATTCTAGGCTTGGGCTGCAGCGGAGTACCACTGGGCAGGGACTGTGAAGCCAAGCACAAGTTCAGATATGGAAATCTATATGGAAATCCGATACTATCGTAAAAGTGCAAAAACGCGGCGTAGCATGGGAACCGAACCCTCCACCTCACGAACATAGGCAGGCCCTCTACCACCGCGCCACCCAGTTCACGGCATCTTGCGCTGCCATGGTAAGGTCACTCTGCGGGCCCTTGAATAAAACCATTACACCCTCCTACTCGTTTGCCTCAAAGATCAAAAACAAAACATGTTTTGTTACTATTTGTTACTATTCTCCCTATAGTACTCGTTCTTGCCGTTCCGGCGTACCGTTCAGACAGCTCCCTCGTAAGCTCAGTGATAGTGCGACATCGCGCGGAGCGCGCAAGGGCGAGGCACACCAATAGGCGTGGCGGAGCACTTGTTAGGAAATAATACAAATAGTTGTAAGGACTATCAAAAAGGATGTGATGCTTTCTAAAAAAAGCTCAAAAATGGAAATTAATTGCCGTGAAGCGACTGATTCGGTGATTAATATTTTAAACTTAAACGTATAAAAAATGAGGGACACTGAAATGCCGCTTAGACAAAACCTGCACTATAATACTACCTAGTAGTGCATATTCGGTAAACAAAATTGTGTTTGCGAGCAGTTTAACCCATTGACGACTGCGCGGCCCAATTTCAGCCCGCGGTTAAAAAAATATTCGCTGCGGCCCACTTCCTCGATTTTTCATAGTTTACTAGTAATCATTAGATTCGTTGTATTCTACCAATGCTACCTGCACAGTGGTCCGAGAATCATTTACTTCTAACGAAAGCTTTGATTAAAAAAATCAGCACAACACACTATTCAAACCTCAAATAAATAGATACTACTCACGAACAGCTACGTATATCTTGCAAAAATAGTCATGGTTAAGACATCTAGTCAAATTTCTTGCGAAAAACTTGAACCCAATTTAGAAAAAATATTTCAAACACTTGCTACATCGTGTGGTCACCTTATTTGCACGATTCGTGACGAACGTGCGCCCTTTTCTGTGCTGACCTTTTTATAGCAGCAATTACCTCTTCTACGTTTTGCTTCGAACCTGTTCCGGCCTTTCCCAATATGTGGCTCACCCACTGGAGAGGGAGCTTCATTTGAAATACCGTGAAGTAGTGATTGCACGAGATTCGAGCCTCAAGGCGGTCCCAGCGCGCGGTCCCACGCGTCAGACACGCGATTTGCCGCGCGGTCGTCAATGGGTTAACAAATCGGGGACGCAGCTTAGCACCGCCCGTGCCATGTTGACATCGAATACCTCTCGAGCTCATGTAGGCCACTCTATTAGAATTAGGCATGAAAACTGAAAAAGGAAAGTCACTGAAAAGAAAATTACTACACATCTAATTATCCACTCCAACTGCTATCGTTTCACAGAGTACTTGCGTCTAATGAGTGACTGAATGGGAATATTTTAAAAAATATGGTGAATAAATGGGACGTGCTTGCTGTTGGATCAAAGTAGTAGTAGAGGGTTTTGCCCCAGATCGTGTTCGGATAGAACATGTCACGGTAGGCCTGTCGCGTAGGTCGACCGGAATTGCGGTTGCTCGTGATCTGCTCCATTTGGGCTCTGAAACTCCATAGCATGAGGCTTCTCTTGTCGCTTCCAAGTTGAGACAGAGAGAGAACATCGTGCTCAACAAAGAACCTACAAGGTGAGGACAATGTCTGCTTGGTACATGAACTCGCTGAGATTCGCGTTTCTATTGATCTCATGAATAGGAAGAACCGTTGGACCGTCCTTTTGAGGAACGCTCTTCTGGGGCATCTGAAACGAGTCAAATCTGAACTGGAATTCATGGAAAGGTAAGCAAGGAAGAGAGCTCATTTTGTTAGTAAAGTCTATGTATCTAACGCTGTTTTGGTAGGATCTTTCAGTTTTTTATGAACGGGAGGACACGCTTACCCTGCTGGGTGTTCTTTGCTGAACCACGCTCTGGGCTGATTCCTCGTTTTTCAACTTTTCCATCCACTGCTTTCTCAGATCAGTCAATTTCTGGTGTACTAATTGAGCATCAGATTTGCTGTAGATCTAAAAGAAGGAAATTTCGAAACCTGCTGATGAAGCGAGTGTTTATATGGATCCTCTGGCGAGTAGTTTACTATTTGACTGTGGTTTTTGTGTGTACGAACTGTGGTTATCTTTCAAGGTCGGCTTCGCGCACCTTGCCGTCAATCGAATTCAATATTTTTCCATTACCTGGAAAGCTGAACGAATAAGACAAAGTTATCAGGAACAACCTCCTGAATTTCGAACATGTGCCCCAGGTTTGTTCAACACGATCTGTGCATTTTCGATAACATAATGGCTCTCATAATATTGAAATGACACAGAAATAAAGATGAGTAACAAGGAAAATTTTTTTATTATAGAATGAAAGGGAGATAAAAAGGTTTTAGCAAAGATGGTGCGATAAGCCCTGCAAATGCCAGATCTTACTTGTCGGCGGGGACTTGCTCCATGCACAATCTGCGCCTTGTACACATTAGGCAAGTTCTTAGCAGTTCTGATTTTATCTTTGTCGGTGTTTTTCATTATGGTTATGTCACACAGGTCGTGCCCATCGACCACAACACATAATTACCGTCTGGTAGGTACAGGGTGGTTCCAGTTGACATTAATAGCAACCTCAGGAACGTGAGGGGAAATAGAGGCGCCAAGTAACGTGTAAAAGTGGCATCACCACTCAGCCTCAGTAGAACAACACCTGCAGGTAAACATCGGTTGAGTGAGGAAGAGACTGAGACTTCTAAGCTCGGTGTCGTGCAGAGAACAAGAGGAGAGGACAGAAGAGGAGAACAGGGAACAAGCGGAGAACAAGCTTAAGACTCTAATATTCCGCTCCAAATAGTGAGTTTCCGAGTTCGGTAGAATGTTGCTTTCAAACATACCATTAGACTCCCATTAGGACTATGTACAACACCGAGCCTAGAATTCACCAAACACTTCTGCACACCTTGCTTTGCTGTCTCCGTTTATTTTTTTCAACCATCTATCTGGCATGTGAAAGACCAGCTGTGCAGTATGAAATCATGTATCAAAGCATACAAGTGCAAACATACCGTTAGGTATTCCGCATTAAATACTCTAGCGAAAATGTTTTAAAAATTGCACAGAACGCAACTGGAACTGGGTGAATGAAAACAAGTTGCGAACGCAGACTGCCAAGGCAGACAATGCTGTGCATGAATGAGGATGGATAAGAAAGGTGAAAAAGAAAAACAAAAAACTTTCGAAACAACGCCAGCGGAGGTCATTGTCAAAAGTGATAACGAACAACCTGTTTGTCATTACATTCTTCTTCTTCTTCTTCTTCTTCTTCTTCTTCTTCTTCTTCTTCTTCTTCTTCTTCTTATTCTTCAGCGTTTGTCCCGCATCGTCGCGGGGTCCGCTCTTCTGGTGTTACGACGCCACCTTTCCCGATCCTGCGCTTGATCAGGGTGGACACCAGCTACTTTCCGTGTGTAGCGTATCGGACCAACGCTGCTTCGGGCGTCCTCTAGGCTGCTTTCCAGATACTTCCAACTCAAGGCCAATATTGCGCACGCTGTATTCTTTCCCACTCAGAACGTGGCCGTACCATCGCAAGCGAGCTTCGCGCATCTTGTCCGCTATCGGCGCGACACCGAACTTCTGCCGAATAGCATCATTTCTAGTGCGGTCCATGCGCGTGACTCCAGCCGTCCAGCGCAGCATCTTCGTCTCCATGACGCTGAGGCGTGTTTCAACTTCCTTAGTCGCAGGCCAACACTCAGCGCCGTACATCGCTACCGGGCGCACGACGGCTCTGTAAATCTTCGACTTCAGGTGCTCTGGTATCCTCCTATCGCAGAGCACGCCAGTCAGCGAACGCCACTTGGACCAAGCTGCACTCACGCGTGAGTTCACTTCAAACATCAGACCGCCGTCAGACGCTATTGCTGATCCCAGGTATTTAAACACAGAAGTGCGTGCAAGTTCAGTACCGTTAATCTTAATGGAGCCGGACTCGTTCACGTCAGTCGTTAGGTACTCGGTCTTCTTGACGTTCAATTTGAGTCCGAACCTCGCCAGACGGTCGCACCAAGCTTGCACCAGCCGCTCGAGATCGTCTTTCTCTTCGCAAGCGAGCATCACGTCATCAGCATAAAGCAGCGTCCATGGAACAGGCTGCTGAAGATCTCGCGTAATGGCATCCATGACGACAACAAAGAGGAGTGGAGAAAGCGCAGAACCCTGGTGCACCCCAACAGAGATGGGAAACTCCATTGACGGTTCCAGCTGCAGCTTGCATTCCACTCTTTGGGCAAGAGTAGAGCATCCGCACCGTCGCAAGGCGTACCATATCACTTCACGCGGTACGCTGTCGAAGGCCTTCTCCATGTCGAGAAAGGCGATATGCACCGGTTTCTGTCTCTCGCGATGCTTCTCCACCAGGAGGCGGGCGGCGTGTATAGCATCAATGGTCCCACAACCAGACACAAAGCCGCACTGGTTGTCGGAGAGCTTGACGATTTCACGGATTCGTCTATCGAGGATTCGCTCGAAGATCTTCATGCTGTGCGAAAGCAAGCGAATCGGACGGTAATTGAAGCAGTCCGCAGGACTGCCCTTCTTCTTCCAAATCGGAATCGTCGTACTGTTGTGCCAACACTCCGGTACTTTCTTCTCCTTTACTACCTGGTTGAAGAACTCAGCCAACCACTCAGCAGGATACCAGAGCTTCGACTTCCAAACATCGGCTGCCAGGTCATCCAGCCCTGTCGCCTTACCGGGCTTCATCTTCTTTAGAGCCGCTTCTGTTTCCTCCACGGTGATCTTGCGAACGGGACCGTGAACAGAAGCCACAGAAGGGATGGCCGGATGAGGAAATTCCATCACCTGTATCACCTGTCGTCCCGTTGATCATCGACTTGCTCGAGCGGGCGCCAGAAGCGTCTCCATTCGTCCCTGTCGCGTGCCAGAGTGGTCCAATGGATCCTCCTCGCTCGAGGGACACGAAGAGCGTCATATCGGTCGTTCAGGGCTTTCACGAAGAAGTCCGACCAACGCGTTGGTGGGCGTCCTGGTGTTCTTTTGACATCCCGCGGAATCCAGTCTGTGACGGCTCTCGTCCAGCGGGTGTCTGCGAATCGCATTACGTGGCCGGCCCACCTAATTTTCGACAACTTGGCCCACGCGACAGCGTCTCTGATCTTCGAACGTCGGCGAAGCTCGGAACTCCGGAGGCCTTCTCTCACTTGCGTGAGTCGTGTCACTCCGAGCATCGTCCTCTCGATTCCACGCTGCACGACGCTGATCGCGTGTTCATCCTGCTTTCGTATAGCCCAGGTCTCTGAGGCGTATGTTAGGGCAGGAAGAACGGTAGAGTCGAATAGGTGGGCACGGAGTCGGACGTTCTTCTTTTCTTCGCGACTTCTTCGACGCTCTTGAAAGCTCCCCAAGCCGCTCGTTTCCTCCTGCTCAGCTCTGGTGCTAGGTCGTTGGCCATGTTGACTTCGCGACCCAGATACACATAGCTGGAGCATTCGGAGATGTTCGTTCCGTTGAGCGAGAATGGGGCATCAGAAACCCATCCGTTCTTCATGAACATCGTCTTCGTAAGATTCAGCTGCAGTCCAACGCTTCCACATACACGATCGAAGTCGGCCAGCATTCGTTCCGCCTGACTGATGCTCGGTGTTATGAGCACGATGTCGTCAGCGAAGCGAAGATGGTGCAGTTGCCGGCCGTCGACCTTCACTCCCATGTCATCCCATTCTAGTTCGCGCATGACGTTTTCGAGGGTGGCGCTGAAGAGCTTCGGGGATTTGGTATCCCCTTGTCGAACCCCTCTCTTCACGTCAATGACGACGTCGTTGTAAAATGGTGAGATCTTGGTCGTGAATCCACTGTACAGCTCTCGAAGGACTCTGATGTACTGAGTAGGAACGCCCTGGGTGAGCAGGGCTTCCATGACCGCTTCAGTCTCGACGGAGTCAAATGCCTTCTTCAGGTCAATGAACGTAAGGCACAGCGGCAGCTTGTACTCTCGCGACACTTCGATGAGCTTCGTAATGGTGTGTATGTGGTCGATCGTGCTGAATCCTCTCCGAAATCCTGCTTGTTCGCATGGCTGTCCTTCGTCCAGCGTTCTACTAATCCTATTCAGGATGACTCGAGTGAACAACTTGTAGACTACGGACAGCAGGCAGATCGGGCGATAGTTGCCAATGTCATGCACGTCTCCCTTCTTGTACAGCAAGACGGTCTTGCTGGTCTTCCACTGAGATGGAACCTTGCATTCGGACAGGTAGCGTGTGAAGAGCCGCACCAAGGTGTTGATGAGCGCTGGCGGGAGGTTCTTCAGGTGTTCAGCTCTGATCCTGTCAGGACCGGGTGCTGTACGTTTCTTCACCGACGAGATGGCATGTCGGATCTCGGAAGGGAGAACAGAGGGGATGACGTATCCATCCTGCGGAAGATGGCATGGGGGCAGGTGGACGTGGCTATCGAAGAGATCGGAGTAGAAGTCGTGGATGACTTTCTCCATGGTCCTTCTGGAAGAGGTGACGGTTCCGTCAGGACGTCGGAGAGCGGTCATCTTGGTCTTGAAGTTGGCGAAGTTCCGGCGGGCATTGCGGATGCTCAGCCCTGCCTCTGCTGCTTCAGCCAACACTTCCGCCCTTCTCTCCTTCAGATCTTCCTTTATCGCCGCTCTGCATAGCTTTGCAAGCTCGGACGTCAGTTGATAGTTGCCTGACGCTCGTGCTGCTCCACGCTGGCGTATCAGCTCGAGAGTTTCCGGAGACAGGCGTCTCTTGGTGGTCTTCAAGCTCTCGGCTCCCATAGCACTATCGTGGAGATGGTGCACGAAGCGATCGTATTCCTCGTCGACGTTGTCCATGACGGCATCTTCCCAAAGGCCGACAAGAGAGGTGTAGAGATCCCAGTTGATGGTCGTTCTGGGACTCCTCTTCTTGAACTTCGCGGCCTTCTCTCCTTGACGCGAAAAGCGGAACCTCGCGCGAAGGAGGCGGTGGTCCGATCCCGTGTAGAACTTGGGGACAACGGAGACATCGGTCAGGCAATACTTGCGATTGAAGATGATGTGGTCGATCTCGTTGTGGAACTGGCCACCGGGGGATTCCCAGGTCCATCGTAGGTAGGGAGGCTTCTGGAACTGCGAGTTTCCATGGATGGTCTTGGTCGACATGATAAACTCAGACAGCCTTTCACCTTGCTCGTTCCACTCCAAACCGTGGGTTCCGATGTGCAGTTCTTCCGGCGACCTTCGTGGCCCGATCTTGGCGTTGAAGTCGCCGACGATCACCTTGTAGAAGGTGTGATCTTCCTTATAGAACTTCTCCAGCTCCACGTAGAAGGCCTCGACGTCTTCGTCGTCGTAGTCGGATGTCGGGGCATACGCGACGAACACAGTCAAGGCTGGCACGGAGCCACATCGCTTCAGTCGCAGACGTCCGATTCGGCTTGTCAGAGACTCGTACGGATCGATGTTCATGGCCAAGTGCGTGTTGACGAGGACACCAACGCCGCCTACTCCCCTGCTGTCGCATGTTCCGAGGAACAGTTCTTCCCCGGAGTCGTAGGCGGCGTGTAGGGCATGGTGTCTTCTCGTCTCGGTCAGTCCGATGACGTCGTACTTGATCTTCCTGGCTTGCATCATCAGGTCCTCGACGGATGCTTCCGACGCAAGCGTGCGGGCGTTGTAAGTACAGATCCTCATCCTAGTCCTTCTCAGTTTGCGCAGCCTGGTTAGGCCCTGAGATTTTAGCAGCCTCTCCGTACTCGTCCTTCCCATCGCTGCAGAAATGGGGGCTCTTTCGGGGTCAGGGGAATGAGGCCCTTTAGTGCTGCTGTGTTTGACTGGAATACAACACGGGTAGCTAGTCAGGCTCTGTCGTGCGGGTGAAGAACTCCGGGCAGCCAGCCAGACTGCCCGAAGGGACGGGGCGAGACTTAAGGCGGCCTCGAATCGCCTTACATGTACTCCCAGTCTACCGAGTGCAAGCTTTTGGCCGAGCCGACACAGTTACAATCCGCACAGTCACGGACACATCCACGCACACTGTGCACGAACATGCCGCTCCCACGCACAAGGAACGCATCGACCCGACACAGCAAGAGCAAGGAGTCCATCCCCTGCATCCCACCTGCGTCTCTGGGCAGTACACGGTCGCATTTGGTTCGCGTTTAATTCCCCTATCCACCACCCGGGGACGCGCCACGTGGCCCTGCGACAAGCGGCCCGAGATCCCTCTTAACAAGAGAGCCCGAAGGCTCTCTATCGAGGGAGATCCGGAATTCCATAGTGGAAGTTTCCTCAAAGTAATCACGCCATCGCTTCAGCGCCTTTTTGCGGTCTGTCAGAAGATGGCCGCTCTCATCGTTGATGCCAAAGAACTTTTCAATATCCTTGGTTTGGCGATGGTGGGTCTTAGCAAGTCGGTACAAATACCGCTCACCATCGCGCGATGCGAGCTTTCGGTAGACATCACCATAATGAGTGGCTTTCGCAACAGCCACGGCTTTCTTTGCAGCCTTCTTCGCCTTCTGATACTCCTGCCAGTTGTCGGCTGTTCTGTCGCCGAGAAACACATGATACAGCGACTTCTTCTCTCGAACTTTCGCTTTCACATCGTCTGTCCACAGCCATGCCTGCTTGTCGACTTTGCGTCGTCCAGGCTTCATAGTGCCGAGTTCCAACCTTGCAGCTTGGCGTATCGCGTCGGTTGCTTTCTTCCAAGTTTCATCGACAGTCGTAACTGTCGGTAACCTTACGCGAGAGATCACATCTGCTTCCTTCTCTTTCATTCGCCACCACTTGATTCTTGCAGCACCGCATCGCTCGACCTGCTTCAGCCTCGGAGAGGCGATCTTCAAAGTACAGATCAGCGAACGATGCTGTGGGGCGACCGTTTCATACGGCACGATCTTCGCGTCTGTGACGAGATTTCGGTCACGATCCTTCACAAGCACAAAGTCTATCTGAGACTTGGAGCTCCCACTATAATATGAGATGAGGTGGGAGTCGCGTTTTCGGAAAACGGTGTTCACAATGGTGAGGCTATGTGATTCCGCATACTCAAGAATACGCTCACCATCGGGGTTACGAGACCCGTATCCGAAACCACGATGACAGCTGTACCCGTCCTTCGCAGCACCTACGTGCCCATTAAGGTCACCAGCGACTATGATGACATCTTTCGACGGTACCTCTGCTGTCTTCTCATCAAGCAGGTTCCAAAACTCATCCTTGGCTTGATCGGAGCAGCCAGTCTGCGGAGCATACGCAGAGAAGAAGTGATAGAGTCGCTCCTTAGCGGCGACAACGATCTTCATCAATCGATCGTCAAAGCGCTCGACGCTTACAATCGAGTCACGAAATCGTTCGGAGACGATTATTCCGACACCGCTGGTGGTCCTGGGACTTCCACATAGAACGGCCTTGAAACCACGTCCTATGTCCCTTGACTTGCGGCAGGACCACCTCGTCTCCTGCACCGCACAGAAATCAACTCTTCTACGCTCCAGTGCTTCAACCAACTCGCACGAGCGGCCCGTCAACGTACCCACATTCAGCGTAGCCACGCGGGTCCTGCTTACGCTACGGGACTTTCGGACTAGCTCAGTTGCCCCCCGATGCCGTCCTCGCATCAGGGACCCTCGCATACTTCTCACACTCGCCGGGCTCTGCGAGTGCGCGTCGGCTCCCGCGGACGCCGTAGCACTATCTCGAGAAACTTGACTTATCATACACCATGTGATGTGACAGGGGTCTTCGTAGGCCGGCCTGTCACATGGGCCTGTCGCCTGCATTTGAATGTCCGTGATTAGCTTAGCTCGCAGAGCGAGCAGTTTCCAGTGGCACCACGTGGAGGCCTGTTTGTCATTACATCCACCCAGTTTTTCAAATGCAAAGAAAAGTCTCAAGCCTAAAAAGTGTGTTCTGTGCCGGCCATGATAACGCAGTAAACGACGAATATGTTTTGAACCGCCAAGCACCGAAATCTGTCACCAATTTGGAATTTCTGTACCTTCTTTATTGCCTAGTGTTATGACATAGGTTTCGACTAAATAAACAAAGGAATACTAATGGACGGATTTTCTTCTCTACAGCACCGTGGCCAACACTTAGGAAACGGAGCAGGGTCCTGGCTGCAGTCTCTGCATGTATTTAGCTCAGAATTTCCCTGTTCGTTGTAGGAAACCCCTCTCTCCACGAACTCATCAGCTACCATTTCTAATTGAGCTCACTGAGTAAGGCTATAAAACTGGAGGTTTCTTTTTGCTGAAACAGGCTCTAGAAGTAAACCTCTTACTACCAGGGAGTTGGTGTAAGAACGAGAAGTAGTCGGAGGTAACGTCTGCTCTAGTCAGCTTTTCCCTCGCTCGACCCGTCCGTGGTTGGCTTCCCCATGATATCACCTCGCTCATGTTGCTTCTGCTACCTTGGTCTGGGAACTACAAGGCATTATACGTATATGCTTCCCAGCCGAAAGCACTGCCACAATGTGACCCACCAGCCTCAACGCTTTTGCAGTGAAGAAACCAGAAAGAGATCTTGAATCATCGCTTAGGTTGGAAGTCCATGAAATCCTTCAATTTCTCTCGTAGCTTAGAAACACAAGTGAACAGGCGCAGCACGAGCAATGTACGAGGATTATCGACACTCACAGAAAGTATTGTAGCATAATTGTTGTTGACTGAAGTCAAGGAGTTATGCAGCAGAGCATCTGATCAGGTGTTCAACTGCATACCTGGCAGTCGACGTTATATTTTAGTCAGTATTGAAGGCAAATATGTAAAAAATGCAGCCGACGTCAGCAGTGTTTGTAAAATCTAGTCGCAAACGCTAAGCACTTTCTATGAGTCCATGCATACGATATCACCCAGGTCGATTTTTAGGCCTTTTCGCTTACATCTTGAACTGGTTATATATTCAACAACCAGAGCACAACGTACAAAAGAACTACATTGTAAAAAAACAATAGACCGCAAAAATTCAATACAGATCAAGGCTCTTTCTGACCTCCTGAAGTTCCTTCTTCTTCTTGTCAGGGAGTTGAGAGAACGTCTTCTGTGCATCATCGGAGCAGACGCCGTTAATAAGCACACCAAGGAGGAGCAGAATCCAAAAAGAAACTTCAGGTATACGCAGAAGCATTCTCAGGAAAAATTCCTAAAAGTGGCCTTTGGAGACGCAACCGATACGGAAGATTACATCGGGGAAGCTTTGTACGACAGATCCACAGATTGTGCTCTTCTGAGCATTCACGTTGAATACTATTAGCCTTATTGAAGGAACACAACTCAAACATTGACCTATCTATCTATCCAAAGTGTTTTAGGTTGGTCGGGATTCCAGAGTTAATACGTAGTCATCGGCGTAGGTTGTCTAGGAACCGAAAAAAAATCAGTTAAGAGGTCAGTGTTTAAACGCCACTTTGTAAACTGTGCACTAAGGTCTCCTAGTTGTGATAATACAGTGATAACAGTTGATTGGACTCTTTGCGAAACAAATGGGTTAGGAAACGCTATCGTGGTGCTCCTTCTCCAAACGTCTCATGCTGCTCATTTTTCTGGGCTCACGGCACAAACCATCTGCTATCTGCTTATATAGTGTAGTGATAATTTATGGCGCATGAGGACAATGTAAAGGAACCACTGTCGATTAAAAGACTCTTTCAGTCAGTTAAAAAATTGGCGGCTTGAAATTCTGGGGAAGAAGATCATGTTTTTTCTTCGATTGAGTGACCTGAGATCGCCTTCCAGGCTGGATTCCTGAGACTAGGGACCAGGTGCGTTAGAACGGGATGCATGACAGGAATGGGGAGAAGTTGAACAAGCGACACACGATTGACAACGGGAAACACGGGGGATTAGGGGTTAACCGGTGCTGTGGGCGCCGGTTCGCTCATTAGTATTCAAACGAGGTGAGTCAGTGTTTTCGATGGCGCACTACTGACTCCGATTATGGTGCATGCATTCTGCTTGTCATCGTGGTTTTCGCCTGTTCCTAGCGTTTCTTTGGTAGAGCACCAACACGTGCCCCTTCAGGTTCAGTCTCTGGTTCAGAACCCTACCGAAACAAGTAGCTGCATAGTCTGTTCGATCGTAAATTTCTGCTTCTTGTGGTCTTATACATGGATTGTGATGCTCCTGCTCATTGTGAAGACAGCGTGTATGTGTATTGGCGAAAATTCTCAGCTACCTGATTAGTATCATCATTCGAGACTTGGAATTGGAAAATTGCCACTGAGGATCGAGTCGGTTGGTTGATAATCGCGTCAAACTACGAAGATCGACTGATTAAATTGAGAATGTAGTCATAAGGAATCGCTCTTTATTTTTTGCTTGGGTTGTAGTTGATGAAGAAAATGTGAAGTTCTCGAGCAGATTTCGCTATTTGTGTAGTGTCAAATTATAAAACTAATCTATAGGGTGCGCCATATATACGTTCACAATTTCCTTTCCAATTTTTCTCAAAAAAATTTTTTTACAGGCTGGGAGCTTAGCTGTTGAGCAGCCTATAATGCTCCTTCCTTGACTTAGATTGCAGCATTTATCGCTTGTTTGTTACTGAATTACTAGTCGTTGCTCCAGCGGAACTGCTATTATCGCGTGCTGCAAAGTCAAATACTGTAGAAAAGCTATAAGGCGTTCAGAAAAATAATAAAATACCCAGGAAAACTACGCACTCCATCTTCAGACGGTTGAAGCATGCAAATGGAAGGCAAAAATAAAAATAAAAATAAAAAATATTAAAAATTATAAAAAATATAATATAAACCAGAAGTTCAGAGGCCTAGCAGCGACTGGTTGGGGGCTTCGTCCCATGCCTGAGAATAGAATACTCCGACCGGAATCATCCCTTTTTTAGCCCTTCTTATTTTCATTGCAGTAAAGAACTGATTTCACTATATAGCGGGATGCAGTGGGGCAGGAAAACTTCAAAAGTGTTCCTATGAAGCCCTCCACCCTTTATCGCATGTACGCGACTTATTCTTCGAAGGGCCCGTTCTCTACGTGGCGAAAAATACATTGATCGTGAGAGCCCCAATCCGAACTCCCTCAACTGCAACCCGTTCTCCGAGACACTCACTCAATCCCATTCGTCGCACGTCTCCTGGATGTGGGCACTCCCTGTGCAACGTTTATGTCACGTCTTCTGAATCCCTACGCATATTAGACGACACCTTCGTCATGTTTTCGGAACCTTGACGCACGCTGGACGACGCGTTTCAAACGTCTTCTCAATCTCGGCGCTCGGCACATGGTTTCCATCCAGACTCTACCGCGTTGCCCGCTCGACATACCGTGAACCAGGGTAATCCGCCGCCAATGGCATCAGTTCGCCAGAAATCGCCATGGTTAATCTCAGTGAAAGCCCGGCTGGCATACGCCGCCCTGTCGAAGGCATCCCTTGGCTTTGGCCCGTTTCCAGTGAGTGCCAACGTGACAACGGATTAGCTGAACATGCGCCATTTTCACCTCGAATCGGAGACTTTTCACTGCGAATTGGACACTCTTCTAAGTCAGGTTTTTTTTAGATCAAAGCGAACTGTTCCAAATTGAAACACGCTTCTTCTACATCAAATTAGAGATTTTCCGAAAATGTTAGAATAATTTATTGTTCAAGGAAAATTTTAGTATGACTTTCTTTTAAGTTTTAATTTACTTCCCAGTAGGAGAGCTCATAGTTTGAAATTTTCTAAAAAATTTATTTTTTAAAGGAAAAGTATTGGTTTAAAGCGTGTTTTGAAGAGCAGGAAGGCAGCCATTTTATGTTGGCAAAGCAGAGATCGCGCCGTGCCCTCGTCCAAAACATCGCGATTTTGATTCGTTTGATAGCAAAATTTTTGTATGCATGCAGTTTCACACCCGCAAGCTGGGCAACACAAACAATTGTACAAGACACACATATCCTAACTTCGTTACTGCATGTGAGCAGTATTTACACTATCAATCAAATAAACGTTGCGTTGAACGTTTGAGTGCATGGCACAATCAGGTCTTTTGATGCGCGGCATGATTGCTGCCCTGCTGTGCCTTGACACAAAATTTAATTCATTATTATTTTTTAAATAAATATTTCATAAATTTATTTCACTAATCCGGCAGCAGAAGTAAAAAAATTCGAACAGCCTAGAAGAGTGTCCAATTTGGTTTGAAAAGTGTCCAATTCGACTTGAAAACGGCATATATTAGACTGTAGCAAAATTAGTCGCCGGAGCGGATGCTTACTTGGAACTGCTGTAGCTCAGGGTAAAAACAACCTGTATTGTTCGAAGTAAAAACCACCGGAATCTATACATTTATGCCAACGGAAACTAATCCTTTATAATAAAAAGAGAGGGTGCAGTCCTAGTTAATGGTGGTCACTCTTAAACAATTGTATAATAACTGAATTTGTACAGCATTGAAATATATTGAACACACTCATTCCTTACAAAATAACTGCACTAAGAGCTCCGAATAAATAACACAGAAAACATAAGAATATATAATATTAGTGAGCCTGGCCGGGAGGTTTGAAAGATTAGGACGTGAAGTACGTTGCCTTTCCTGTGTCCAAAACGTTCATTGATGGCGTCTTGACCTATTTTTACTTTATTTTACTGATGATCTTTCTGTTTCAGTTGCTTTAAGATGATCCGTTTTCGGTACAAATCTAGCAAGTAAGGGGTCTTCCTTTACTGAATTTACATCGAGAATATCCCCTTTTAGGTTCCACTCACTCGACTCGGATGCTGAGCCTATCTGGGAGATCAGGTTGGCGTAGTTTACTGATTTTAAATGTTACTCCCCATTTGTTGTGTGTCGTTATGTCGTCGACATCGTTTAAGAGCGGCCACCACCGACTAGGATTGCACAAACAGAGATGACATGAATTTAAGAAGTAAAGGACACATTCAACACCGGCCAAATTAGTGAATTGTTTCTGAAGCAAATGAGAATCAAGAAAAAGAAGAATAAGTGCTGGGAAAATTGAAAAGCAGTGAGGTAAAGGTTAGGAGAATATGGTGGGTGAGGAAGAACTTCAATACCTGGAGGGTCAATTTTCACAATTTTCACCGACTGATTTGTGAGGTGTACGGCCTTACGTTGTCCTGCAACAGGAGCGGCCCTCCTGTCGGCACCAATTTCTGCAGTTTCTCATACATTTGGTTTAAATCACAGCAGTAAGACTCTGCTCCGACTGCCTGACCAGGTTGCAAGAAGCTGTAATGGATTGCACCTCCACAACACCACCGCCATAACTTTTAGGGTAAAGGTCCGGTTCAGGAAAGGATGTTGGAGGAGCATCCTTATCTACCCAAACAAATCTCCGCTTCCTGTTATTGATTAAGACTCATTTTTCATCTACGGTTATAACACGGCTTAAAAAAGGCTTATTTTTAAAGCGAACTAACAGGTTGGAGCAGGTGTCGAAACGTGCCAGACGCTGTTCGTCTGTCAGCTCATGAGGCTCCCACTTTCGATATCTTCTCCACCTTGTCTATTCTGGCCAAATGTCTTGCTACCGTACTATGATGTGCGAAAGTCCTCTACTATGTAGCGTACGTGTATTGGTCTCCTGATTTCCTTCGACGGCTCTCCTCAAAACTTCATCGTCAGTGACGACTTGCGCCCGCGATCCGTTCCTTCGAGATCAAAATCGCCAGAAGCGGATTTTTCAAAGCAGAGCCTTATCGTTCGTTCGCAAGGGCAGTCCGTCCCAAAAGTAGTACTAAGCTTACCGGATGCCTCTGCCGCAGAATATCCCAACTTAAATTCGTAAACCATAACGACTCGATACTCGCGTCGGTTCATGACTTCACGGAGCCCGGGAAAGGTCGGCTAGAGAAATTAGAACGACACTCGCACATGTTTTTTGAAAGAGTAGGAAAAACCTACCAAACGGTATGTGTGGCTTCCCCTGATGGTGAGACGGAAGGATTTAGGATTAAAAAAGACCTATTTATTTATACATACCCTCAAACAGAGATTAATTTTTCGACAGCCTAATATATGTACATATATATAGTAAGGTTAGAAATGAGAATAACCTCTCGCCAGTGCTCATCGACACCCTAATACAGCTCTTCACGCGTTGCCTGTTGGAGTGCAAGTCCAATCCCACATAAAGTGGCGAGCGAGTATAAGTGATCCCTCCGATTAGGAGTGCTCCTGCTAATCCGTACATGCTTTTCCTGTCTCCACTAACCACATCCAAACGTGTTTCACCCCACCTCATACTGCGAACGTCTAGGGGCCAGATTCGTCAACGATACCGCCGGTATTATCTCACCGCGGATACACCATATCGCCTTACGTAGTAAGTGATACAGAGAGATACAGAGATGCATAGATACAGATAGGATAACCGATGTACCGATACCGGCCGGTAAGCGGTTGATAAAGCTGGTCCTATGTCGTAAATTCTGCGATGCCGAAGTAAACAACTAGCTTATCGAGATCGCTAATTCACAGCTCGAAGCGGGTTGTTTCATTTTCGCTAGGACCCACTAAAGTCAGCACCTTCTCCCCACCCATTCTAGAGGCTATGGCTTTTGCGAAGCTTCTCGTTTGGGCATTGTTATCTTTATTTATTGGCGACATGGACGCACTAGAATGCTACGTTGGAAATAGCTCGGCTGTTGCAATAGAGGTAAGCGTCATTGTTGCTGTTCAAAGCCGACGGAAGGGCAAAGCAAAAATGATCCAGGCGCAAAGCGGCTCGGTGGGGGGGGGGGATAGCCACTTAGTACAAGGTGATCCCTTCTAGCCGCTTTGCGCTGATATCCGCAAATAGCTAAAATTGGATAAAATTATGAAATTACATTAAACGCCATTCAGGGCTGTGCAATTGCTTTAAAATTTTAAATCGGGTTTTGCTCGACTATTCGAAAATCGTGAAAAGCTATTGTTCCAACATCGGGAAGAAGCATGAGCGCAAAGCGGCTCGGAGAGGGTCACCATGTGAGGCAGCCCATTGTAAACATTTTGTACCGCACTAAATTTAGAAAATTTACTCAGACCTGATGTGGTCTACCGCTGTGCTAAACTGAGCTAGGCTAGTTCTGTTATAACTGAGCATTCGTGTGTCTCCCTACGAATGTAGCTAACTACTGAGTGCAAATTGACCCCCTCCGAGCCGCTTTGCGCCGCATCGCGCAAAGTGGCTTAGGAGGGAACACCTTGTACGTTGAGGTCATCCGCATTAGTAAGAAGGCGCGTGCATATCCCTTTACATCAGAAATAGCCTAGCGCAATTCAGTACAGCCGTTGAACACTCAAGTGCTGCGCAACATTTTGAATTTTGTACAATACATAACGTCTTTAGGGCTGTCCCACATGGTGATCCCCACCAGCCACTTTGCGACAGAGGCATCGTTCAAACATTGGTCGACATCGCACACCGAAAGGGAGCGTTGTCGAACATCGTTCGAAAACGAGTATCGAGGCGAAGTACATTTCGCCATTGCACGTGTGATGTTTGAGTCCTTTGTAACGATGACCTCTGCCACAGTGGCAAATTTCACACAATTTGTAGTATACCAGACGTTCGGTGGCTGGTCCACGAGCCGCCAAATATCCCCGGACGCCTGGTCCTCCTTACTAGTCCCTTTTTACTGATTCCCCTTGTTGATCCTCCTTATTCGTGCCCCGTTGTTAATTCCACCTAATGCTTCCCTTCCTTGTTTCCCTTATTAATCCCGCCCCCTTACTCGTCCCTCTTCACTGGTTCTCCATCCTGGTCCCCCCAATCCGGATGCCCGCTCTTCCATACTTGTCCCCTCTTAAGGCCGCCACAGACTTCTGCGGCGCCGCTCGGCGGCGCCGCTGCCTTATGCTTAACCATAGGGCAGAGACGCAGAGCTCGCCTCCAGCGGCGCCGCTGAGCGGCGTCGCTGGCCGGCCGGCGGCACCGGCGGCGTCGCTGGCGGAAATGACTTGAATCATTCCACCCGGCGGCGCCGCTCCAGCGTCTGTCTGTCTGCGCTCTGCGCTCTGCCCTTTCGCGGCGGGATCCAGAGCGGAGACGGTCGATGCGGGCGCGCGATCGTCATCGGGGCGCGTTATTGTTAAGCACCAGTCGGTCCCGACTAGAAACAGTACAGTGTCTCGCCGTCACCGCTCCCACTGATGATGAGTCAAGCCGCTGAGCGGCGGCACCGGCGGCGTCGCCCAGCGGCAGCGCTGAGCGGCGCCGCCGAGCGGCGCCGCAGAAGTCTGTGGCGGCCTTTACTGGTTCCCTTGCTGGTTCTCTTTTCTGGTCCCACTGGTCCCCTTCCTCATCCCCCCTATTGGAGGTTCTCACACATTACTGGTCCCTTCATACTGGATCTTCCTCTTAGATCAAGTAGGACTAGAGCACATCGTCGGGGACACATCTGAATCAGAACTGCGCGACGCCCATGACGCGTCTTCTGAACCCGAACCCCTCTTGCACTACGTCTTTGTCGAAATGGACAGCCTCTAACTCCTACATACAATTTTCGTGTCGAATTGAAGACTTTTGAAATTAAATTGGACACTTTTCACGTCAAAATGGATACTGTTCTAAGCTAGCTTAAGACTTTTGAAATCAAAGCGAACTCTTCCAAATCGAAATGGCCTTCTTGCAGGATAAACCACAGATTCTCCAAGATGGTTAGAATAATTTTTTGTGCAAGGAAATTTTTAGTATGATTTCATTGAAGTTTTAATTCACTTACCCAGTAAGTGAACACCCTGTTTGAAATTGTATAAATTTTCATTTTTTGTGAAAAATGTTGGTTTATAGCTTGTTTTAAAAACAATTTTTTGTAACAAAAGAAAACATTGCACCGTGCACTTGTCCAAGGCTGCGATTTTTAGTCGATTGATAGCAGAATTGCTATTGGCATTCAGTTCCACACCTGTAGACGATACAACAAAAACAACTGTAGAGACCACACCTACCCTCACTTTGGTGGTTCATGTAAGCGGCATTTACACCATCAATCAAATAAAAGTCCAACGAGCTTTTTTGGCAAATGACGCGATCTGATCTTTTAATGCATTATATGGTTTGGCTTCTTCTTTACTATGATGTAAGAAAATTTTAATTTATCACTTTTTCTCAATAAAAAAATAAAAATTTATAAAATTATTACACTCATTCGGGCAGCAGTACTAAAAAATGTTCAAAAAAGTTATACCAACTTTTTTTTTAACAAATATTATTCTATCTATCTTGGAGAGTCTGTAGTTTAAACCATAAGAAGCTCGTTTTAATTTGGAAAACTTAAATTTGATGTCAAAATTCATAGGCAAACTTACAAGGGAAGGATAGTAGGTGACCATAGGACTTTGAGACGTGACATATATCACCGGATGCGGCTTCCAACGCTGATTCGAAATATATGTCCCTTTTCTGCAGTGCGCATCTGTGAACGTAGTTATGGACCATTTTCTTAGCAGGCTCCTTAGCCCTCTAGGTCCACGCAGAGCGGGCAGTCCAGGAGAGCGAGCTCAAGTAGGGTTGGAACTGCGCTGCCAGCCGAGCAGTGGTGGGGCAGGGGGTAGAGGGGAGGCGTGGTGGGACGGTGTGGTTTATGGATCGAGTCTCCTGTGGTGCAGGATTTCTGCACTTCCTAAAAAAGATCTGCCACGATCAACCAAAGTACTTTACATCAAATGGCGACGTTTAGGCGAAATCGATTACCATGATCCCACCACCCATACTTGCATGTGGGTGATCAGTGCCTTAAATAACCCCCTTGGGTGAATTCTATTTCGACACACGGGGTCGGTTAGGACAATACTGCCGACTTATCTTCCACACTATTAGGTTGTCCCAAAAGTCTTCGCCGTTTTTTCAACGATTCACTGCAGATTTCGCCGGCGGTCTCTTGCATAGCGCTGCACAGCTTTCGAATTTGTTCTATCAGAATATGTATTACATTTCTTTTTTCATCAGGAATTTTGTCAATTTTTAGGTCGTTGAAGTGAAAAGTGAAAAAGTGAAAAAGTAGCCATTTGCGCACTTGTTCTCTTCGCTTAGGTTTGTAATTTTTTGCGCAGTTTTTTACAGCATTTGGAAGACAATGTTCTGTACTACAAGAATATGTGTTGGTCCTATTTTCTCGCTTGCCCTTTATTGATTTTTAGGCCATCAAATTGGGACGTCCGAAGGAGGATGGTTATTTTTGCCGACAGCTCCTGCTCTGTGGTTGGAGTTTTTGGGTTGGCGTTATATGTCTTTCGAAAGAGAATTTCTTGGTGTATAAGAATATGTGTCGCGATTATTGATTTCTTTCGAATATCAACAAAATGCCAAAAAGAGAAAAATCGTCTTCACCAACAACTCCTTCTCCTTATCCAGTTGTTGATATTCGGCAGAAATCAGCGTGAGCCAATAAACGCGACACAAATTCTTACTGAGCAAGACATCTTCTTCCAAATGACATATAACACCAAGCAAAAAAGTCCAACCACAGAACCGGAGTTTTGATAAAAATTCGGACGGAAAAGTCGGAATTCCCAATTTGATGGCCTAAAAATCAATAAAGAGCAAGTGAGAAAATAGGACCAACACATATCCTTGTAGTACAGAACATTGTCTTCCAAGAGCTATAGAGAACTCCGCAAAAAATTACAAACCTAAGCGGAGAGAACAAGTGCGCAAATGGCTACTTTTTCACTTTTTCACTTTTCACTTCAACGACCTAAAAATTGACTAAAATTCATGATGGAAAAAGAAATGCAATACACATTCTGATAGAGCAAATCATTGTCTTTCGAAAGCTGTGCAGCGCTATGCAAGAGACCGCCGGAGAAATCTGCAGTGAATCGTTGAAAAAAAAGGCGGGGACTTATGGGACAACCTAATATATTCTCGCCAGCTGTTGCGTTGGCGTGCCTTTTGGAAGATTTCGGTCCTTCCGATACTTCACGCGTTCCTGCAGGGCGAGAGAAAAAAATGGCCAGCACTTTCACATCCACCTTGCGAGATGCGCAATGAGGAAGCATCGAGGTAGAGAATGAAGAAGGTATCAGTGCGGAATCAGAAGAGGATCAGAAGAGAAGAAGGTATCAGCGGCACCCAAACGTTGCTGGGGTTGACAGCTGGAAGCCATCCAAGGATCACGAAACCATTTCATCAGTTTTTCTGGATCCTATAAGAGTGAAACTAATGAACATTCCGGCAGGAACAACATCACAAATACAACGATTAGACGTGCATTTCTTTTTGTGATTCAAAGCATGTTCAGACATTTCACCTCTCATGTATTGACACACGGTGTAAAGTTCTCACTTTACTCCCGTGAGTCAATTCTTCGAATTGCACTGCCCCAAGATTCAGGACTTTTCTCTCTATTCATGGTACGCTGCAGAATACCTGCAAAGTCATCCCGGGACGTATGATACACCAATTCAATATTGGTTCCATACTGACATCGTGGAGCACTGCTCTTACAGCGGCTGCACTGATGTATTTTTTATCCGCTGCAGGCATTGCCAACGGCTGTTATGTTCTGAACATTTCGTAGTGTTATTTCACAGTTGCTAGTGTGACGCACTGTTTGTCTTCTCACCATGTTTTTAGCAACTATTCATGATAAATTGTATCTTCGTGCCAGTATGAAGTTGTCAGTATGAAGACAAGCCTTTTTTGGTGACCTTTTCCGTTGCAATTTGACATAGAGAGCTTTGGTTGATCGTGGCAGATCGTTTTTAGGAAGTGCAAAAGTCCTGCACAGGGGAATCGAACCACAAACCACCCCGTCTCACCACGCCATCCCTCTACCCCTGCGCCACCACTGCTCCACAAGCAGCGCAGCTTCAACCCTACTTGAGCTCTCTTGTGACTGGCCCGCTCTGCGTGGACCTAGAGGATAAAGGAGCGCTAAGAAAATGGTCCATAACTCCGTTCTCAGATGCGCACTGCAGAAAGGGAACATATATTTGGAATCAGCGTTCGAAGCCGCATCCAGTGATAATCTTCTCATCTCAAAGTCACATGGTCACCTAGTATCTTTCCCTTGTTAGAAGTGTGTCCAGACCTTGGCTTTCTTATTTGATTTTTCTCCGACCCTTATTACAGCAGAAAACTGTCCATTCAGGTAGAAGAAAATAAGATTGTAGGATATGGTAGAGTGGAACCTTCAAAACAATTCTATGAACTCTGTCACCCCTTTATCACACTCCCGCAACTTATTTGTGTACAGCGCTTGTACTCTCGCGATGCCTGGATAAACCTTGCTATGCTGTATATGTTGTCGACCACGCTGAATGCACTCCTACATAAACACTGGTTGTTCGTATGGTTGCGCTTGGTATAGCGGTCTGCTGACCTTATTTCAGGACATCGAACAAGCGGTTTAGACGTGCCAACTGTGTCATAGGAGCTTGTACATCGGCAGGTAGCGTGTGAAGTTCCAAGTCAGCGCGTTGAGAAGCACAGAAGGGAGTTTATTCGGCTGTTCAAGCCTGACCCCCTCGGAGCTTGGTGCTGCACGGTTTTTCACCGAGAGATGGCGTATAGGATCTCGGGATAAGATATGGCACGACGCGTACACCATGGATAAGGTTGCATGGGGACAGATGTGTGGATATCAAAAAGGTAGAAGTAGAAGTCGACTTTCTCAATTGCCCTTCTGGAAGTGGTGAGGTGTCTTCAGGGTGGCGGAGAGAAGAGTGTTCATTATGGTCTTGAGACCTGATGCTCTGACGGGTGTTGCGGGTGCTCATATCAGCCTCCTCAGCTTCAGCGAACACTGGCACTCTTTCTTCCCTGCGGTTCCTTTATCATCTTCTTGCTAGCATCCCAAGCTCGGACGTCAGCTGGTAGCCGCCCGACGCCCGTGCTGCTCCATAGCTCGAGAGCTCGAGAGAGACGCCTCTTGGTGGTCATTAAGCTCTCAGCTTCTCTAGCGGTTTCGCGAAGATGACGCACGAAGCTATCGTATTCCTCTTCGATGTTGTTCATGACAGCATCTTCTGAGAGGCCGGCAACAGAAGTACAGAGATCCCAGTTGATGTTTTTCTCATTTCACTCTCTTCAATCTTTTCTGGATTTTTTCTTTCCTTGGCGCGAAAATTGCGAAGGGGACCACTGCGTGATCCCATACTGAACTTGGAAACAACATAGAGATGGTTCAGCCAATATTTGCCGATGATGTGGTCGATCATGTTACGAACTGGAATTAAAGGTTCCAGGTCGATTTCAGTGAGGAAGGCTTTTGCAGCTATGATTTCTCAGGAGGTCTTTCACCTTTCTGGTACCACGCACACTATATACTCGTATTCAATGCCCAACGCGATTTGATGAGAGCACGAACGCCGCCGACTTCTCTGCTGTCGCATGTTCCGAGGAACAGTTGTTCTTCCGAGTCCTCTACGCATTGTCGATACAGCGTGCGGGCGTTGTAAGCACAAGTGTTTTGCAGTCTGTGCAACTGGTTAGGTCCTGAAATTGCAGCAGCTTCTCCGTACTCGTACTACCAAATGCTGCCGAAATGGAGCTCTGTGGTAACGGCAATGGGCCCTTTCACAACTCTTTGGGGGGGGGGGGGGGCGAGCGGACATGCGGAATAAAATCTGCGCAGGCGCGTGCACACCCAGACATTCTGTGCATGAACGTTTCACGCCCCCAAAAGAAGCATGAGACGTCACAGCAGCTAGAACTCCTCCCCCTGTAGCCCTAGGTGTCTCTGGACAGTTCACAATTGCACTTGGTTCGCGATCCACTCCCCTATATCCCACCCGAGACTCTCCGCATGGTCCTGCAACAAGCTGCCCTTTAACAAAAGAGTCCGAAAAATCTCTTAAGGTGGCATCCGTGCATCACATTTCACACAAAAAGTACAAGACGGCTAAGTTATCATTTGTCAGTACCGACTCAGCGATGTGACGAGACTCATAGGATCAGTTTTGCACTAACCCTAAATATTTGTTTCAAAAAATTCTTATAAAATTAATATGTTTGCCTGAGTCTCTGTTCTTCTGGTCTAGGTACGGAAGCCCCTGTGTGGATTCAAGCTTACCTATCCTGATGATGAATGCGAGGAGAACGCTAAGATTGAACTTACCGTTGAGCTCGGACCTAGAGAGAATACCAGTGCTTATACACTCCGAAGGAAGTTTAAGGTAAATTTGAAGCTCACGTGTAGTATCTGCGGACAAGGGGCTTCTTTGCGGTTCTGTTTACCACGACGTTGCAGGATGGCGTTTGTTATTTCGAAGACTTCTCGTTGTCCTGCATTTGTTACGGCCATTTGTGTAACAGCGAACTTCGCGTGAAGGTAAGAGCTGAAGAAATCCGTAGACTCTTTAAACGCCGTCGTAGGAACGCGAAGGGTTCAGGAGATTTTGGCTTTACGCCTCGCCAGAGGAGTGAGTTGGCCTTCCAAGAAACTAATCTCCTGCTTTCTCTACCGGGATGAGATCCGCACTGTTTTCGGTAAGTGCGCCTTACTGTGGGGTGCTAGTACGAAGCATGCCCTAGATATGATTAGCGCGACGGTTCAGGGAAGAGGATAACGACAACAACAAGGAAAATACAACCCGGAAAATCAAGGACAACGGTTAGTCGTATCTGGAGATTCTTGATGATTTGAATGAAGCGAAGGTTCAATAGACTCGTTTTATCCAAATGATGTGTTGCAATCGAAGCTCACGTAAAGTAGCGGTGATAACGGGGCTCTGACGATGAGGCGCCTTTTGGTGTGGAAATTGGCAGTAGGGGTGCAGCAAGAGAAGTTCAGGTTGCCGAACTGACGTGAGTTCACGCGGTATTCGTAGAATCCATCCTGCACCAACACCAACCCTGCTCTACACTCTTTCTTTTCAAATGTTTCTGGTGGAGGCCATCCGTCGTCGACCGGGCATTCTTCGCGGACGGTCTGAAGACGGTTACAGACGTACCATCTTATCGTGGCCAAAGGGTGTTGGCTTCAGGAATTTTACACATGTCTAAAGTCTTCCAAGCGTTGTCTCCCTGGAGGTTGTTATACTGGCAGTTTGCTTAAGTGCTGCACGTTCTATGGATTCAATAGAGTGAAGGCAAACACCAGCGGTGGCGTATTGGAGGACATCGCTTAGTACTAGTCTACAATGTGGCCTGTGTCGGGGGGTGAGAACTGGCTAGCCAGGCAAGCCACTGACCGTATACGCTCGCTCCGGCTGGAACCCTGTTCGATGCGGCCGGGCCGATACGCACAGGCGGGCGGCGCCTAGCTACCAGTCCGCCTGTTAGGATAGAATTACGAGAGAAGTCTCCCCTAGTTGCGGGCATTTCCGGCTCGGTTTCTGGCATCATCTCCTCATGCAACGGTTACTTTGAGATTCGGACAGTTTCTGCGTAGACCTTATTGACGACAATCGCGTTTTGCGGCAGAAAGTCGCCTGGGACAGGCGCGCGTGCTATGAGCCACCGGTGGCTCATAATGTCCCTCGCGGACCACTTTTTTTGTCTTATGTGTTTTTTCATATCAAACTTCGACATATAGGGTGCATTATATAGTGCGCTGATCACGAATCTGATATCCGTTTATCAAATTTCGGCCGAGCCGTAGGTACTGGTGACTAAAGCTGCCGAGGTCATAATCACCATTTTCCTCTAAACGTCGCCCAAGAAGGTTATTTGACGTGCTGATCACGAATCTGACATCCGTTATTGGTATTACGTTGTAGTACGATAGGTTACAGTAGGTACGGGTAATCGCCGACAGCCTCAGTCACCCGTACCTACCGTAACCTACCTTATTCCACCGTAATACCAAAAACGGATGTCGGATTACCCTAAATACCAACCCAGATCAGTACCCTAAATAATCCCTATAGGCAAAGTTTGGGCGAAATCGGTGACCATGACTCCGACAGCCTTACTCACCCGTACCTACCACAACCTACCCCCAAATCTGTCCAAATTTTGAAAAAAGATGTCAGGTTCGTGATCAGCACCCCAAATAACCTTCTTGGGCAAAGTTTGGGTCAAAAATACTATTAAATACTGTCGAATTGATTTGATTGTAAAATCGGTCTCCTTCCTAGTAAAATTTTTTTAATTCGATATATCTAATGAAAGCAAAGACAACTTTCTTGCTTATTCCTGTTGGACATTCTCCTATCACAAATAGGGGACAGAGAAAACATCTATAAAAAGCCGACGGTACAAAAACTGGGCGAAAATGTATGAGCCACCGGTGGCTGATATTGTCGTGTTAAATAAAATAGACGGGAGGGCGAATCGCCCGAGAAGAAAAAGAAACCCAACCGTGATTTCCTGCGTTCAAGGGGGGGGGGGAGCATGAACATCGAGTTGTGGCCAATTCTGACACGTTTGCTTTTATGGACCGCATCTCCAGTTCTTTCTCCTGTCCAGCTTTACACTGTTGTTTTTTTTTTCGCTGCACTTTAAAGATAAATATTGCAATAAGTTGATGTAAAAAAGCGTGAGGTTAGAAACCTGCGTAGAATCCCGTAACTTCAAAGCATAGCCGTGTTGAATTTGAGCGAAACAAGCGTGGTCGCTGAAATTTCCAGAGGAACCAACTAGAAGCCAATAATTACAACTGTAGGCACTCATCTAATTACAGTCGCCAGATACGACGCCAGCTACGCGCCGAACACCAAGGATCTTGCCGCAGCCAGTGCCAACGATGTACAATGTAGGTTTGTTGCGCAAGCATATGTCATAGTGCCTTCTATTGCAACAATCGATAAAGGGCCATGCACTTAATTCCAAAGTTTCTCATCTTGAGACCTCGGCATTATCGTCGTGTACTTCCTGTATGTTCTTTGCCGACGAGGTTTTTAGGTGGAGTTATTATTTTCGTCCTGGCGTTTCGATCTTGTTGCTTCCTTAAGAGGGCTAAAAAGTTTGCGGTTTCGTCGTGTGCTGATGACTCTAGGTGAAAAATTCTAGCGTGGGTGGAGCGCCCGGTCGAACAGTTTGCAAATCCATTGCTTTGAGCTAGGCCTCTGATGACGAAGACTGGGTAGAAACGACAGGCCGCAAATAATAATTGCGCTTAAATACCTCGGTGGGAAAGAGCATACAACAAATGCGCAACTCCGTACACAATAAATTCAACTGGCTCTTCACTATTTCAAGATAGTTCTGCATTGTTTCAAGGCAGAAAAGGATGTTGAATATCTCCCCCACTAGGATGAGTCAAGAACAAGAAATGGCCTGCAGCGCCATCAGTGCCTACATGATAGCAAATCAAAGTCCTACAGTCATATTTCGAAGGGCTGAAGGCTTAGCTGGCCTCGGCGCGAAACGAAGCGCCTAGCAAATCGAGGCTGATCTACTGACATGGGAACTCTCTCGACGGTGTGCCGGAAGGGCAAGAGCGAATTCCATAGGAAGACTCTCCATCCTCCGAATTGCAACAAAACATCTTTCGTTTTCGCCGAATTTTCAAAGCGAATGAGCAGGAGGCACTGAAAATTCGTTGTGGGTAACGACGGTTAATGACCCGCTGGCTCCAGCCTACACGAAGGTTCACGAAACTTTCACCCAAACACCTCAATGTTCAGCACCACAGTGAGAGCACGAGAAAGCATAAAGAACGTCGGGAAGCCATTCGCTAGAAAATTAGGCATTGTCGTTCTTCCATTACTCTAAAGGCCGAAAAATTTCGCTCAAGGTTTGTCTACATACGCTAGGGGAAGATGGTATTATTGTGGGGATATACTGACACAAAAACATTTCTTTTGAAACTACGGAGGGCAACAGGTTATAATTGATGTATTTGTCAGGTAAGGTCAGCGCAATGATCGTACAGTGGAAGACCTCGGCCAACGTGAAGAAACTACCTTCATTCGCTGTTCATATGTACTGTAACCGGCCGTATTCCTTTGGGCACGTTGCTAAACACAGGGGAATTTCATTGCTTCGTTGTAATTTGCCTTGTAGATTCGTCAAAAACAAGAAGTGTTTTGTTA
>OX375868.1:49690820-49746653 GCA_947359475.1 Heligmosomoides polygyrus bakeri | reverse complement strand
CGCATGTCTGCCTGCAGCTTGCGAAGATCTTTGTGAAGAAAAGTCATGACGACGTAAACGTAGTCAGAATTACATGTTCCGTAGTCGTACTAACAGGAGTGCTTGCACTTGACGGTGTTGGCAGCCGTTCACCTCGATGTGCAGCGTGGACTCGCTGTACTTTTCCATCTTCACGGTGAGGTTTTTTCTCTGAATTTTGACTGAGGAACACGATGCCGTATCCGCCATTCCAAAGAATTTGAAGCAGTATATATCGGCTCTCTTCCGACGTGATGTCGTCATTCACCAGCAGTCGATCACGTTCAATGTTATTGGCGATAGCTTCAGAAGCCATTCGGACGATCTAGTTGGTTTAAAATAACAATTCGTGCATTGAACCTTGAAGGTGTCTGTTCTGGCGGACTGCTGAATACCAATAACTTGCGGTAATAACATTCTTGTCTAGGGCACCAGTCGTGGTTTGCTGTTTTCTGATGAAGCTGATCGAATTATTTTCAAGCACGGTTTGCGCGACTAAACATCGCCATAGACCAAATTAGGTTTCCAGCATGTTTCCTGTATAGTCGTTGTGACACCTAAGCGGTATTAGTATCTGCTTCCACCACGATTGAAGTCCAAGCCGTCGTAGCTAGCTGCAAATGAGCTTCCTTAGTCAGGAACTACTTAGGGGAGTCAGGAGCGTGGCAGCAGAGGAGGTGCCAAACTGTCGCACGCAATCGACTCCATGCTGCTTGTTCGGGCTGCCCACCCAACCCGCGTCATCGAAGCTTCTAACCCTTCCCGGGGATAAAACACTGACCTGCCCATCGGCCGGCCACCACGATTCGTTTCAGAGCTCAAATATGCATTCAAATTGTCTTCACAACATTCCGTAAAAGAAAAAATCAGGGTTTATCCTCTGCCGAGAAGCCTGGCACCAACTCATTGACCCCGGAGGGATGGAAGGCCTGGCTTGTGTCGATAAACCCGAACCAAGAAACCTGGAACCGAGTGCAGGCAGCAGCCAGTACCTATTCTGACTGCACTACTAAACATCGAAATAAATGAATAAAATGCTGGATAAAATTCTGGGTGGTGGTTGACGCGAAGACCGACGATCGGTGTTAGGACTTAAAGCTTTCTGAGGTGTTTTACAAACTCTACTTTCGCGTCATCTTGCTCCACAATGCCCATCACCTTGCGCCCAAAATATACAAAAAAGGTTAAACTAGAACTTTCAATGAATTAGATATGATATTAAATAGAATTCAATTCTATGTGAAACATTGAAGAAAATAAATACATCATAAGAATGCAGAAAGCATTGGTAAAATTGTGCAATGAAAGAAATAAAAGGGGGAGAGTGTCAAGAACTCGACCATGGACCACACCACCTCTACGGTGCTTAGTAGGATCAAACACCGCAGAGGTGGCGTGGTTCACGGTCATCGCAACATCAGAAGTGTGAAAACTGCTGTTAGGCGATATACGGCGTCCTCAGATATACGGCGAGGGGTCACAAGGGCAGGCAAGGGGACTGACTCCGCACCCAATTCGAGTCCCGGCCAGAACTATTCGGCATTTGACTCGTGATAACTCTTGTGCAAATCAACGCAAAATTGAAATTGAGTCACCGTTCAAGTCAAATTTAACAGATGAATGCACTCGTGGGTAATTTTCCCATTTTTGAAGAAAAATTCAATTACCCTCAATTCACATGTGGAGTGAGTTTGCTTCATAACTGAGTGACTGAAACGCCTTCTAGCTTAGTCGAAATCCCACCTGTGGAAGTCTATAAGGAGTTTTCATAGGCCTCCAAATTGTCATGTTTCTTCCTTCAAAGAAATGCTTCTGTAGTCGCTTTCACCATGGGAAAAGTGCGTGGGTATCCACAAAGAAGTGCCATGTTGGCAACTTTGCAGGCACATAATTTCTACAGATTTCAACCCTGAAGGTTCCAACTCTGCGGCTTGATTTCAACCATTACGTTTAACGGGACAAACGAGTGTAAGAGCACACGAACGTGATATTTCAAAGTTAGAGGCCTCCAAAGTGGAGACATTTTCTAAAATTAATGGCACTTAAACAACCAGATCCTTTAAAAAATTGTACCATTGTGATCGCGATGAACTAGAGAATACAGAGAACTATGTGTTACTATGTATACGGTTGAAAATAGGCTCTAATAGGCCAAATCTATTCCTTCATTAGCTACTTAGGAGCTGTGGGTGTAATTATCCCCCGCGAGGGAATGAGTCAGCCGGGCCAGGCAGAAATTAGGTCACTGTACTGTTTTTCAGGCGCTCGCTAGGCGATTTGCAGCTCATCGGGAGGAGAGCTCGGTGCTGATTTCGAATATGTGCTTCAATTTACAATGCGCTTAATTTGAAGAGCGCTACAGAAAAGCGGCGGAAAATCCGGTTTTTTTCGCTTTTTCCGCCCAAAGACCAAAAGTTAAGGCCGGTAGTTACGATACGGAATCCAGTTAGGATCAGTCATAGGTCCTGCGGCTACGACGAAGTTTGGCGGCGCTTCTTCATTTTCTTGGGTTACCCTGGTTGCTGATTTCGTGATGCCAAATCGAGGTGCTTGCTGTAGTTGTGTCCGGACATAAGAAGGCATGCGCGCTTGCACGTTTGCCCCTTTTTACGCTTTGTTCCTGGACATGACAACACTAGAGCAGAAACGGCTGCACCCTCCTTCCTTGTCGCCGAACACCAGTCGCACCATCTTTCACTGCTCTCCAGTGGTTGTCCTGTAGAACTGACTGCAGAAATGACCCTTTGTTGACAAGGAATCTGCATCGATTTCCGTTGCTCTCCATGAGAAGATTTGTCTAACAACGCTTGGTTAATGAGGCGTTATCTCATTAACCAAGCGTTGTTAGATAAATCTTCTCGCACGTAGTTGACATCGGAATGAGAAACAACCCTTGGAGTGGAACTAAACGCCTTCCTAAGTTCAAGGTTTTTTCTTCCCCGCAATTTACCCTCACCTTCGGTGGATTTTAGGAATGATGAAAACTAGGTTAAATCTCCTTCAGAGTACGTATGTAGCGGGTCGTATCGGAGACCACGGCAAACGGCGTATTTAAGCTCCCCAAGTAACAGGATTTATCACGGTTTTGCAAAGTTCTTTGATTCCAAGAATATAGAGTTCACTAAAGTATGTAGGTGTCTGCAGAATCTTTAAAAGCAGCACATATTGAGAAAAGTAGCGTGGTAGAATGATTACGTGCTTTGATAGCGTAAAGCGCTGAGATCTCATTAAAATCAGATTCGCCATATAAACGGGCGCAAAAATGTGCAGAGTTTAATTGTTTTGTCTACCCAGGGCGACAATTCTATACAAATACCAATTCAAATAAAAGCCGATGTGAATTTCTTATTTTTAGCAGCATAATAAAAAGGAAACTAAAGCAGAGAAGACATCAGGGACTGATGAGTGAGTTTCAACGCAAATGGATTTGCAGTTTTTTTTTTCAATTTCGAGACCAAATTTGCGTATCAAACTATTATAGGCTACCAAATAGGCACAAAGGTTCACTGTTACCACCCTGGGTAAAATAATTCGTAGATAGTCACTCGAATACATTTTCAAGTCCATTTCATTATTTTTGTTCCGAGAGTTGTACATTTGTGAACCTTCTAGTCATAAAAAGGAATAGAAAGAAAAGCAGCTCTCTTTGGCACTGCTTCGAGCATGGCGTGTTTCTCGAGCATCGCGGTAAGTAGCATCAAAGTGCTACATTTTCAGCACAACTGTGTGACTTTCGGTGTTCTTCGGTTGCGTACTTGAGGCTTTTTCGATGCATAAATCGAAAGCCGTCGTCGTTTGAGCCGATGTTCGGTTGACCATGGATTTTGGGTATGCCTATAGGAAATGGCTTACTTTGTCTATGAGTGAGGAGGGCCTATGATCGGGTGAAAACCTAGTTGAACCACTTTATCACGCCGAGTCTGACGTTGTTTAATAATCGCAGGTAGTGAACAAAACGCAGCGGACAAGTACACCCAGCGGAGTCCTACTGCTCACACATTCCCTTCACCAATAAAAGGCCACATTCGCTCTCTTTTCGCTCTCGCTCTCAACTTCTGAACTTCTTTCGCTCACTCTTTTTTGAACGCTGTCACAGCCTCATGAGATGTGAGTCAGAACTTTAAAGTGGGAACTCCGCGTTGTCAGCGCCACCTAATCGTCACGGTCAGACAAACTGGCGGTCAGTTATACAGTTGGTGGACAGCTTTCCATTCAGCAAATAGAGACGCCAAAAAAGAATCAACTCGACATCAGTAAGGCTGTGCAACTGAGAGAGGGAACTACTTACCATCAGGATGGGGTCAACTCTTCGACTCAAAACTTGAAGATTAGTCAGTAGTTCCATTGCTTTCACATTTTCGCCTTCCACTTGTGAGCTGCGCTCTGACGCGCGTCTGACGTTCTGAAGTCATAATGTTCCCGATCTCGCGTTCAATCAGGGTGGACACCAGCTATAAGGCCGCAGCAGAATTTTCGCCCGGTCGCCGCTCCTCGTATTCCTAGCGCAAGGGGGCCTGAAGCAGCTTTGAATATGGCTGACCTCGTGGCGTGAGACTGACACCTTCTATGTGACAACTGCTCCAGCGAAACATCTTTCACAGAGCTGACGTGGGTCCCATCAACACTGGAACAGATAGCAGTTTGACGCCACAGGTCTCTACTGCCAGCCTTGGGTTATATTTTTTTGGGTTGTTCTGTCACTTTTCGAGGCCTATATTCAAAAATTAACTCGGCTCAAAAACCACCCTTTCATCACCATTTTCAATAGCGTTTGTCCTACTTGGTGGCTGGGTTCGCTCTTTTAGAGTGGTGACGCCATTTATCCCGATCAGACGCTTGGTCGGGGTGGACACCAGCTACCTTTAAGTCCATGTGCAACGTATCTAGCCAACGATGCTTCGGGCGTCCTCTGGGCCGTTTTCCTGAGACGTTAAGACGGTGTCGTCATTAGCGCGAACGACATGGCCATACCATCGTAGACGGACTTCGCGCAACTTGTCGGCTATCGGGGCGACACCGAGCTTCTGTCGTATGGTGTCATTGCGAACGGGGTCCAAGCGCGCTGCTCCGGCCGTCCACCTTAGCATCTTCGTTTCCATTACACGGCTTTCAATTTCCTTTGTCACGGACCAGCACTCAGCATCGTACATCGCTATTGGGCGGACGACTGCTCCATAAACCTCCGATTTGAGGTACTCAGGTATTGTTTTATTGCAGAGCATCCCAGTCAACGAGCGCCATTTGGGCCAGACTGCACTTACGCGCGCATTCACCTCCAACTCTAGATTGCCATCGGACGTGACTATTGATCCAAGATACATTAAAATTGAAACTCGTGAGAGCTCATCACCATTGCTCTTGATAGATCCGTGCTCATCCACACCCCTCGTCAAGTAATCAGTCTTTTCGACGTTTAGCTTGAGATTTAACAATGCCAAACTATCACACCATGTCTGTGACTGCCACTGGAGTTCGGCATTGTCTTCACATGCCAGCAAGACGTCATCGGCATACAGCAACGTACAAGGAGCTGCCTTTTGGAGATCTCGTGTAATTGCATCCATGACGACCACGAAGAGCTGTGGGGAGAGCGCAGAGCACTGGTGCAATCCGACAGAGATCGGAAACTCCATCGAGGTACCCGCTGGTGGTCGCGCTCGGCTTATTGGACACGACGAGTAAAAGATGCGCACCCACTCAATAAGTTCTTTCGTGGATGCCGTGTCATCGCAACGCTTACCATATAACTTTTCGCGAAACGCGGTCGAAGGCCTTCTCAAAGTCCAGGAAGGCAAAATGAACCGGTTTCTGTTTCTCGCGGTGCTTCTCTAGCAGAAGACGAACGGCGTGTATGGTATCAACCGTACAATACCCGCCATAAGGATTGGAAAAAGGGCGCGGTAGGCGCGTTTTCCGCGTTCTTTCTGTTCTTTTGCTGCAGCCGTCTTGATATTCATCCTTTTTGAAACACTCACATACCATCGTGATCTCCTCGACGAGATCTACTCAACGGCATAATTTTTTCGTTACTTCGTTTTTAACAGCTATTTTTTCAATAGCGCCGTGGGATGTTCATTAGCGAGCGACGTCTCTACCAATTGCGCCTAAAGGACATTTAAGCGCGCGGATTCAAAGCCAGCGCGTTGACAATAGCTCCTCCTTAGGAGAAATTCTGTAGCTTATTGGATCATAGATATGCCATTTTCACATCGAACTGACACTCTTCAAATCAAATTGGACACTTTTCACGTCGAATTGGACACTCCTCTAAGTTAGCTTACGACTTTTGAAAACAAATCAAGCTCATCCGAATCAAAGTAAACTCCCTTTATACGAAACAAAATACTCTTGAAAAACGTTATTTTTTATAATTTTTTGTTTGAGAAAAAATTTTGTGTGATTTCTTTGTACTTTATACTAAAAATATACTTACCCAGTAAGTGAACATTGTTTGAATTTTTATAAAATTCCCATTTTTTTGTGGAAAAATAAAGGTCTATAGCCCAGTATGCTAAAATTTCTTCTGTGCAAAATAGGCTTGCGTGGCTTTGACATAGGCAAGATAGTAGGATCTGAGCCAACCTTAATATAGTTTCTCTGGTGTCTAAACTCGAGAAAAATTAACAATTTCTTAATCCTATTTTGTTTTGAAAATTTAGAACTCCGCGCTGGTCAGTCCCTCGACCGCTTAACACGGCACATCTCACCATTGAAAGCGCTTCCAAACGACATACTTTTATAAAATTTGAAGAGATCCGACATTTTGGCCGTTTCCGCCGAGGTTGAGTTCTGGGCAGCCTTCGGCTCGATCTGGGCTCTGAGTGCATCGCCCTGCGTGATCAAGGCCTCCTCGCACCTAGGTGCGAGTCCCAGCGGTATTATGCCAATTATAGGGAACTGCATAGTGCCGTTTGGTGAACGATACTATTGATTTGCCTTGCTTGGCACATTCGATTTTTTTGGAAAGAGGTTTCATAGAAACATATTTTTGTATTCTCCTTCTTTTTCCTCCTTCTCTTTCTCTATTCTTTTATTTTTCTTGTTTTAATAACACATGTTGTATAGTTGCCATTTAATGAGGTTATTTTTCCATATTAGATTTAAGCCATGCACTCCCCCTTTTCTTTTATATTTGAGAGAAACCCTTGTCTCATTAACCAAGTGTGCTTGAGTTTCGAAACCGCAAGGATTTTCTGATTTTTCCAGAAACATAAGAGCGCTTGTCTACAAAAGTGGATTGCGCCATGAAGAATACAAAAATATGTTTCTATGAAACCTGTTTCCAAAAAATTCGAATGAGCCATATAAGACGAATCAATAATATCGTTCACCGAACGGCACTATGCAGTTCCCTATAATTGGCATAATACCGCTGAAACTCGCACTTAGGTGCGAGGAGGCCTTGATCAGGCAGGGGCGATGCACGCAGAGCTCAGGTCAAGCCGAAGGCTGCCCAGAACTCGACTTCGGAGGAAAAGGTTAAAATGTCGGATCTCTTCATATTTTATAAAAGTATGTTGTTGGGAAGCGCTTTCAGTGGTGAGATATGCCGTGTTACGAGTTTGAGGGACTGACCAGCGCTGAGTTCTAAATTTTCAAAACAAAATAGGATCAAGAAATTGTGGATTTTTCTTGAGCTTAGACTCCTGAAAAACTTATATTAGAGTAAGCTCAGATTTCCCTATCTTACCTGTATCAGAGCCACGCAAGCCTATTTCGCACAGAAAAAATTTTAGCACTTAGCCTTCCTGTTTAAAATGTTACAGCATCGAGAAACGAGGGGGAAATCCTTTGCTTAGAGTGAAGTGCAATGGATATATGGTTAAATTTTTTTCTTCTTTATCAATTCAAAGATAGTACACCTGCACTACTTCTATATGATTTAGAGTTCAGAAAAAGTTTCAACTTTGTATCTTCCGGTCTAAGAAAGTTACAGTACCTATCACTCAAAAGTAACGCTATCAGAGGGCACGTTGGCTGTCGTTTGCAGCGGAGCAGAGATCCCTGGTTTTGCCGTCGTCCTGGTGAACCAATCCCTTTAATCCCCCAAAGCCTTCTTATCAGTGCTTGTGTAGACTAATTAAGGTTCAATTCTCTATAATAAGTAGGGTGCATGGCGCGTTCCAGTTAGGAGTTTACCTCCCTGTCATTTGAATTGCCTGATATCACGTAGAAGTGAAACGACTGGCGCACCCCAAACACTATGTGATTATCGTCATCATCCCCTACCCTTTAATTAATCAGAGGGGAAGCAAGATATTAACTAGTATTTAAGAGCATTCCTAACAAACTGTTAAACCTGGCTGAAGGTAATGGAATCAAATAATTATTAGTGGACGCATATATGCACTGCTATAGGAGGAGTCGAAAGTCGTCCTTGCATGAATTGACCTTGGGTCGTGTCCTAGACCAGGCCTTTCACCCTCAGGGTAAATAGCACCTGAACCATCTGGAAGGAAGATCACTGCTACATACATCAGAGGATTGGATGCCTAGTACAAGTCATTGTATTTGTGGCCAAATACTCATTCTTTCTGCCTTCACGGTAATAGTTCATAGGATACGTGAATCATCGCAAAAAGTGGTAGATTAACTTAACCCTTTTCAATTCTTAAAAAATGCTTGATGAAGGTCCCACGCGATACTGCCTGAAAGTGAGAGAGCGGTAGCGAGAACTTTGATATACACAAGATAGAAGATGAACACCCTTTTGAGGGACCCCCATGCGCTCTGATTCTACGAGATGTCTTGAAGGCAATTTGAATGCGTATTTGGCGTAGAGTGATTTGCGTTGGCCAATCCAGAAAGAAAATCGATACACTGATGTTAATTAGCAGTCTGATGTTGTTTATCTGATGTGAAACCTGATCATTCGGCAACTTTGTTTACAAGAGCTACTGATTGTAAAAGTTCGATAATATCGATCGGCATCGCTTATTTATTGTGGAGTTTCTCCAAGGTTAGTAGGCGCGTGGAGCTCAAATGGAAGAGCTGCCGTTTTTCCCGTGCACCGATTTCAGCTTGCTGGTTTGGTTTTTCCGTCCAGGCCAAACAAGCTTTCCCCATCACCGGGTCAGTGAATTGGTGCCCGACTTATTTGGGAAGGATGAAGCGCTAACTTGTCCATCGGCTGTCCACAACAAGTCACTCATTCTATTCTGTGAGCTATCAGGAGGAACCTAGTAATTCTTCCATTTAACACTTTGTAGATAAATAGTTCTACAAGGGAATTTCTGCCAATAAATATACCTAATGACCCATGCCCTGTGCGAGTGGTAGAGCAACCGGAGGACACCGGCTGTCGCATGCAGCAGAGTCGAGTCAGAGTCGCCGCCCAAGCCAACCAATATCTTCAGATCTCCGAAGTCGGCTAATCAGTACTAGACTGGTTTAGCAGGGATAAAGCATTGACTTGTGTATTGACAGTCACCGTAAGTCATTGTGTAGAAATATGGGTTCTAATGTCTACAATTTCTCGCAGAAGTAGAGTGCATGGCGCGTCCCGAATTAGAACTGACTGCTCTATCTTCTATCTATTTTCAATCCCCTTCCTTAGCTTCAACAGATAGACAATTTTTTGCTAGTCATCCAAAGATAAAGAAAAAATGTGCTAGTAATTATTGAATAACCCAAAATAAATAAATAATATAGAGTGGAATGATATATCTATGGTCCAATAAGCTTCACGGTCTATACAATTTTTCCTAAGGAGGATCTATTGTCAACGCGCTGGCTTTGAATCCGCGCGCTTAAATGTCCTTTGGGCGCAATTGGTAGAGGCGTCGCTCGAAATTTTTTTGCGACATTGGGTAGATCTCGTCGACGAGATCACGACGCTATGTGGGTTTTTCAAAAAGGATGAAGATCAAGACTGCTACAGCAAAAGAACAGAACGAACGCGGACCGCGCCCTTTTTCCAATCCTTATGGTGGGTATGTGCTACAGCCGGGAACGAAACCACTGTTTATTGGAGAGCTGGACGGCATACGTCCATCCACGATTCGCTCAAAGATTTTCATGGTGTGCAAAAGTTGGCAAATCGGACGGTATTTAACGCAGTCCGCAGAGCTGCCCTTATTCTTCCAAAACGGAATAGTCGTGCTGTCCACGTCCGACTTTCCATAAATCTTGGCATTGTTCGAACAGATATTCCGTAAGTTGCTCTCAGCTGTAGACCAAGATTGGTATCGACCTTTTATTAGGCTTACGTTTCGGCGATGTCGCCTTCGTCAGAGCCTGGAAAAGTCGAGTTCATTTGAAAAACTACTCGCCCAAACGCCATTTCATCCTACAGGAGTGAATTCCGAAGGAGACAAGGAGTCAGGAAGCAATGTCGTAGAGCATAGTAACGCTAACCTTAGTGGTGGGGTCGAAGTGATCCACCAGTCACCCGTAGCTGGAGGTGGGCTAACTCGGATGGGTTTGCGAGCTTATATCGACTGACCACCTGCCCCAGGGACCCCTTGAGCACGACCACGTAGGTCAAACCCGCAGAGGTCGACGTAGGGCGCCAGCTCTTGCGTCACCGCGATGCACTCCTCCTTGCGGTTGATTTTTGGATTTCTGGCCGCGATCCAAAACGCTTCGAGAGTTCTGCGTGCCGTGACGTCGCGCTCGCGTGCCAAGATCGTGACCGCCACCTCGACCATTGCGCTATCGTGGCTCCGGACCCTATGCTCCCCCAACGGAGTAGACACATTAGATCTTCTTAGCCCATCCAAGTGCTCCTTAACCCTGGTGCAAAGCGGTCTCCCCGTCTCCCCTATTACTCATCCCCGCATTGACTGCATGTAATGAGGTACACCACCCCCGATGTCATACAGTCACCTGCACTTCCAAACGGGCAGACGACACAGGATGGTGTAGTGCACGTCCTGTCGTATAGCCGGTTCCGAACCAATTGTCCCTTCAAGTTTGTGGGAGGGATCTCAATCACTCTTACCAGGTCCTGTAAACCTGCTTTGCGAAGGCATGTGCGAATAGACGCACTGGTTTCGTCTGATAGAAAAGGGATGCAGAAGGGTATCTTTCCTTCTTCTTGAACTTGAGCTGCTGTCACCACAGCTTGCCGCCTTCGTCGTTCGTGGAACGCTTCCGTGGGATACCCGTTGGTTCTTGCAATGTGACCTGCCAAATCCCTTGAGAAGGCTTTCTGTTCGGCATCAGACGAAACTTTAGCCGCCGTTCGGTACATATTTCGCACTATTCCCCTTTTAGTACTACTTGTATGGGATGACCGGAAGTGGACAAGGATATTTTTTATTGCTCGGCTTGCGGTACCACCTCCTCCTGAAAACTCCTCCCGAGGGGCCAACCTGCACGTTCAAAAATGGAAGCCAATTTTCTGTAGGCTCTTCTCTCGTGTGCTTTATGTGCTCAGACTGCTCATTCAAGAGGACGAAACATGTGTCCATCTCGGATTGAGTGGAACACACTATGAAGCAGTCATCTATATACCTACAGTATACGATAGGATTGCACTCTAACGATAAGAGAGGAGCTTCCACTTTTGCCATGAACGCTACCGCAAGCACGGGAGCCAACCTTTGTCCCATTGCCAGTCCCCTCACCTGGCTGTAGTACTCCCCACACCACCTGAATATGTTGCACCGCAGACACTCATTAAGAAGTGTCATGATCTGCACAACAGTGAGGCCGTACAAGTTCAACCTTGCTTGGTGTTCGGCAATAATTTCCGAGACGGCCTGTACATTGCTTCCTGACTCCTTGTCTCCTTCGGAGTTCACTCCTGTAGGATGAAATGGCGTTTGGGCGAGTGGTTTTTCAAATGAACTCGACTTTTCCAGGCTCTGACGAAGGCGACATCGCCGAAACGTAAGCCTAATAAAAGGTCGATACCAATCTTGGTCTACAGCTGAGAGCAACTTAAGGAATAGTCGTGCTTTGCTGGAAACTCTCAGGCGCTTTCTTCTCAGCAACAACCTGATTGAAAAACTCTGCCAACCAGTTGACAGGGCACCACCCCTTCGACATCCACAGGTCGGCTGGCGGGTCACCGGAACCAGTGGCTTTGTCTGGCTTCATCTTCCTCAGTGCTGCTTCAGTTTCGCTCACTGCGATTTTCTGAAGCAGACCGTATACAGGTGGCACAAAACGAACAGCAAGATGTTCAAATCCTACACTCGAGATTTCCTCGAAATAGTCGTGCTATCGTTTCACAGGCCGCTTACGATACATCATAAGATGGCCGTTCTCGTCGTTAATGCCAAAGAACTTCTCGACGTCTTCTACTTGGCGACACGAGCTTTGGTGAGTCGGTAAATATAACGCTCACCATCGCGCGTCTCCAGTTCTTCCCTGATAACAGCGTAGTATGCGGCTTTAGCAGCGGCTACCGCCTTCTTTGCCGCTTTCTTTGCTTCTCGATAATTCCGCCAATTATGGACTGTTTTACCTATAAATCCTACTATATATAATCGGCTAATATCACGTGTCCGTCACGGGGAGGGAGGACTGAAGCCAAAAGATGCCTACGACAGTAGGCATCGCTAGCCGGCTTTCTTTGAGCTTAACCATGGGCGATTGCTGGCTAACTATATCCTTGGCGGCTGATCGTCCAAGTGTACGAGATATTCAAGGGGCAAGGCGTCAGGGTATAAGTGGGAATAGAGTGCAGAGCGTAGGGATTCAGGAGGGGTGCCTTAGACGTCGTCCAACGTGCGTAGGGATTCAGAAGACGTGCTGAAGACGTCGTCTAACGTATGTAAGGATTCAGAAGACGTGTTGAAAACGTCGTCCAACTTGCACAGGGATTCAAAAGACGTGCTGATGATGTCGTCTAACGAGCGTAGGGATTCAGAAGACCTGCGCTAGACATCGTGAGTCAAGATTCAGAAGACCTGAGCTAGACGTCGTCCAACGTGCGTAGGGACTCATAAGACGTGCTGAAGACGTCGTCTAACGTGCGTAGGGATTCAGAGGACGTGCTGAAGACGTCGTCTAACTTGCGTAGGGATTCCGAGTAAGGACGACCAATAGGAGAGGACCAAAAAGGGGGACCATTAAAGAGGGAGCGCGAATAAGGGGGGGGGGGGAGACCAGCATTTTCCCTCAACATCGTTCAGTGTGTGTCGGATTTCTGAAGACGGCTTACAGAAGTCGTGGCACGTGTGTCAGAGTGCAGAAAGAGTGTCATAGACGTCGTGGCAACGTAGTGACACGTGAATCGGTAGGGGGGGGGAGTGGTAGAGAGAGTGAACATGGGATTCGGAGGAGTATTATAGCGGACAGTAAGCGGTGTCGACCAATACCGATTAATTTTAATTATGATTTTGCTGATTAAGCACCAGACTGGGACTCTCATCACGTGCTTCTCGACACGTAGAGAACGAGCGCTTCGGAGGATAAATCGCGTGCATGTGATGAAGGGTGGATGGGCTTCATATGTTCAGTGAAAATTCTGCCCTACCATATTCCACTGTACTAATCTATACAGTAAAACCATTTTTTTTAACTGTGAGAAGGCCTAAAGAAGAAAGGAGGAAGATTGGGGTTGTTCTATTCTCGGGGTTTGGCGGCGAAGCCCACAACCAGGTGGGATGGGATTGTTCTATTCTCGGGGCTTTGGGGCGAAGCCCCCAACCAGACGTTTGGCGGCCGCTAGGCCGCTGAAGGTCTGGTACGTGATAAAGCCGTTTCTTTTCTCGAACCTTTTCTCTGACATCGACATTCCACAGCCATGCCTGCTTGTTGACCCAGTGCTTTCCAGGCTTCGTTGTGCCGAGTTCGAAGCGTGCAGCCGAATTATCGCTTCGGTAGCCTCTTTCCATGTTTCGTCGACAGTTGTCACCGTCTGCAACCGAATGCGAGAAATAAGTGCTGCTTCCTCTTCTTTCAATCGCCACCATTCGATTCTAGCCGTTCCGCACCGCTCGATACGTTTGCACCCCGGAGGTGTAATCTTCAGCGGGCAGATCAGTGGACGATGTTGCGTGGCTACCGTCTCATACGGCACGGTCTTCGCGTCTGTGGCAAGGCCTTGGTCACGACGCCTAACAAGGACATAGTCATTCTGTGTTTTGGCGTTCCCACTATAAAACGAGATGAGGTGGGAGTCACGCTTTCGAAATTTGGCATTCACGATGGTCAGCTCATGTGAGTCTGCATACACAAGTATGCCCTGACCATCGGCGTTGCGTGACCCATAGCCAAAATCAGCATGACAGCTGTAACCGTCTTTCGTTGCTCCGACGTGACCATCAAGGTCACCTGCTACAACAAGCATATACATCTTGTGCCGGTACTTCCGCTGTCTTCGCATCAAGCAGGGACCAGCACTCGTCCTTGGTTTGCTCGGAGCAATCTGTCCGCGGACCATACGAGGAAAAGAAATGGCATCGTCGCTCTACTATGGCGACAACAATCTTCGTGAAGTGGTCACTGAAACGTTCCACGCCTGCAATCGCGTCACGGAAACTCGAGGAGACGATCATATCGAGGACACTGGTGGTCCTAGTACTGCGAACAGAACATCCTTGAAGTCGCGGCCAATGTCCCTCGACCTGCAGCAGAACCACCTTGTCTCCTTCACCGCACAGAAATCAACTCTTATACGCTCCAGTGCTTCAGCCAACTCGCACGATCGGCTCGTCAACGTAACCACATTCAGCATTGCTACGCGTGTCCTGCTTACGTTACGGGACTTTCGGACTAGCTCGGTTGCCCTCCGATGCGGCCCTCGCAACAGGGACTCTCGCATACTTTCTACACTCGCCGGGCTTTGCGAAGGCACTTCGGCCCGGCGGACGCCGTAGCACAATCTGGAAAACTCTTAAGCGTCACCAACCATATGATATGACATAAGACTTTTGTAGGTCGGTCTGTCACTAGGACCCTGCATTCGATTGTCCGCGTTTGGCTCGGCTCGCAAAAGCAAGCAGTTTCCAGTGGCACCAAGCGGAGGAACGGGCATTGCCACCAAAAAGCACCCTTCCATTTATGACAAAAAATGTTATGTGCCACGCCGATGAATGTGGCCTTTTTCATAGCAGCCTACTTTGCCCTTCAAGTCCACGCAGGGCGGTCCAGTCATAAGAGTGGGCTCCAGTAGGGTTGACACAGCACTGCCAGCCAAGCAGTGGTGGCGCAGGGGTAGAGGTGCAGCGTGGTGAGACGGGGTGGTTTACCGTTCGACTCCCCTGTGGTGCTGGTTTTTTGTACTTCCTGAAAAAATCTGCCACGATCAACCAAAGCTCAGTATGTCTAATAGCGAAGTTTGGGCAAAATCGATCACCATGATCCCACCACCCATACTTAGTGGATGATCAGTACTTTTAGGTAATAACCACCTTAGGCGAATTTTTTACGACACACGGGGTCGGTAAGGATAATACCGCCGACTTACCTTCCAAACTGTTCTTACCAGCGAAAGTGATGAACATTCCAGCAGGAACAACATCACAAATACAACCATTAGACGTACATTTCTTCCTGCCATTCAAAAGCACCTTCAGACGTTTCCCTCTCATGTATTGACACACGGTGTAAAGTTCTCACTTCACTCCCGTGAGTCAATTCTTCGAATTGTATCGCCGATTTACATCAATTTTCTGCCCCAAGATTCAGAACTTTTCTCATGTATTCACGGTACGCCGCAGGATACCTGTACAGTCACCCACGGACGTTTGATACACCATTTCAATACTGCTATCTGCTGACATCGTAGAGCACTGCTCTTACAGCGGCTGCACTAATGCATTTTTTATCCGCTGTGTTCATTGCCAACAGCTGTTATGTTTGAACATTTCGTAGTGCTATTTCACATTTGCTAGTGCAACGCATTGTTTTGTCCTCCCGCCATGTTTTTAGCAACTATTCATGATAATTTGCATCTTCGTGCCAGTATGAAGTTGTCTGTATGAAGTTGTCACTCTGAAGACGAATCCTTTTTGGTGACCTTCAGTTGTGATTTGACATTGAGCTTTGCTTGATCGTGGCAGATCTTTTTTAGGAAGTGCAGAAATCGTGCACCACAGGGGAGTCGAATTATAAACCACCTAGTCTCATCGCGCGGTCCCTCTACCCCCTACGCCACCAACGCACCGCTAGCATCGCAGTTTCAACCCTACTTGAGCTCGCTCTCTTGTGACTGGCCCGCACTGCGTGATAGAGGGCAAAGGAGCCTTCTACGAAAATGGTCCATAACTCCGTCCAGGGATGCGTGCAACAGAAACGAGACACATATTTGGAATCAGCGTTCGAAGCCGCATCCAGTGATATACGCCCCATTTCAAAGCTCCATAGTCACATAGTATGCCTCCTTGTGAGTGGAAGACCAGCATTACCACGGTCTGTAGAAGAAGGGAGACGTGCACAGCATTGGCAACCTTCGTCCGCTCTGCCTGCTGTCGTAGTCTACAAGCTGTTCACTCGAGTCATCCTGAATAGGCTTAGCAGAACGGTGGACAATGGAGAGTCATGCGAACAGGCAGGGTTTCGGAGAGGACTCAGCACGGTAGACCACATACACACCATTACGAATCTCATCGAGGTATCCGAGAGTACAAGCTGCCGCCGTGCCCTACATTCATTCACCTAAGGCATTCGACTCCGTCGAAATTGAAGCGGTCATAGAAGCCGATTACTCACTTGGGACGTTCCTTTTCAGTGCGTCACAGTCATTAGAGACCTGTAGGCTGGATTCACGACCGAGATGTCGCCATTCTACAACGACGTCGTCATTGACGTGAAGAGTTGGTTCGGCAAGGGGATACCACATCCCCTTGCCGAACCAACTCTTCACGACGTGAAGAGTTGGTTCGGCAAGGGGATACCACATCCCCGAAGCTCTTCAACGCCACTCTCGGAAACGGCATGCGCGAACTAGAATAGGAAGCCATGGGAGTGAAGGCCGACGGTCGGCAGCTGCAACATCCTCGCTTCGCTGACGACATCGTGCTCATAATACCGAGAACTAGCCGGGCGGAGCAAATGCTGGCCAACCTTGATCTGTATGTGGGGACATTTGAGTGCAGTTGAATCTTACGGAGACGATGTTCATGAGGAAGAGACGAGTTTCTGATGCCTCATTCTCGCTCAACGGAATGAATATGTCCGAGTGCTCCAGCTATGTATGTACGTATATCTGGGTCGCGAAATTAACATACCCAAGGACCCTACGCCAGAGCTGGGCAGGAGGAAACGGGTATCCTGTAGAGCTTTCAAGAGCGTTGATGAAACACCCAGCTCCGTGCCCACCTATTCGACTCTACTGTTCTTCCTGTCCTAACGTAGGCCTCAGAGACCTTTGCTATATGAAAGCAGGATGAACACGCGATCAGCGTCGCGCATACTGGAGAGGACAATTCTCGAAATGGCACGATTCATGCAAGTGAGGGAAGGCCTCCGGAGTTACGACGTTCGGAGATCAGAGACGCTGTCGCATGAGCTAAGACGTCGAAAATTAGTGGGCCGTCCACGTTGCGGCACTTTGGCACACGACAGGGTCGAATAGAGACGGTGTTGGCGTCCGCTCGAGCAACTCGATGATCAACGGCATCATAGGTGATACAGGTGATTTTCCTCGTGAAGGCATCCAGATTCTTGAAATAAAACATTCAAATAGGACTAACTTTGAAAAAAATATTGCGCTCGAATGATCTTCAATTCAGCGTTTTTCAACTATTACATGATGATCCTCGGAATGTGGGCGGAATCGTCGTCATTCAAAGAGCGCTACACCGTTTCCAATTCAATGAGAATGGGAATGGGAATTTCTACTCGTTTCCAATCCCCAAAGTTAACATCTTCAGTTTCACATCACTTTTTCTACCTATACGTATGTGCGATTGGGTTATAGCGGACTGAATTTGTTATAAAAAGACGAAGGGTCAAATCCGTTGTGCGTCACCAAACCGCTACGGAGGACTTGTAATTGTGCTAGACAGTGCTAAAAAAGGTCAAAAGAAGCTTAGGAATGGACAGTTTCTGATCACCGCGGTTGCACCTGTAAATGCCCTTCCCTTCCGAACGTTACAATTTGTAGGAGCACTTCCGCTTGACTTGTTCTGGGAGATGAAGCTCTACTGTTCGCGCTTGACGACTGACATCCATGGCGCCAAAGAGTTGCGGATTTTGTTGTCGCAAAATTTTGGAAGCCGGCCAGCTATGTTAGAAGCACATGTCTTCGGCCATCTAGTCACCATCTGTCGCTACGTGTGTTGCACTCGACTCTGTGGACATATTTACGGCGAACTGGTGCCGCCGTAAATATCATCAAACGAGCTCTTGCTGTACGAGAGCAGAGGCTTTCTCTAAGTCGAAGGAGGCAAGATGCACTTGTTTCTGTTTCCCACGATGCTTCTCAACCGCATGGCAGGCAGTACGTATTTCTATCATCAACGGTGCCACAACACCCTACGAAATCGTAGTGGCTGCCGGCATGCCTGACGACTTAACGGATTTGTCCACACAGAACTCGTTTGAGTGTCTTCATACCGTGTGATTGCTGCCGAATCGGGCAGCAATTTCAGTCTCTCAACTTCCCTTCCTCTTCCTCCACATTTCGGTCTTTCCTCTCGTTCTTTCCTCCCACTATAGCCTGATTCATGAACTTTACCAACTTCTGCCAACCACTAGGTAGGTCACCAAAATTTTGAGCTCCATATATCAGTTGCGAAGGGCAGATCCAATTGCCTTGTCTGGTGCTGCCTTCTCCGCAGCCGCTTCAGTTTTCTCGACAGTGCTTGTAACGGGACCATGGACAGGTGCTCCGAATGGAAGGTCGCTGAAACGGATGGAGAACTCTACAGTTGGGATTGTCTCAAGAAACATCCGTTGCGGAATAAATGTCAGAATATGATTGCTCCCATAACTGACGGGAAACTTCTTCATATCTACGCACCAGCAATGGTATTTCTTAGCTCTCCATCGCTCAACCCGAATTTTCGCTGTGATAAGCTTGTGCAATTTATCCTCCATACAATTTATCCTTCACATTGTCTGCCCACTACTCCATCTGATGTCCCTGTCCGACAGTCGGCCTGAAGTATCGCGTCGTTACATAGCTTAAACGAATAAAAGAGTTCATGGCCCTGTTAGACAAGTGTATTTGTGAAGGTCAACGATGCGAGACGACTGCAACATATCAGGCCAAAGTACATAGAATGCTCAGTGCAGCACAGAGGTTTATTGTCTTTTCTGACCTAACCCATTTGCCGCAATGGCGGCCAATTGTCGGACGCTTACTTGTATCACTGGGCAGCGTCACGCAACGCAAAACAGCGTTGTCAAGCGCTTCCTTGCAACTGTTCCCACACACTCCATTACTATGCGCTGATTGACTGATCTGCACGATGAGCAGTCTCTTCTAGACCCGACTATTCGATCGTATGTTCGTCTTCAGAGACACGACAATCCACCGGTGGAGTATAGCGCTTGCGTCACTACTCCTTCACTCATCTAGCAGTGAACATTACTTGGTAGGTCAAAGTGCCAGACCTATCCCAAACATCCACCTCACTCGCTTAATAACAGGAACGCGAAATCTTACCCAGCTTCCCGATGTTCAACGTTGATGGAACCTAGAGATCCTTGGTATCTTGATGATTTTTCCAATAGCGACTCTGAGTGCGGCGGTCATGGAAAAGCGCATTGCCGTAAGCATTTGAGGATCTTCACACACAGCTCTGTCTACACACTGGTGCACTTTTCATGCAGCATCCGTCAGAAATGACGCTGAAGGACGATCCAATCGATGACGATGACGATCTAAGCATAAGGGGCGCTCTTCTTTGCGGGGGAGTAGGAAGATACTGTTTTATGGTGGTTGACTCGTTCTCCCATTCTGAAGTTGTGGTTAGCTTAAACAACACAGTAGACAAGAAATAACTCCAGAGAACGACCTTAAGATGTTGCGATAATTTGTCTATCTGTGACATCGCAGGTATCATACGGATGAGTGGTACATTTCATATCACGAAGCAAGTGCATGGCGGATTGATCAGCAATCACCACTCGTATGCATCTTTCTCCATTACGGGAACGAGGAAAACTAAAACTGTTTTTTTTGCGAAATTAGCAGTTGCTCGATTTCGGCTTTTGTGATTTTCCGCAATTTTGACTGCACGGTACCCTCCGTTTCGAAGCAAGTGGTGTGATCTTCGAGCATTCTCGTCTAGCAGTAAGAGAACAAGATAATCCAGCAACGCTTCGGAACTGCAGCTTTGTGACGTTAGACGCTATGTGATTTAATGTTAGCGTCTTTATCTCAATTGACTGCTTAAGAAAATCCGAATTATTCATGCCTAAACACATGCAGTAACGCCCTTCGGCAGTGAAAGATCCCTACTGTGTCAGATCTTTTTCGTCCCATGGAGGGTTACGTAATGTGTCTCAGTATCTTCTGCCTCCATTGATTGGTCCTGCCGAATGTGCACCGCAGTTCGTGAAGCTGTGTTCGCATCGCCCCATCATCTGTACAGAGCACACTGACGTGCACGAGTTTTTGTGCTAATTCGGAGTTTCCTCAGCAATGTGTAGACTGAATTGGGAGAACAACTGATGTCATGCGTGCTTTCTTCCTTTTAGAAGGTGCGGAACAAGATCGAATACGTTTGCTTTCAGCTACAACGATGTCGGTCAATCGACTCTGCTAATTCTTTCAATGTCGGTTCTTTCTGGGATTTGGTAGTGCGCTACGAATGCAGTGTTGCATGAAGTGCAAGGAGCAACCCAGAATTCAAGAAATGCACAGTCTTATTATACCATGTGACATTTAATGCTGGTCAATGATGAAATGCGTTTATTGACACTGGCACTGCGTTTATTGACATGCAATTAGTTACTTATTTTCAAACAAGTTAATCACTTTCCTAAGTTTTTGACCTTATCTAGTGATTAGCTTCTAATCAATGTGATTTAACAACTGTTATACTACGAAGGCTAATATGGCATTGGACTCCTATAGATAAATCTGACGACAAATACATATTAGAAATCAGACGTCAAAGCTCTGAAAACGTTCCAGAAGATGTTCCACTTTCAACAAACTCGCTATCCAGTTCAAGCACCCTTTCTGGCGAAAGACTCAGAACCAACTCACTTTGGATGACGACTGTAAGCGTGAAAACACTGGTTCTACATAGTCCCGTGTGCACCTTCGAGAACAGAGGAGAAGCGGAAGCACACGGGCGCGCGAGCCTCACCACTCGCTTAACATCTGTCTCTCGGTTCTAGCAGTAGTGCTCAGGGACCTGGCGAATCTCCGTTTTCGTGTTCCAAATCCCTGGTTTCGGTTTCGGCTGTTTCGGCTGTTTTCGGTCCCTCCATTCTGCATTGTGTTATGCGTTTTTTTTTTGAAGGCGGCGGTGAAGAGGAAAGTGCCACAATTCATGAAACGGTTCTGAAGCAAAAGCTGTTCACCTCCTCACTGCATGGTCGCTTTCACTTACTGTTAAGAAGGGATTTTCTGGATCAAAAAGTGACGGACGCTGGGTATGCGGTCCGTTCGGTCATGGAGAAACCCTCAATTTTTCCATGTCGACAAAGTTTGGATACTTCTTAAGCCATGAAGCGGTTCTTTTCGCTAAAGGAAAATGATGCAACCCCTATATGGTTGCCTCCCTCTTGAAGCACCTTTTCTGACCCAGTGCTGCATGAGAAATCGAATGTTATCAAAAGCTCCAAGCGAAAGCATCAACTGAGCCGTTTAAATTCGCGTAAATGAATTCGCGCGTAAACTCTACCCTTGGCAGGTGAGCAGATATTAGCCACCATCGCATTCTACAACAGTATTAAAAGTCTCAGTAAAGTGGTGAAGCATGATGTAGAGGCTGGCAACTGAGCTTCTGCCGCTTTTGTTTTATTGTCATCAGAGTAATTAAGCAGTACTATGGTGCCGGTTAATTACTCTTATTAGAGCAAAGCAAAAGCCATTGCTCTATGTAACCCATTGCCAGAACATCTACGATAACAACACTAGAAGCAGTCACTGGAAACTCATTTTCAGGCCCTTTCACATGGTCTGAAACTGCCCTTTCGATGTTGGCAGTGCCATTCTGGTTTCTGCCATTATATCATCACTGGCTGTTGGTAGTTTTCGTTCCTCCATTGTTTGGTATGCGTCACCTCCCGGCCCATAATACCTTTGCCTTTGTTTGACACAATGGGATGTGGCATAGGCGGTCGTCGTATTAAGGCGCTGGCTAGTTGCGCCTTGATCGTCTACCAATTAGATTTCTTTCTCTTCAACGTATTAGTAAGCAGCCAGCAATCCACTTTTTGAAAATCTTCCGCAGGCCCATTGAACTGTGTTTTGGTGCTCTACTTGGTAGCATGTAGTTTTTGATGAAAGTCTTTGCACCTTTGGCAAGCCTGAACAAGCAGCTGTAGCGAACAGTCCCGTTTGATGTTCTATGCCTAGCCATGAATACTATGGAAACCTACAATGTGTACCACACAGCGTGCCACGAATTAGCCGACAAAAGTGACGAGTGCTCTCAATGCATGGTCCACTTCCTCGCTACTGATTCGTTTCAGCCAGATCTACATGCTACTTTTCCTGATCTGTGGAGTGTTCGCCTTCTTCCTGATCTGCCTGATTGTCCTGTTCATCGTCATGACTGTCATCTATAGTGCGAAGGCAAAACGTGTGAATGCATCCGTAAAGAGTCAAGAGAGGAAGAAGAAGAAAGGCAAAAAAGGCGGAAAATCGGGGCGGAGTAAGTCAACAGCTTCGTCCAGGAAGGAATCTCTGTCTGAAAAAAGCAGAAAGAATGACGATGCCAGCAAACTTGCTTCCGACGCACCCCGCAGTTCAATGATCAAGGAGGGCACTGTCCCGCAAGACGATCCGGTTCACCACCCTTCCTCCGTGAAACGCTCCGCTGAAACTCTGGGACAGAATCCGGATCTCTATGCCAATTTTAAAAGTGTCAACCCTTACGATCCTAAAAATAGGTAAGCCCAAGAGGATAGCACCCTTTTGAAGCTTATTCCTTTGCATTTCCAATGTGTCACATAAAGGAGTGATAAATAAATCGTTAGAGTGTGAAGGATGTTCGTTGGAAAAAAGCGAAAAGCGCGTTGGGTTGATGAAATCCTGTCAGAGTTACCTTGATTGAATGAAAATCGCAATTTGAATACGACAGCCCATCAGTTACATGTTGCAAACGTATTTCTGTCAGGGGCGTGTCGAAGGAGTCGCCGGCTTTCGCATGCACATCGAGTTAGTTCATGGTTCGATGATTTCCTAATGATCAAATACGAATTTAAATTGCCTCCGTACAAGAAGAACGCGTGGCACATCCCAAACGGGGTCGCTTGACGCGACTTTTCATCCCTTATTCTAGTTAATGTTGTAGTTAAATTATGCAGGACGGTTGCTGCTTCAAACGTCTTGAAAACCCTGGTAATGTATTTCTGAATCGTCTGTTACGATAGGATCTCATGCATAACGAAAATTCCTTCATGTATACTCCGTCAACCGGCGCAATCATATACTGCCCATCGGAGAGCGACTTGTGGTGGATGATCGACTGGATGACCGAGTGCGATGCAATCTTGGCCCGCTGCTGTCACGATGGTTCGTTGTAAAAACTGCTCCAGTCTGGACGTTCTGTGGTGGAGGAATGACACAGCTGTGAAATTTTCGTCTTCAGTTTGAAGCACCAATTCCAGTTCATGAGTAATCCTAGATAGTCAGAAGTTCTTCATATAATAAAGGCCAAGAGAATTGCAAAAGCACGAAGTCAAAACTTTATGTAAATAGTGTTAGAATGCCTATCAAATAAACGCGGCTGCATTATACAGATACGTTGAGTCGTCTCAATATGTAGCTAGGACGACAAAGCTTACGACTTCTTGCTCTTTCTGCAAAAAAAAAAACTTAATTTCAACTGAAGAGTTAAGACGAGGAAGCTTGGCTTGTAAGTAGTATAAGTAGTTAATCTCCGTAGGGCATATCCCAAGTGGTGTGGATGGCCCTGAGCTCCGGAGCTTTTTGATGATTGCTTGCTTTAACGTGACATGCTGAGCTTTCCAGGAGACATGTCGATTTGCAACAAATACGCACACAACGTGGACAATAAAGCACTAGCGGGCCGTTGATGATGGAAACTGTGCACTCTTCGCCATTCTGAGGTGTCATTTTGTCCGCGGTGACCAACGGTCGCCGATCTTCGTCCGTTGAGGTCGGAGAACCTCTCAGCTAATCCCTGCGGAAACCAAATATCAGGACACTCAGCTTCACGCTTCCGCAAACGGTCGAGGTTTTGTGGGATCGATAGTCTCACCTGGCAACGATGCTGTTTAGAAATTCCGATAACTGGTAACGGCGAGAACCACATCCTGAGCGCGCTAATGACGCTCTCATTGCACGTCTTCTCGATCGCAGATGGCTGCTAAGTACTCCCTAGCTGAGGTCGCTCGACACTGCACTGCTGACGACCTTTGGCTCATTTTCGACGGCAAGGTAATGCGAATCGACATAGCGTGACTTTACACAGTGCTACTAGGTCACGCCTCTCGAATTTAGTGACTTCGATGATTATATGACCTTTATGTATTAGGTTAGAAGAGCTGATTATCAAACTCGTTTCTCTAACCCGTGGAATAAACGACAGAAGGCTTAGTTGGTGAGCTTCAGTGCGTTACCTACGCGTAAAGCATTTCGGCAGCCTTTCATAAAAGAAGTAGAAATTCAGGTGACGAAAATTTATGTCAGAGACCTTTGGGAAAACGTTGCAATGGTCGGAGTTATAAGAATTTTTCAATCAGACTTTTTGCTTGTGGGAATGAAATTGGAGGGCGTGTATTTGCTAATGAAAGCACACAGAAAGGCCAACGTAGGAGTTGCATTATGCTGTCTTCAAAACTATTGGGAATGTGGGTCGGCTTCTAAATCGAGCAGGCGTTGATTTTTGAAAGGCATTTGCCCGTAAAAGTGGCTTGGAGCTGATAGTCAGACCAGCAAGTGCGGCAAAATTTTAGTAGGCGATCGAAGTATGGAATTCTATTGGCTAGGGTGATATTCGAGCCAAAAATCTATTGGGTATGAGCTTGAACTGACGCTATCAGTTCACTGCTCCACGCACATTCTCTAAAACAATATAACGGAAGCCTGCCTAAGAATGAACCTTGCGAGCTCAAGCTCGAGCTTCCTCACACAAATCTATATCATTTGGTACGTTTGCAGCTCAGAATTATCCGTCCAAATATTCTAAGAACTAAACTGCAAATGAAGTTCTATCAGTGCCCGCGCCCTCGCGACCTCGACGCGCAGAAATTGAACTGGCTATATTTTGGGGTAGTCAGATGCTTGTTCTTTCTAAATAATTATCTTACTCTCTTATTGTTATCTTATTATCATTCTTAACGCCTCCGGGTCTTCTGTCGCTCTCCGGTTTCAAGTTAACTAGTAATAAACTTTTCATCTGACCAACTCAAACACGAGATGTCGGTTCGTCCGAAAATCACGAAAGAAAAATAAAATAAGCGAAATGTGCAGAAAGCAACGGCTTTAGAAGACATTATATATTGCTGAAGACGTCGTTTCGCTTGTTGTGGTTAATCAATTCCTCCAGGGCGGTGAAGTAAAGAAGCACGACAATTTGGTGCTACCTCAGCTCTTCAAGGGAGACTACCTCATATACATATTGTTATTTTGTTGAGCAAGAATTGCACCTGCTTCCTGTAGATGTTCGTTAACGGCAATGCAGTTATTGCTGCCACATAGACACATGCCGACGAAAAGTTTAATGAAGTAGTGCAATTTGTGTCATTTACGTTTACTTTTCTTTACACAACGATATAGTCTTGGTAGTATCTCGCGAAATTATTGAACATTTCATAACACCCTGGTTCTCTCTTGGCTGTGTGGACCTAATATGTGTGGACCATGACGGCTCGATGTTCAGAATAAGGAAAACGGAACAACTCCCACTCTAAGTTGTAGCGTTTGGAGCAGAATGCAACTGTAGGTACTCTGACGAGCAGCTAACATCTTGATAAGGTCTTACCCCGACTAGTTTTCCAAGCCTCCACATATGTACTTGGAGGCCGACTGTCTCTGTCTGAGGAGTCGCTGTCGGGCTTCGGACATCTAACACATTTTTATTTACTATCTAAGTACGGTCGCATTGTCGTATAGTCGTAGGAAGCAAATCTATGCAAAACTAAATGAAGTGAGCCTGAAACCTGCAACGGTTCAATTTCTAGTGCGCGTTACGTCTTCGCACCCCAGAGTGATAAAATTTGAACTGATCAGCATTTCCGTTGGCATGAGGAGATTAAACTACAGCTGAATGTTCGTAGTCTGCTGGTTAGCCGAGATTTTTTCTTTGAAGAAGCTTAGTTGGTTAAAGTGTTCCCGGCAGAATTAGCATGCAAGGAGATTCACGTAGTGAAACTCCGAAAAGTGCCCTCTGGGGATACCGGTCATGGAGTACACTGCACCAAGAGGCTTCCAATTATCTCCTTACTGCTATTCGCTACTAACGAAACAAACTCTTGGGATAGAATGAGACCGTGGGTTATGTGTTACTGTGAGAGAATGAGAGTTTTTGACTTAAAGAACCTGCCCTTTTCCCAGACATAGAAGAAGCCTTTCCACTTGAGCAAAGCCCAGCTGAGGTTATCACATGTTCAGGAAGAGTAGACGTGCGCACTGTATGTAGCCATTCAAGAAGAACTGACGAACTTTCCAAGAACTGATGCAAATTTTATACATGTAGCGATCGAGTTATATATTGGCTATAAAATCGTTCTGCCGAAGAGACGAAACTCCTTGCGATAACCAACCAGATGGAGCAGCTCTACTGCAACTTTTGGGCAGTTGGCCCTTTTTGCTACCGCCAGCCTGTGCTAACGGTCGCAATCTTCAGATCTTCTTCTAGACTGTATTGTGCGATGTCAGCATAGGAAAGTTTAGGTGTGTGGGTACTTACTTTGACATGCAATAATTTTTTTCACGTTTTCTAGAGCCGTATATATAACGATCTCACAAGCGCATAGCACCTTTTTTTAGCCGATATTCTGCATAACAGCTTAACTAAAACTGGTCTGCTTCATAACTGTGGACAACGCATTTTGATTTTGCTCATTTTTGAGCCAACACTTGAACATGTTTAGCGACCAAGGGATTAGGCAGATGCTCTATTGAGGTCCTACATCTCATTTCATAGGAACATGGTGAACGTGCTACCACCTATGTCGGGTATTCATTACATTGCACGAGAAGTGGAGAGCGGAACACTTTCTAGGGAATGCGAAATTGTGCTTCCTGGGCTGCCATGGTCCTTCGAATATTTTGTATTCCACGAAAACAGAACTTTCCTGAGAATCATACAGAATAGATTCAGGTCTACGATATGACGGCGTATTTCAACATGCATCCGGGAGGCAACGCCATGCTGCGGCAAGCAGGAAAGGTAGGTCCGCAATGTGGTCTAACCGCATTTTTCATATACAGTAATGATCGTTAATAGAGTTCGTCCGTTCGACAGGGAGTCATGGTTTCTGGGTTGTTTTTCGGTTACCTGCTTGATTTTAAAAATCACCATTTAGCCATCATTCATTCTATACGGGAGAGGTTTCGAAAAGTGAGTGACGCATTAACGTTTAGAGAGCGGAAAGGAAAACTATAGAGCTGCCGAGCTGTCGAACCGCTTCAGTCTTCTGGTGATTTTCATCCAGAATTGCCAGCGATATTCACACCGTTAGCTAGGTAACCCGACTCACACCATCGAACCCTTCTAAAGCCATATTCTTACTCATGCTAATACAAAGTTTGCAATTTCGTTCTGAGGTAAGAGACGCAGCCGACTAAGGTTGGGAGCAACGCTTCTCGCATATATGGGTTTGTCGGATCTATCCTAGTCCGGGGGGCCACATAACTAAAGAGTATGTAAAAAATCGACTTGGGACTTACCGAGCGATCCTACAGAGCACGATAGAACCTAAACCAGAAAAATTCACGAGCAAAAAAAACGAACAAAATAAATGTTTTCGCCGCGGTTGTAGGCGAGTGAAGTTATATGCCCTCCTCACCATGTTAGATCCTGGTTATAACATGTCAGGCGGTGGTCAGCACGCGCTAGGTGGTGTTATGCACCCTCCTCACCATGTTATATCCTGGTTCTAACATGTCAAGCTGTGGTAGCACGCGGCACGACTCCATTGCGTTCCTCTTTGCCCGTCGATACGGTTGTCAAACCGCGGCGATTTTTTTTATTTATCCGTTCTTTTTTTCCCTTTGTTTTAAGTTCTATCGTGCTCCGTAGGAGTCGCTCGCTAAGTCCCAAGTCGATTTTTTACATACTTTTTAGTTATGCCCCCCGGACTAGGATAGATCCGGGTTTGTCTTCTTGCATGATTTCGACACATCGGCAAATGTCCGTGAGACTCGTTGTCAAGCCTCTCCCCCCAAAGTTTGTCTCTTCGGTGTTTGGAACTGCATCCGAAAATTTACAAGGTTAAATTCAACCCTGGCGTGGTTGCGCAGTAGAGGCCTGGAGAAGACCTGTGTTTCGAATACACGTCTTACTAGAAAACTATCCCAACTGCAGGTTTGAACGATGGAAGTGGTGCATATGGACAGGAGCAAGTCTGCATCAGAAGTGCAAAAATGCAAGTATCTTGATCCGGGTAGTTTAAGAGCAGTGCTCCAGCCGACTAAGGTTAGCTCTCGCATTTATGGGTTTGCTTATCATTGTTGGAGATCGGTGGTCTAATGGTAAGAGGAATGTAGGATAGTGGGCTGATAGGAAGGAGGTCGATGGGTCGAATCCCTCCCTTGTGATTCCGCTTTGCACACTTGTAAGAGCACAGATAATTCGATTCGCTAGCAATATCATTAGATTTTTGTCACAGTTATGGAGTGGTTGACCGCTGACTGGTTGAAGTCCGCTGCGTTATTAATTGCGTTGCAGAACGAAGGAACATTGCTAAAGAGCATTTGACAAGTCATTCACGATTGGTAAAGAACGATGAGGCGCAAAACTATGAGCTTTTCCCATGCAAAATATTCGTTAAATTAGCACAGCGTCTTCGGGGAAGAATGCAAGACACGAATGACTGCAACCAACCGGTTGTAGTGCTACTGCTTCCAGCAAATGATATTGACTTGTTTCCATAACTTTGTTATGTCTTTGATCTTATTTTTTTTTAGGTTTTTAGCTATTATATAGTTATGATCTAATTTAGATTCTCACGGCGATGGCACATATTAGCCAAGTAGGCCAGAAAGTTCTTGCGGTTTTGACTGGTGACATTCAAACGATCATAAATTTCTTCATTCTTACCGGATTTAGTCGAAATAAGCACCGTTCGAATCAACACACTTTTCTCAGCGCGAACCCTGTTATCGCTTTAGCTAAAATACTGTTGATCAAGATGGAACAACTTTTAGAAAGGCTCTTTTCTGCGTAGTCCCGATTTCCGAAGGTTCTGCCAGTGAAGATGTTCTGAAAATGCTTAAAAAGTTGGTAGTATGTTAGCGCAAGGTCTGGTGAGTAGGGCGGGTGAAGCGGACCTTAAACTTCATCATCATCATCATCTTCTTCTTCCTCAACGTTTGTCCTGCTTCGTCACGGGGTCGCTCTTCTGTTGTCGTGAGGCCACCTTTCCCGATCCTGCACTTGATCAGATGTGTAGCGTATCGGGCCAACGTTGCTTCGCGCGTCCTCTAGGCCGCTTTCCTGACACTATCTTAGGCCGCTTTCCTGACTCAAGGCCTATCTTACGGACGCTGTCTTCTTTTCCACACAGAACGTGGCCGTACCATCGAAAGTGAGCTTCGCGCATCTTGTCAGCTAACGGCGCGACACCGAACTTCTGCTGAATGACATCATTTCGGATGCGATCCATGCGGGTGACTCCGACCGTCCAGCGCGGCTTCTTCGTCGCCGTGACCCTGATGCGCGTTTAAACTTCCCTAGTCGCAGGCCAACACTCAGCGCCACATTTCTACTGGCCGCAAGACTGCTCTATAGATCTTCGACTTCAGGTGCTCTGTAACTTTCCTATCGCGGAACACGCCAGTCATCGAACGCCACTTGAGCCAAGCTGCACTCACGCGTGAATTCACTTCAAGCACCAGTCTGCCGTCAGACGCTAATGCTGATCCCAGGTACTTAAACACCGAAATGTGTGCAAGCTCAGTACCGTTAACCTTAATGGAGCTGGACTCGTTCGCGTCAGTCGTTAGGTACTTGGTCTTCTTGACGTTCAATTTGGGTCCGAACATCGCCAGGCGGTCGCACCAAGCTCCCACCTCTCGCTCGAGTTCATCTTTATCTTCGCAAGCGAACATTACGTCATGGGCACAAGGCAACGTCCAAGGGACGCGCTTCTGAAGATCCCGTGCAAGGAGGCCATGACGACAACAGAGAGGAGTGGACAAAGCGCAGAACCAATCCCAAGAGAGATGGGAAACTCCACTGAGGTTCCAGCTGCAGCTTCCATTCTACTATTTGGACAAGAGTAGAACATTCACACCCGTTCAATAATTTGCGAAATGTGTGTGACCGCTATCTTGCAGAAGAGGAGGTCACTTCCAAACGAACATTTTTGCAATTGGTGGCTGATCGACTTTTCAAGAATTTTATCAAACAGTGCTTTCGCCTAACGGCAGCTAGTGACGGACTAACGACGTACGAAGTATTATGTGTACGTCCGTAGCAAATATGTCCTGCTCATCTAAAAACGTGATGTACCACACTGCCAGTTTTGTGGCCACAAAATGTGCTACAGGTAGCTAGGAATAGGCTAGCCATGAAAGCCAGTCTCATTTCTTTCTGGTGTTTCGCGTAAGTGGTGGAAACAGTTATTTCTTATTTGCGATTAACCTGAATGTAACTATTCTCCAGCCAACTTATTGATTAAACGGTTAACTTAAAAAATCGATCGTTAAATAACAGCCAGTTGATTTACACCCGCTCCCTTTTGTGAAGTCTGGGACACAATCGACATAACCACGTGACTCCAATTCCCAACGGCCAATTCCGAGCAAAAATCGATGAAGTCGATCGATAACAACCGGTCGGAAAAACAAGTCTATGCACTGTGGCACTGTAAAAGAAGAAAGAAAATAACGCAGGTACTATATACATGGGCTGGTGCCCCGCTGGCACACCGGCAAGCTCTCTTAGAACGGAAAAGTTAGATCAGCCAGACTCCTGATTTCCTTTTCTTGTGCTCTCCACCGCTGAACCATCAGCGGGGGGAGCACAGAAACCGTGTTTATGTGAGTGTTCCATGGCCACGTGCAATCTCGCAACGGGCACCAGCCCGCTAAGTACCATAACGTCTTTCTTTACCACATGGCTTGGACAAAAATGTGTCCATATTATACAATACCGTCCGCGTCGCGCGGTCAAAAAGACGGTTTGCGACGGAAAAATCCGTCGCAAACCGTCGCAAGCTCATAACTACTTTAATTTTGAGTTGTTTCAGAAACTATTAGCACCATTCGATTCGTCTCCTCGAGATCTACAAAACCATGTATGAAACTTTACCAGTCCACCGCGTTTTCGCCGTGGGTGGCCTAAAAAACAGGCTTTTGCGATTGGAGCACCTTATTTTCCAGGACATACATGTGACGTGCAGTGTTTTCGGAGTATCCCAAGCATGACGTGCGTTGTCAGTGCTCTGTCATGCCTGGAATGTTCCGAGACTGCGCCGTGCACAATGCATATAAGATCGAATCTATCAATCGAATGGGCGGAAGCATGTCCACTGGGTTTCTATTTTCGCTTGATGGAAAATGTAAAGCCTTCAAGACTATCTTGCATTGTTTGGAGAATTTTATCAGAAATTTCGAGCCGCCCTACTTTGGAATTGCTCCAATCTGTCCCGGAGAGACGTTAAGTTACGCCGCGTGCAATGCGTATAGAGATGAACCTATCAATCGAATAATCGAATGGGTTCGACAACTGGTAGAAATTGCGTTTGGGGAGTTCTACCATAAATTTCCAGCCGCTCTACTAAGGAATTGCTCTGAGGCTGTCCAGCTAGCCTTCAGAATGCGCCATGAACAATGCATATAGAGTCGAACCTTTCAATCGAGGGGGGCGACTGCTTGCAAATTGTACGCGCGGGCGTGTTCGGAGCGCAATAACTCTTTCAAGTTCAAATCGTTTCAGCTGCAACTCGTGGGTCTTGTAGGCAGTAAAACGGTCTAGTAGTATGTTAAAGTAGAACGGTGTAGCTTAGGAAGAGGCAATGTTACAGGGGTGCGAAAATGCAGGTGAGGCTTGTGTGACGCATTTTTTTCCGAATTCGGTGGACCACTGCGGGAAGACCCGGAGAGCAAACGGTCTTGAAATGCATGTGCAAACGGAGCGCTTAAGGCGCTTCACGATAGCGTTCTCAGAGCTCCTCAGCTTTCTAAACTGCCTTAGCCTCAGGTGCCAGTTTATACCGGCAGAAGATAGCGGTTAGAGTTTCTTGCACTCTTAATTGTTCGACACTCTCAGCGGTACCGTTCTGTTCACCATGAAAAGCGCTATCGAATGGTACCAATTTCTACCGATTCTGGGAATACCGGTTTTTTGACAATTTCGCATCGAGGAGGAGGCCGCTCGAGGCCGCTGCAGACGGACGATGACGTCATCGAAAATCGATATCATCGAATTGAACCATGCTTGACACCGCTTTTCATGCTGAATTGAATGGTGTTATTGTGAGTAGGGAAATCTGTAATATGGGCGAGTAAGAGCGAGGAGAACATCGACCGTTGTTGTGCTAAATTGCACGCGCGGGCGTGTTCTGAGCACGAAAACTCTGTCATTTGTTAACCTTTCCGGCTGCAGCTCGTCGGTTTTGTAGACAATACAGTGGACTAGCAGTGCGCTGAAACATAGCAATGTAGCTTATGATTGGACAAAGTTACAGCGGTGCGAAAATGCAGGTGAGCCTTGCCTGACACGATTTTTTCCAAATTCAGTCGACACCTGCAAGAATACGCGGTGAGCTAACGGCCTACAAATGCGCCAGCGAGCAGAACACTTAAGGTTCTTTAAGAGAATGTTTTAACAATTCCTTTGCTTATTGAACTGCCTTAGCACCAGCTGCCATTTTCGGGCGCGGAGTTTTAGCGTTGAAGCTTCCTGCGCCATTATTCGCCCAGGTTTTGAGTGATCGACACTTGCAGTGGCACTGTTCTGTTCAGCATGGAAAGCGCTATCGAACGATATCAATCTCGACCAATTTCAGAAAGATCGATTTTTTGACAATTTTCCATCGAGGACGGGGGCGCTCCAGGCCGAGCCTGCGCGAACGATGACGTCATCGAAAATCGATGTTTTCAAAATTGGCCGAAGTTTCTCGTCCAAAATCGTCTAGGGGTTATTTGGGGCGCTGATTACGAACCCGACGTCCGTCTTTGAAAATTCCGGTAATTTCGGTAGGTTTTGGATATTCCTCTGGATAATTGGAGGTGGTCGGGTTAGGATCACCGATTTTGCTCAAACTTCGTATAGGGGCGGGGACTTAATCGGGGTGCCGAACACGATGCCGAAGTTCATTCGGACGATTACGGCAGGAGACCTCCCATACCGATAACTGAGGGTGATCGTTGGTCCTGACACGACCACCCTCAAACGAGAAGTAACCTACTGTAATCGGCGGAATTTTCAAAAAAGGATGTCGGATTCGTAATCAGCTTCCCAAATAGCCGATTAGATGATTTTGGACGAAGTTTGCACGAGGAAATTTGGCTCATTTCGAAAATATCGGTGTTCGATGACGTCATCGTCCGCGCCGGCCCGGCCTATGGCGCCCACGTCCTCGATGGGAAACTGCAAAAAATCGATTTTTTTTTTGAAATTGCTCAAGAGTGACACTCTTCGATAGAGCTTTTTATGGTGAACAAAACGGTGTTACTGGGAGTGTCGAACACTCAAACCTGGGCGAATAATGGCGCAGGAAACTTCAACACTAAAACTCCGCCGCCCTAAAATGACAGCTGGTGCTAAGGCAGTTCAATCAGCTAAGGAGTCGAGAGCATGCCATCGTAAAGAACCTTAAGCGTTCTGCTCGCCTGTGCATTTGTAGGCTATTAGCTCTCTGCGTCTTCCCGCAGCGGTCGACCGAAATCGGAAAAAATTGGGTCGCACAAGCCTTACCTGCAGTTTCGCAGCGCTGTAATTTAGTCCATTCATGAGCTACACCGTTGTATTATAGAGCACGCCAAGAACCTTGTACTGCCTATAAAGTCCTCGAGTTGCAGCCCAAACGATTTGAACTTGATAGAGTTATTGCGCTACGAACTATCCCGCGCGTGCATTTGCGAACGGTCGCCTCACTCCAGTGATAGGCTCTATTCTATATGCATTGTTCACAGCGTACTCTAAAGCCGCCCCGGAGCGCCCCAAATAACCCCTAGATGATTTTGGACGAGAAACTTCGGCCAATTTCGAAAATATCGGTGTTCGATGACGTCATCGTCCGCGCCGGCCCGGCCTATGGCGCCCACGTCCTCGATGGGAAACTGCAAAAAATCGATTTTTTTTTTTTGAAATTGCTCAAGAGTGACACTCTTCGATAGAGCTTTTTATGGTGAACAAAACGGTGTTACTGTGAGTGTCGAACACTCAAACCTGGGCGAATAATGGCGCAGGAAACTTCAACACTAAAACTCCGCCGCCCTAAAATGACAGCTGGTGCTAAGGCAGTTCAATCAGCTAAGGAGTCGAGAGCATGCCATCGTAAAGAACCTTAAGCGTTCTGCTCGCCTGTGCATTTGTAGGCTATTAGCTCTCTGCGTCTTCCCGCAGCGGTCGACCGAAATCGGAAAAAATTGGGTCGCACAAGCCTTACCTGCAGTTTCGCAGCGCTGTAATTTAGTCCATTCATGAGCTACACCGTTGTATTATAGAGCACGCCAAGAACCTTGTACTGCCTATAAGGTCCTCGAGTTGCAGCCCAAACGATTTGAACTTGATAGAGTTATTGCGCTACGAACTATCCCGCGCGTGCATTTGCGAACGGTCGCCTCACTCCAGTGATAGGCTCTATTCTATATGCATTGTTCACAGCGTACTCTAAAGCCGCCCCGGAGCGCCCCAAATAACCCCTAGATGATTTTGGACGAGAAACTTCGGCCAATTTCGAAAATATCGGTGTTCGATGACGTCATCGTCCGCGCCGGCCCGGCCTATGGCGCCCACGTCCTCGATGGGAAACTGCAAAAAATCGATTTTTTTTTGAAATTGCTCAAGAGTGACACTCTTCGATAGAGCTTTTTATGGTGAACAAAACGGTGTTACTGGGAGTGTCGAACACTCAAACCTGGGCGAATAATGGCGCAGGAAACTTCAACACTAAAACTCCGCCGCCCTAAAATGACAGCTGGTGCTAAGGCAGTTCAATCAGCTAAGGAGTCGAGAGCATGCCATCGTAAAGAACCTTAAGCGTTCTGCTCGCCTGTGCATTTGTAGGCTATTAGCTCTCTGCGTCTTCCCGCAGCGGTCGACCGAAATCGGAAAAAATTGGGTCGCACAAGCCTTACCTGCAGTTTCGCAGCGCTGTAATTTAGTCCATTCATGAGCTACACCGTTGTATTATAGAGCACGCCAAGAACCTTGTACTGCCTATAAGGTCCTCGAGTTGCAGCCCAAACGATTTGAACTTGATAGAGTTATTGCGCTACGAACTATCCCGCGCGTGCATTTGCGAACGGTCGCCTCACTCCAGTGATAGGCTCTATTCTATATGCATTGTTCACAGCGTACTCTAAAGCCGCCCCGGAGCGCCCCAAATAACCCCTAGATGATTTTGGACGAGAAACTTCGGCCAATTTCGAAAACATCGATTTTCGATGACGTCATCGTTCGCGCAGGCTCGGCCTGGAGCGCCCCCGTCCTCGATGGAAAATTCTCAAAAAATCGATCTTTCTGAAATTGGTCGAGATTGATATCATTCGATAGCGCTTTCCATGCTGAACAGAACAGTGCCACTGCAAGTGTCGAGCACTCAAAACCTGGGCGAATAATGGCGCAGGAAGCTTCAACGCTAAAACTCCGCCGCCCGAAAATGGCAGCTGGTGCTAAGGCAGTTCAATAAGCAACGGAATTGTTAAAACATTCTCTTAAAGAACCTTAAGTGTTCTGCTCGCTGGCGCATTTGTAGGCCGTTAGCTCACCGCGTATTCTTGCAGGTGTCGACTGAATTTGGAAAAAATCGTGTCAGGCAAGGCTCACCTGCATTTTCGCACCGCTGTAACTTTGTCCAATCATAAGCTACATTGCTATGTTTCAGCGCACTGCTAGTCCACTGTATTGTCTACAAAACCGACGAGCTGCAGCCGGAAAGGTTAACAAATGACAGAGTTTTCGTGCTCAGAACACGCCCGCGCGTGCAATTTAGCACAACAACGGTCGATGTTCTCCTCGCTCTTACTCGCCCATATTACAGATTTCCCTACTCACAATAACACCATTCAATTCAGCATGAAAAGCGGTGTCAAGCATGGTTCAATTCGATGATATCGATTTTCGATGACGTCATCGTCCGTCTGCAGCGGCCTCGAGCGGCCTCCTCCTCGATGCGAAATTGTCAAAAAACCGGTATTCCCAGAATCGGTAGAAATTGGTACCATTCGATAGCGCTTTTCATGGTGAACAGAACGGTACCGCTGAGAGTGTCGAACAATTAAGAGTGCAAGAAACTCTAACCGCTATCTTCTGCCGGTATAAACTGGCACCTGAGGCTAAGGCAGTTTAGAAAGCTGAGGAGCTCTGAGAACGCTATCGTGAAGCGCCTTAAGCGCTTCGTTTGCACATGCATTTCAAGACCGTTTGCTCTCCGGGTCTTCCCGCAGTGGTCCACCGAATTCGGAAAAAAATGCGTCACACAAGCCTCACCTGCATTTTCGCACCCCTGTAACATTGCCTCTTCCTAAGCTACACCGTTCTACTTTAGCGCACTACTAGACCGTTTTACTGCCTACAAGACCCACGAGTTGCAGCTGAAACGATTAGAACTTGAAAGAGTTAATGCGCTCCGAACACGCCCGCGCGTACAATTTGCAAGCAGTCGCCCCCCTCGATTGAAAGGTTCGACTCTATATGCATTGTTCATGGCGCATTCTGAAGGCTAGCTGGACAGCCTCAGAGCAATTCCTTAGTAGAGCGGCTGGAAATTTATGGTAGAACTCCCCAAACGCAATTTCTACCAGTTGTCGAACCCATTCGATTATTCGATTGATAGGTTCATCTCTATACGCATTGCACGCGGCGCACACTTAACGTCTCTCCGGGACAGATTGGAGCAATTCCAAAGTAGAGCGGCTCGAAATTTCTGATAAAATTCTCCAAACAATACAACATAGTCTTGAAGGCTTTACATTTTCCATCAAGCGAAAATAGAAACCCGGTGGACATGCTTCCGCCCATTCGATTGATAGATTCGATCTTATATGCATTGTGCACGGCGCAGTCTCGGAACATTCCAGGCATGACAGAGCACTGACAACGCACGTCATGCTTGGGATACTCCGAAAACACTGCACGTCACATGTATGTCCTGGAAAATAAGGTGCTCCAATCGCAAAAGCCTGTTTTTTAGGCCACCCACGGCGAAAACGCGGTGGACTGGTAAAGTTTCATACATGGTTTTGTAGATCTCGAGGAGACGAATCGAATGGTGCTAATAGTTTCTGAAACAACTCAAAATTAAAGTAGTTATGAGCTTGCGACGGTTTGCGACGGATTTTTCCGTCGCAAATCGTCTTTTTGACCGCGCGACGCGGGCGGTATTGTAGTTTCACGTTATGCTTACAGGTGCATGGAAGCACAGCAGGAGTAGCACGCTGTAGCGTGCACCCCAAATAAGGATATTGGTTCGGGTCCCGCCCAGGCCAGGCAAGCCTTGGGGGAACGGAACTTTTACTCACTTTTGGCCGCGCCGGCCGCCGCGCACGCATGCCGCGTGCGCGACGTCGCCAGCCATTCACTGGCGGTTCGCATGAGATTTACGCAGTTCCATCAGTGGGCTTCTTGATGCATGAATTCGCGAACGGGAACTGGCTACTGCGAATTTTTGCTGTTGACTAACAGCAAACTAACTAACAGCTGACATTATTGGGACTACTATTATGATAAGGTCTTCACTATTAGTAGGAAGTTACTGATAATAATATTTCTGATAGCCTAAGACCATTAGTAGAAACTTTATTTATACTATTTTCACGTCAAATTTGACACTTCTCACGTCGAATTCGAAATTATTCTATACAGGCGTGATGCTTTTCAAATCAAAGTGAACGTCTTCCAAACCAAAGCGACCGACTTTCGCTCAAACTAGGGGATCTCTATGGAGAGCAGCATAATTGTTTGTCTAAGAAAATTTTCGTATAATTTTCTTGGGAATTGTTTAGTTGATATGGCCGAATGAGCCGATCAACCGAACATCGCAACGTCTTGGACGACGGCATGGCGTAGTCCCTTTATATGGTACAAAAATATCCGCTTTTCGCTCTTTAAAACAAGCTTTTAAGCATTATTTTTCATCAAAAAATTAGAACTTTAAAAATTTCAAACAATGTCTTCACTTACTGCGTAGGTAAATTAAATATTAAAGAAGTCATTCTGAAAATTCGAAAGGGTTCATTTTTTTCAAGAGGTTCAAGAGGTTCATTACTCGAATGAAATTATTTTAACCTTTTTGTAGAGCCTCCATTAAACGTGGAAGAAGCCCGTTTTGATTTCAAAAGCGTTAGACCTGTTTAGAAGAGTGTCCAAATTGGTCCGATACTTGTATGTATATACTGCAACATGTTCAAAGGTAGACAATCAGCAAGAGCGGGACGACGATTGGCAATTTGCCAGCCGTCAATAATCGTTGCAGGACCAACGCACACGAAGCTAACAAGCCGTACGCGTTTTCGTCGAGCCATCGCGGGCTTACCGCGGACGGCGGCGTCGCGTCCGAGGCGCGCGGCCGAAAGTGAGTAAAAGTTCCAGCACTCCAAGCCTTGCATCCCTTCGAGGTCTCTATCTGGTACCACATTTCTTTCGAAGGTTAAAGCAGGGACTTCTTTATCGCTTGGCCAGCGCAAGTCAATATTTAGGCCAAATACGAAATACAATACACAATATGCGCAGAAGTAGAATGCCTGCCGAGTCTAAAAGTGACTGACTGACGTCGTCGCTCACCTTATAATAATTTTTTTTTCACTACATGGATAACAATGCGAAAGAAAAAAGGTAAAAAACATAAGTTAAAGTAATTGTAAACAGGAAAAAAACAGGCAGCAAGAATCAACATAGTACAATTGAAAACTACTAAGCTGCATCCTGAAGATATCGGTCAAGAAGTTTTTTATACTTCCTTAAGGAATTTGGTATAATGTGCTTTCTAGATAACCTCAAAAACTCAGAGCCAGCGCGACAAATGAAAAACTGAGACCTGATACTGCTTTTTGCTCTGAGAAATTGGATCGTCCACTGACCACCTTTGTGTTCGATGAAGAAAAGGTATAGAACTTTTGAAGGGAAATAGGAGTAAGACCGTTTATCACCTTATACAGTACCGGACATGCCGCGGCGTCCAAGAAGCACAAGCAGTGCGAAAGATGAAGAGCGGCGCAAAAGGGCGCCGGAGAGCGCCGTTTTCCGCTCGCCACGCGCTGCGTCTGAGGCAAGTCGCGTTAGTGCGCGGCACCCTCAACTTCTGGACGTTAGGCTGGCGGAAGGAGCCTATCCACGCGTTTGGACGAGCATGGCCTACTGTTTGGAACTAACTGCCGGCAGGGCGCGCGCTGTGAACAATGCATATAGGCCCGGCAGAGTCAATCGAGTCGGCGCGACAACCTATAGAGCGAGCGACAGCTTGTAGAGTGAGCGTATGGGGAGTTTTAAAAGAAATTCCTAGCCTTCCTACTCAGAGATTGCTCTAAGACTGTTCAGCTTGCATCTGGAGTGCGCCGTAAACAATGCATATAGAATCGAACCCATCAATCGAGTGGGCGCGACAGCTTGTAGAGTGCGCGTTTAGGGAGTATTATCAGAAATCCCTAGCCGCCTTACTCAGGCATTGCCCTAAGACTGTCCAGCTTGCATCTGAAGTCCGCTGTGAACAATGCATATGGAATCGAACCTATCAATCGCGTGGACGCGACAGCTTGTTGAGTGAGCGTTTAGGGAATTTTATCAGAAATTCCCAGCCACCCTATTCAGGAGTTGCTTTAAGACTGTCCAACTTGCATCTGGAGTGCACCGAGAACAATGCATATACAATCGAATCTATCAGTCGAGGTAGCGCGACCGCTCGCAAATTGTGCCCGCGGGCGTGTTTGGAGCGCGATAACTCTGTCAAGTGTGAACCCTTCCGGCTGCAGCTTGTGAATTTTGTAGCAAGTAAGAAGCTACAGCAGTTCGCCGAAGCATAGCGATGTAGCCTAAGAACGGACAAAGTTACGGTGGTGCGAAAATGCAGGTCAGGCTTGTACAACCCATTTTTTTCGATTTCAGTCGATCACTACGGGAAGAGGCGATGAGCTGACGGCCTACAAATGCATAGGCTAACAGATCGCTAAAGGTGCTTTACAAGGAAACGCTCACAGCTTTCCAGCTGCCTAACCTGCTTTAGTTACAGCTGCCGTTTTAGAGCGGCGGACGGCAACAGGGAAGCTTCTTCCGCCCTTACTCCTTCCGTAATTCAGTTTTCGGCTCTCGCTATGACACCGTTATGTTGAGCTCGATGAGCTTTATCGAACGGTGTCAATCTCGACCAATTTTGGAGACATCGATTTTTTGATAGTTTCGCATCGAGGACACAAGGCCACAGCGGAGAGGCGATGACGTCACCGAAAATCGATATTTTCGAACTTGGCCAAGTAGGGCCCCATTCGATAGCGTTTTTGATGTAAAATTGAACGGTGCTACTCGGATTGGCAAAAACTGTAACCTGAGCGAGTAAGGGTGCGGAGAACATCGATCGTTGATGTGCCAAATTGCAGGCGCGGTCGTGTTTGGAGCGCGATAACTCTGTCAAGTGTGAACCCTTCCGACCGCGGCTTGTAGATTTTGTAGCAGGTAAGAAGTTCTAGCAGCTTGCTAAAGCATAACTATGTAGGTTAAGAACGGACAAACTTACAGTAGTGCGAAAATTGAGGGTTAGGCTTGTGCGATGCAACTTTTTCCGATTTTAGTCGACCCCTGTGGTAAGGCGGGGCGAGCTAATGGCATGCAAATCCGTGTGATAGCACAGCACTGAAATCACTTTACATTGACATGCTCACAGCTCCCCAGCTGCCTAAACTACCTTAGTCCCATCTGCCATTCTAGGGTGGCGGGTTTAGCGGTTGAAGTTTCCTGCGCTCTTACTCGCCCAGATTACAGTTTTTCCGAAAATCAACAACACCGTTCAATTTAGCTTAAAAAGCTCTACCGAATGGTATCAATCTTGGATTTGTCGATTTTTGGATTTGTCGATTTTTTTTGATAATTTCGAAGACAAGGCGGCGGCAGAAGGACGATGACGTCATCGAAAATCGACATCTTCGAATTCGGGGCCATGCTTAATACCATTTGACGTAGGTTTTCATGCAGAATTTAATGGTATTATTGAGTGTAGGAAAAAGCCGTAATCTGGGCGATAAGAGCAGGGAGGACATCGACCATTATTGTGCTAAATTGTACGCGCGGGCGTGTTCATAGTGCAATAACTCTGTCAAGTTCGGGTCGTTTCGGCTGCAACTCGTGGGTCTTGTAGGCAGTAAAATGGTCTAATAGTGCACTGAAGTAGAATGGTGTAGCTTAGGAAGAGGCAATGTTACAGAGATGCGAAGATGCAGATGAGGCTTGTATGACGCATTTTTTCCGATTTCGGTGGACCACTTCGGGAAGACGCAGCTAGCTAACGCGCTTAAAAGGCATGGGCGAACAGGACGCTTAAGGTACTTTATGATGACATGCTCAGAACGCTTCAGCTTTCTAAACTACCTTAGCCACATCTGCCATTTTAAAGCGTCGTAAGATAGCGGTTAGAGTTTCTTGCGCTCTTACTCGCCAAGATTTGAGTTTTCGACACTCGCAATGGTAATTTTTGTTCACCATGAAAAGCACTATCGAACAATATCAATTTCGATCGATTTTGGAAATATCGATGTTTTGACGGTTTCGCATCGAGGATGAGGCTGCTGAAGACCGCGGTAGAGGGACGACGACGTCATCGAAAACCGATATTTCCGAATCGAGTCAGATTGGTTACCATTCGATAGAGCGTTTCGTGCTGAACTGAACGGTGTTGTTGAGTTTCGGAATCTAATCTGGGCGCGTAAGAGCGCAGGAAACTTTAACCGCTAAGCCCGCCACACTAAAATGGCAGATGGGACTACGATAATTTATGCAGCTGGAGAGCTGTGAGCACGTCAATGTAAAGTGCTTTTAGTGCTCTGCTAGCGCACGGATTTGCATGTCGTTAGCTCGCCTCGTCTTACCACAGTGGTCGAATGGATTCGGAAAAAAATAGCGTCGCACAAGCCTAACCTCCATTTTCGCACCACTGTAAGTTTGTCCGTTCTTAACCTACATCACTATGCTCTGGCCTGCTAGACTTACTTACTACAAATCCTACAAGCTGTGGTCGGGAAGGTTCACACTTGACAGAGTTATCGCGCTCCAAACACGACCGCGCGTGCAATTTGGCACATCAACGATCGATGTTCTCCGCACCCTTACTCGCTAAGGTTACAGTTCTCGCCACTTTGAGTAAAACCGTTCAATTCTCCATCAAAAACGCTACCGAATGGTACCCTACTTGGCCAAGTTCGAAAATATTGATTTTCGGTGACGTCATCGCCTCTCCGCTGTGGCCTTGTCCTCGATGCGAAACTATCAAAAAATCAATGTCTCCAAGATTGGTCGAGATTGACACCGTTCGATAAAGCTCATCGATCTCAACATAACGGTGTCATAGCGAGTGCTAAAAACTCAAGGACGGAAGGAGTAAGGGCGGAAGAAGCTTCCCTGTTGCCGTCCGCCGCCCTAAAACGGCAGCTGTAACTAAGGCAGGTTAGGCAGCTGGAAAGCTGTGAGCGTTTCCTTGTAAAGCACCTTAAGTGGTTTGTTAGCCTATGCATTTGTAGGCCGTCAGCTCATCGCCTCTTCTCGTAGTGATCGACTGAAATCGAAAAAAATGGGTTGTACAAGCCTGACCTACATTTTCGCACCACCGTACCTTTGTCCTTAGGCTACATCGCTGTGCTTTGGCGAATTGCTAGAGCTTCTTACTGACTACAAAATTCACAAGCTGCAGCCGGGAGGGTTCGAAGCTGACAGAGTTATCGCGCTCCAAACACGCCCGCGCGTACAATTTGCGAGCGGTCGCGCCCACTCGATTGATAGGATCGATTTTATATGCATTGTTCACGGCGCACTCCAGATGAAAGCTGGTCAGTCTTAGAGCAATTCCTGAGTAGCAGGACTAGAAATTTCCTTTAAAACCCCCTACGCTTACTCTACAAATTTCTCGCGCTGAATAAGGTTGTCGCGCCCACTGGATTGATTCTGTCGCACCTATATGCATTGTCCACAGCGCGCGCCATGCCGGCAGTTAGCTCCAAACAGTAGGCCATGCTCGTCCAAGCGCATGGGTGGGCTCGAAACGAACGAACGAGTTTTGCGCTCGCCACGGAGCGACGCGTCCGGTACTGTATATCGCAATTAAATCATCTTCTTCTGCGACGTTCAAGGGTATGTAGATTGAAGAATCTGGTTCGTGAAGTCGGTGGAGGGATGGTCCTGTAATCATACCCATGTACTAGTATCCAGAGCTTTCTTGTGAAGCTGTTTTGTACGGATTCCAGCCTGGCAATCTCACGCTTATATATCGGATATCTACCTACCGCCTGTCCTCGATAGAGTGTTTGTGACTTTTGCGGAGATAGTGGAAGTTCCCATATTGATAACCAAACCGCAATTACATTTATTGCTGATTGAAGAGAAAGATGGTCTTCTCGGAGAGCAATATTCTTATAAATTTTTATATCGTCAGCGAACATTTTACATCAAACACCAAGCTGATTAACCAAGGATGGAATTTCAGAGGTATATATAGAAAAGAGGATTGGGAACAAAACCCCATCCTGAGGAACATCACTTTTAATAGGAAGACGTTCAGAGAATGCGTCATTTACCCTAACTTAAAAAGATCTATGTACCAGATATAAAGTTTTTTATCCATAGAGTAATCCTATGATGGACACCTATATTCGTGAGTTTGAGAATTAGTTTATCCAAAGGGACCTTGTCGGAAGCCTTCGTAAAATCAAAATAAACTTTATCCACATCAACTTTTTGTTCGAGAGATTTTGTCCAATCATTAAGCGTAGATAACATTAATGTTTCGGTAGATTTACCTGTTCGGAAGCCATGTTGATTACTAGGGATAAGATTATTGGACCGAGATATAATACAAGGGCTGCCTTGAGTTTTCTCTCAAAGACCCTAGCAATAACTGATGTGATGCCAATTGGACGAAAGTTTGGTGGGGAGGCTTTTTTGAAATAGGTGTAACAAGCGCATGTTTCCAACGAGATGGTACTTCAGCAGTCATATAACTGGCATTAAATCGGTGCTCAAAGGGTTAAGCAATCGCGATGGCAATTTTCCTGATGAAATGGGACGGTTCTTCATCCGGAGTAGCAGCATAACTAGGTGGTTGCTTACAAAGTTCATTATAAATCTCCTCCTTATAGAACCAACCCAAACTTTCCATGCTGGAATTATTATTCAATTATTATTCAGAACATCAGAAGAATCAGTGGTGAACGAACGTTCTGCAAAGGTCTTTTGAAAATATTTAGCTAACATGGAAGCCATTATTGAATCAGTTAATGCTACGACGCCGACTTCTTCCTTCAGTGTGCCGATTCGTTCGGTATGTTTCAGTACAGAATTTAATAGTTTATAAAGCGTTGATTTGTTGAGAACATCAAGAATTTTCCCCTCAACATATGTGGTATTTGTTTAAAACTCGGTCGAATCTATTATTGATTGTTTGAAAACGGTGAAGGTTTTCAAAACTTGGACAATGATGGTATGTCGACCATAGTTTTTCTTTCCGTTCAAAAAGACTGACTACGTTGGTAGGAGTTTACTAAAGTGTACTGGTAACTTTTCGATAGGTACTAGTTGGACAACGCATTTATGGAGAACTGAGATATCACCATTTTCAGCAGCGTTTGTCCCGCTTGGTGGCGGGGTCCGCTCTTCTGGTGTGGTGACGCCATTTCTCCCGATCAAATGCTTGATCAAGATGCACACCAGCTACCTTTAAGGCCAAGCGCAACGTATCTAGCCAACGCTGCTTCGTGCGTCCTCTAGGCCGTTTTCCAGGGACCTCAAGGTTCAGGACAATCTTGCAGACGGTGTCGTTGTTAGCGCGAAGCACGTGACCATACCATCGTAGACGAGCTTCACGGAGCTTGTCGGCTACCGCGGCGACACCAAACCTTTGTCGATGGCGTCGTTGCGAACGCGGTCCAAGCGTGTTACTCGGCCCGTCCACCTTAGCATCTTCGTCTCCATTACACTGAGGCGGCTTTCAATCTCCTTCGTCACGGACCAGCACTCAGCACCGTACGTCGCTACTGGGCGGACGACTGTTCTATACACCTTTGATTTGAGGTACTCGGGTATTGCCTTATCGCAGAGCACCCCAGTCAGCGAGCGCCATTTGGACCAGGCTGCACTCACGCGCGCATTCACCTCCAACTTTAGGCTGCCATCGGACGTGACTGTTGACCCAAGATATTTGAAAGATGTCACTCGTGAGAGCTCAGTACCATTGATCTTGATAGATCCGAGCTCATTCACATTCGTCGTTATGTATTCCGCGTTTTTGGCGTTCAGCTTGAGTCCGAACAATGTCAAGCGATCGCACCACTCCTGTGCCTCTCGCTCGAGTTCGGCTTCGTCTTCACATGCAAGCATGACGTCATCGGCATATAGCAACGTCCAAGGAGCTGCGTTTTGGAGATCTCGTGTAATTGCATCCATGACGACCACGAAGAGCAGTAAGGAGATCGCAGACCCTGGTGCACTCCGATAGAGATTGGAAACTTCATCGAGGTACTCGCTGGTGCTCGCACTCGGCTTATTGGACAGGACGAGTAAAGGATGCGCACCCACTCAATAAGCTCTTTCATGAATGCCGTGTCATCGCAACGCTTACCATATAGCTTTTCGCAGAACGCGGTCGAAGGCCTTCTCAATGTCCAGGAAGGCAAAATGAACCAGTTTCTGTTTCTCGTGGTGCTTCTCTAGCAGAAGACGAACGGTGTGTATGACATCAACCATCCCACAGCCGGCAACGAAATTACAATGATTATTGGAAAGCTGGACTACGTCTATTCACGATTCGCTCAAAGATTTTCATAGTGTGCGAAAGTAGGCGAATCGAACGGTAGCTAGCGCAGTCCGCAGGGCTGCCCTTCGTCTTCCAAATCGGAATAGTCATGCTTTGCTGCCAACTTTAGACACTTTCTTTTTAGCAACAACCTGATTGACAAACTCTGTCAGCCAGTCAGCAGGGCACCAGCCCTTCGACTTCCACAGGTCGACCAGCAGTTCACCAGGACCAGCGGCTTTGCCTGACTTCATCTTCCTCAGGGCTACCTCAGTTTCGACACCGTGACCTTTTGAACGGGACCGCGTACAGGTGAAGCAAAGGGAACAGTAGGATGTTCAAATTCAACATTCGAGATTTCCTCGAAGCAGTCGTGCCATCGCTTCACAGCCTTCTTACGATCCATCAGAAGATGACCGTTCTCGTCGTTAATGCCAAAGAACTTCTCCATGTCTTCTACTTGGCGACACGAGTTTTGACGAGACGGTAAATATAACGCTCAATCGCGCGTTTCCAGTTTTTCACTTACATCAGCACTTACAGCTGTAACCGTCTTTCGTTGCTCTGACGTGACCATCAAGGTCACCTGCTACAACAAGCATATATATCTTGTGCCGGTACTTCCGCTGTCTTCGCATCAAGCAGGGACCAGAACTCGTCCTTGGTTTGCTCGGTGCAATCTGTCCGCGGAGCATACGCGGAAAAGAAATGACATCGTCGTTCTTCTACGGCGACAGCAATCTTCATCAAGCGGTATCGAAACGTTCTACGCTTGCAGTCGCATCACGGAAACGCTCGGAGACGATCATACCGACACCACTGGTGGTCCTGGGACTGCCGCACAGAACGGCCTTGAAGCCAATGTCCCTCGACTTGCAGCAGGACCAGCTCGTCTCCTGCACCGCACAGAATTCTATTTTTCTTCGCTCCCGTGCTTCTACCAACTCGCATTTATGGAGATTTGAGACAAAGAACTCATATTTGTCATTTACAGTAACGCGTTCCTCAAGGAGTGCTCTCCAATCTAATAAAAGGAAATATTGACAGATAATGCCGTAGTTTGCTTATGAAATGCATTTCGAATTCGATACCTTGGTTTATCAGTAAATATTCAGTTCTAAATGAGATGCTAGAGTGATCGCTGGAACCTATTGGTGGCCCAATATTGATGTCTTTGACAATCCCAAACTGCTGCTGGGAATAATATCAAGCAGATGGTTATGTCGAGTGGGCATCGCAATGTTCTGATGAAGATTGCAAGATTGGCACATATCAACAAAACATTTTGATGCCATAGAAAAGGAAGAAGGGTAATTTTTAGATCAATCAATATGCGGAAAATTGAAATCACCAAGAGCAAGGCATTTGGTTTTACAGGAGCATAGATCACTTAATACTTTGACAAGCATGATTGCGCTGTTTAGAGGTGCAGAAGGAGCCCTATAAACAGCAGAAACTCTTAAGGTTGTATCAGCTGAACTCAAATAGCAGCATAGTATTTCAAAGCTGTCAGTTACCGATTCGCACCAAACAGTCTCAGAGTGGATGCTAGTCCTAACGAGAATGAGTACACCACCACCTCTCTTCTGTCTTCTGTTCTGTCGCATCTTATGTGGCACAACTGGCCACACAATTCATTGAGAATTACGGCTGTATTTATGGAATCATGTAGCCAAGTTTCTGTGATGAGAGAATGTCTGAGTTTTGTTTCCTAAAGGTGAACTTTATAGGTAGTATGTTTTTCTGAATAGATCGTATCTTGCAGCAAAGAAAACTTAGGTCTTTGACCAATATCCGGGGAGAGTTTAGTAGTTTCTCGTTGAAATATTCAGCTGAGTAGGCTGGTTGTTAGTGACGGTCACACCCAGAGATGCTCTACAGGCTAACCTAGCTTCCCGATGGCGCTCTTTCTCCTCTTTTGTTAAGGAGGGTCGTACATATACACCTCTTCAGGAAAAAGAGCGCAACCAGATAGCTCTCCTAAGCACCAAAGATGGGTAAAATGTCTTAGGAAGTACAACCTTTAAAAGACGTGGACTGCCTTCTTGAAGCTTTCCAAGTCGATAGGTTGGTTGCGGAACACATTCTACATTTAGATGATCAAGAACATTTGTCACAGAATTAAAATCGTGGATAGCCCCTTCTGTATATCTAGGATCAATAAACTCAGTAAGCCAGATATGACGACGGAACGGAGTCTTTCTTTTTCATCGACGGCCGTCAAATTGCTGGTAGCAATAGTATCACGTCGGGGAACTGGGCCGCACTGCTCACTATTCCAGCTTCAGCTAAGGCGGCTTTTAGAGCACCATTCTCTTCACGCAGATTAGCCACCTGTTCCTGCAGCTCTTGATTTTTGGCTAACACCACATTGAGCTCCTGCTGAACAGTAAGCATATGGTTGAAGAGAATTTTAACAAAGGCAGGAGTCTTCTTATCTGCTTGAAGTTGTTCAAGTGCGAGCGCCACTTCATCTGCTCCATGTACAGCATCCTGATCTTCAGCAGTCATCGCAATTCTGCTCGTCTTCTGCGATTGAGAGGGCTTCGACGCCGACATGGTTGAACAAGAACGTAGCGAAATGGCAATCGATTAGAGAGTTGTTGAGCGCAAAAAACAGACAGACAGAAGACACAGGATATACCTGACAAGGTAGCTTTGGCACTAGAATTCACTGGACAGAACCCACCACAAGGTTCTTCAATATAAGTAGCAAGCGGATGTCAGCGAAATCGAGGCTGGAAGTAACTGCGGTGGAGAGTAGGATCGCGCTGAGTTGAACAACCGCACGGCACCACCGCAAGCACCGAATGAAAAAAATATAAAAAATAAAATATAAAAATATAATAAATATAAAAATAATATAATGTAATAAAATATAATAAAAGTAATAAAATACAATAAAATTAATAAAAATATAATATAAAATAAAATAATAAACATAAAAATACAGCTTTTGCGGAATCGTGGTTGTTGTAGAAGCGAAAACCAGAAGCAGTGATTTCACCGGCGACGGAGGAACATAAGAGCATAAGGAGTAGCGTGATGAAAATCACAGGGCCGACTCCATGAGGAGCTGTTCTGCAGAAGGAGACACCGGAGAGGCACACGACCGAAGCGCACTCCTGTTGATCCTCACGCGCACCCTGCAGGGATTTGATGGCTTATGGTATCAAACTCCTAACTGCAGGGTGAAGGACAAGTAGCGTCCGTTTGAAACACCGTCCGAATCATCATTTCCAAATATATTCCGCATTTAAGAATTCCTACTCTTTCTCGGCGGCTTTGCACAAGCGCAGCAATAAAAGTGGAACGCTTGACAAATACCAAACAAGAACTTACCTGTTTCCTTCCTACTGCTGTCCCTCTTCCTTTATGCTTATACGTTTACAGCTAAAATAGCTTCCAAAACAGCTTGAACGGAATGTAAAATTAGTCCAGATCAAAATAACCTTTACGTTCATACTCTAAAACGATCTAGAAGATTTCTCATACTGTATAAGGGTGCGGTAAGAGCTGTCGATCGCCGCGGTGCCAGAAACGACTGGCAGAAAACAGGAGAAATTAGCGTAAAAGAGGTACACAAAACACTGCAAGATATCCAGACGTCTCCAGCGAGCGCCACTATCGATCTCTTTATAGGTGATATCGATTTCCTCTCACAAGGGAAGGATCTGAAGCATGTGCCTGAATGGGGAGAACGAGTCATGTAGGAAGGATCTCCATTCCTCAACTTGTATAGAAATGTGTTTATTTTTCGCCAAGTCGTTAAACCCAAGGAGTAGGGGTCCTTGAAGCTACAATGGAATCGGTTCCTCAAGAGTTTGGGCGTCTTATAGGCCCGCGGTGACTCTGCCACAAGCGGCTCTGAGCGCAGTGGATAGTGAGGTTGGTTCATGTGGAGGAGGTCGGGAGTTCGATTCTTCTGCGCTGTTGCAGTTTTGCATTTCAACTGATTGGTTGGGATCTGAGGAATTTTGAAGTCTATACGATTTTCAAACGTTTCTTTACATTTTCCAGCTGTATGCTGTGGAGGTTATCCTTCTTGCGACTTGTTCGTTACTGACCGGTTTTTAATCAAAAGGTAATGAAAAAGCTATTCAACATAATGGTATAGAAGTGCATAGAAGTTCAACATCAGTGATACACAGGCACAAGGTACATGAAAAACGTCTGATTGCAGTTTTTTTTAGGACGCGTCATGTGCGATGAAACTGGTTGAAATGCATGGCTTTGCATGGACAGCAATTGAGAAGAAGCTGGCGGAACACCATATTGGCATGCTGAGGATCTAGTCGTCCGTTAGATCTTTTTACGATGCATTAGGGAGCTGAGTGGTCTGATTGTATACAGGTGTTTTCTATGCGCACTGGTTTTGAGCAACGTTTAGAAATCCTATATATTCCATAAAAAGACTTAACCAGAGATTCTAACTGTCAAAGCAACTCTTCCCTTTCTTCATTTTACGGCATCGGTTACGCTAGACTGTTTCAAGATTTCATGTCGCTAAAAGGCAGGATAAACATTTACTGTTTATTCAAAGCGAGAATATGATTCACGCATGGAAACATAAAGCTACCAAAAACAAGAACAAAAAACGCTATTACACATCATTCAACTACAATCACATTTAAAAACTGCAAAAAACGATAGCTCCACTCCAAGCATTAGCATTGTGGACATTATCATTATATCGTCGTACCTATCAAGAAGCAGGTTTAGTTCCCTAAGAGTTTTGTAAGTCTGGAAATCTGTTCCAATTCTTGACTTTGCGACTGGCATGCGTGGTTTGTCCCTTCCTCTGACAGATCTCGTCAGCTCCTCGTTAAAGAATTCTTCTATGTCAAGCTTTGTTTGTTAAGCTTTTTGATGAGATTTTTAAACATCATGATAAGATCAGCTCTCTTTCCCCTACTCATTAATGAAGTAAGACCAAATACCTCTGAGGCTCGTTAGGAATTGTGTCATAGCTCACTGGGCAGCATCTCATCATCAGTTTTTGGTGAAACTGTTCTGAATGCTTTCAGGAAGATCGATATCTTTCCTTTCGGCTGTATTAAAGACTGTTGCTCCCAATTCTACGATTAGGTTCACATAGTTCTTGAAGGCACTGTTGTAAACTTCCAGAATATTTAACTTCAAGACTCGGAAGAGGTTATACATACGGTAATTCGCTTTTCTCCCTAGAAGGCTACAGTGTTTGCTGATGGAAAGTTTTGTCGCAAATGGGAAACAATCAATCTTGATATAGCAATCTTAATATCGTCGGCGAACATTTTACACTTAGCACACAGGCTGGTAAGTTAGGCAGTTCATAGGTGTACTGCAAAAATAACACCGGAACAGCACTCCACCTTAGGGTACACCACTAAATGTAGTGAAAACTTCAGAGTACTTGTCCTTGACTCTATCCCGATAAGTCCTATTTGGTAAAAACTGTCTGGTCCTGATGACGATCCTGGGATGTATTCCCACCACTTCCATTTTTGCCATCAATTTTTCTAAGGAAAATTATCAAAAGCCTTGGAAAAATCAAAGTACACTACATTGGTACGATTTCTTCCTTCCAATGCCTTTGACCAATTGTTCATGGAGCTGAGTGAGGCAGTTTCGACCGACCTGTCCTTGAGAAATCCATACTGATTTTTTGAAAATATCTCACATGATTCAAAATGTGCCTTTAAATGATTTATTCACACAGATGCGTCCAAATCAGCGCATTAATTGTTGTCTTACTTTGTTACTTGCATTCACAACATGAATATTCATGCAAAATTCACAACTTGCAGCCGGAACGATTGAAACGTAAGAGGGTCAGAGAGCCGAACACGCCCGTGAGTATAATTTGACAGCACCTGCCCAACATCCGGCATAATCGGTGAAACTGAAAAACCTATTGCACAATCATAAGCAAGCTGCCAGCACGAACTCACTTAATTCTTCCACAATCGACCCACACACAAATATGAGGGGAAGGACTTTTCGCACACCCTCTATTGAACAGGAGGCCAAAAACCCCGAGATGTAGCAGAATCGTTCATCCAGCGGTTTTTCTGTTTTTCGTTCGTAAACAACTTGTACTTAAACGTCAAATTCATATATGTAGTAGCCAAAGAAATCGGTCAACAAGCGGCATTCTGCTTATATGGTTCGAGTGTGGAAGACCAAGCATTCGATTTCCAAATTTACTCAATTTTCCATTCATTTACAACACATTCCATCCAGTTCAAGTTTATATCACCAGTCGTTCGGCGGCCTAGCGGCCGCCTACGACTGGTTGGGGGCTTCGCCCCCAAACCCCGAGAATAGGACCCAATGGCCGCTACGGGTTTCCTAATCTTTCCTAGGCCTTCTGACCATTATGTTAATCGAGATGGATCGGCTGATCTTCCTCAACGTGATCCTCAAAAAATCGATAATATCGATCGATATCGATTGGTCGACTTCAAATTCGAGTTCAGCGACCTCGATTACCCCCAGGGCCAAAGTTTCGCGCCACTAGAGCGCCATCCTCAAAAAATCGATAATATCGATCGATATCGATTGGTCGACTTCAAATTCGTGTTCAGCGACCTCGATTACCCCCAGGGCTGAAGTTTCGTGCCGCCTGAACAAAATCCTCAAAAAATCGATAATATCGATCGATATCGATTGGTCGACTTCAGATTCGTGTTCAGCGACCTCGATTACCCCCAGGGCCGAAGTTTCGTGCCGCCCGAACGACATCCTCAAAAAATCGATAATATCGATCGATATCGATTGGTCGACTTCAGATTCGTGTTCAGCGACCTCGATTACCCCCAGGGCCAAAGTTTCGCGCCGCTTGAGCGCCATCCTCAAAAAATCGATAATATCGATCGATATCGATTGGTCGACTTCAGATTTGTGTTCAGCGACCTCGATTACCCCCAGGACCGAAGTTTCGCGCCACTTGAGCGCCATCCTCAAAAAATCGATAATATCGATCGATATCGATTGGTTGACTTCAGATTCGTGTTCAGCGACCTCGATTACCCCCAGGGCCAAAGTTTCGCGCCACTTGAGCGCCATCCTCAAAAAATCGATAATATCGATCGATATCGATTGGTCCACTTCAAATTCGAGTTCAGCGACCTCGATTACCCCCAGGGCCAAAGTTTCGCGCCACTTGAGCGCCATCCTCAAAAAATCGATAATATCGATCGATATCGATTGGTCGACTTCAGATTCGTGTTCAGCGACCTCGATTACCCCCAGGGCCAAAGTTTCGCGCCACTTGAGCGCCATCCTCAAAAAATCGATAATATCGATCGATATCGATTGGTCGACTTCAGATTCGTGTTCAGCGACCTCGATTACCCCCAGGACCGAAGTTTCGCGCCACTTGAGCGCCATCCTCAAAAAATCGATAATATCGATCGATATCGATTGGTCGACTTCAGATTCGTGTTCAGCGACCTCGATTACCCCCAGGGCCAAAGTTTCGCGCCACTTGAGCGCCATCCTCAAAAAAATCGATAATATCGATCGATATCGATTGGTCGACTTCAGATTCGTGTTCAGCGACCTCGATTACCCCCAGGGCTGAAGTTTCGTGCCGCCTGAACAAAATCCTCAAAAAATCGATAATATCGATCGATATCGATTGGTCGACTTCAGATTTGTGTTCAGCGACCTCGATTACCCCCAGGGCCAAAGTTTCGCGCCACTTGAGCGCCATCCTCGTAAAATCGATAATATCGATCGATATCGATTGGTCGACTTCAGATTCGTGTTCAGCGACCTCGGTTACCCCCAGGACCGAAGTTTCGCGCCACTTGAGCGCCATCCTCAAAAAATCGATAATATCGATCGATATCGATTGGTTGACTTCAGATTCGTGTTCAGCGACCTCGATTACCCCCAGGGCCAAAGTTTCGCGCCACTTGAGCGCCATCCTCAAAAAATCGATAATATCGATCGATATCGATTGGTCCACTTCAAATTCGAGTTCAGCGACCTCGATTACCCCCAGGGCCAAAGTTTCGCGCCACTTGAGCGCCATCCTCAAAAAATCGATAATATCGATCGATATCGATTGGTCGACTTCAGATTCGTGTTCAGCGACCTCGATTACCCCCAGGGCCAAAGTTTCGCGCCACTTGAGCGCCATCCTCAAAAAATCGATAATATCGATCGATATCGATTGGTCGACTTCAGATTCGTGTTCAGCGACCTCGATTACCCCCAGGGCCAAAGTTTCGCGCCACTTGAGCGCCATCCTCAAAAAATCGATAATATCGATCGATATCGATTGGTCGACTTCAGATTCGTGTTCAGCGACCTCGATTACCCCCAGGGCCAAAGTTTCGCGCCACTTGAGCGCCATCCTCAAAAAATCGATAATATCGATCGATATCGATTGGTCGACTTCAGATTCGTGTTCAGCGACCTCGATTACCCCCAGGACCGAAGTTTCGCGCCACTTGAGCGCCATCCTCAAAAAATCGATAATATCGATCGATATCGATTGGTCGACTTCAAATTCGTGTTCAGCGACCTCGATTACCCCCAGGACCGAAGTTTCGCGCCACTTGAGCGCCATCCTCAAAAAAATCGATAATATCGATCGATATCGATTGGTCGACTTCAGATTCGTGTTCAGCGACCTCGATTACCCCCAGGGCTGAAGTTTCGTGCCGCCGACGTGCTCGGCACGTCTACGGCTCGCCACGTCTACGGCTCGCCATGCATGGTTGCCGACGTGTTTGGCACGTCTACGGCTCGCCATGCAGGGTTGCCGACGTGTTTGGCACGTCTACGGCTCGCCATGCAGGGTTGCCGACGTGTTTGGCACGTCTACGGCTCGCCATGCACGGTTGCCGACGTGCTCGGCACGTCTACGGCTCGCCATGCATGGTTGCCGACGTGTTTGGCACGTCTACGGCTCGCCATGCACGGTTGCCGACGTGCTCGGTACCTCTCCGGCTCGCCATGCACGGTTCTCGACGTGTTCGGCTCCCGCGCCCCAACTCAAAGTGGGACGGACGGACAGTGTGACACACACACCCACACAGTGACACAGTGACACACGCTTGCTGCTTTATATATAGTAGGATGTTATTCATCAACAATGTTATTCGGTATCCTAAGTCAGAAAAAAAGCGAATGACGGCGTAGGCAGAGCGTCAGTTTGACTGGTGCACGGAATATCGTTGCTGAAGAGGACGTGCGCTCCATGAGTGTTCAGTATTTTAAGGTTCGTTGTGTGAAGCAAGGATCAGGGGCCGGATTCATCAAAGTTACGGCAGTAACTTGAACGGAGAATTGTAAGCGAAAGCTCAGATAACGCGGCTTATCGCTCACCATATCGCTTGATAGGCCGCGTTATCGGGGTTTTCGCTTACTATTCTCCGTTAAAGTTACTGCAGTAACTTTGATGAATCCGGCCCCAGGTCGTATATCCGTCAAACCTGAAACTCCAAGCAATGCTTTGAGCTGAACACGAATTAATAAGCGGATGGAGCGAGGGCAGTTTTAACCGAG
>OX375868.1:49646841-49690620 GCA_947359475.1 Heligmosomoides polygyrus bakeri | reverse complement strand
CTATGTACTTCCATTGCAATTTAGAGTTTTTGTTTTTATTTTTTAATTAGTTAAAGCACATAATAGTGCGCTCAATACCAAGCATCAAACACAGACATTAGATCAGAAAGACAGTAATAAGAGAAGCTATAACCAAGCTGTAAGTTCAGAAACAAGCTCATAAATAAAACTCTAATGAAAAGAAAAACGATGGCATGAATTACAAGTTGATTTTTTTTAGAACAGACAGCAAATGTTTTTTAAGAGATTCCACAACATCTGTTTGCTTCCTTCGCCTAAGAGTAGCCCTACATTGTCTTATTATAATAAAAGAAAATATTTTATAGCTTTTAAAAATCATATGGAGGTAAAGGCAAAAGGTTTACGTAAAGACGTACAGGTCGTGAAAAATGCGTAGAGGCCTTTGAGATACAGGGCCCGCTCCGGAATCGTGTGTGTAGAAGGTCGTAGACGACCAGAACGCTTACCAACGTTTTGGTCGGACTTCTTCAAGAAAGCTCAGAGCGAGCGATATCGTGTCCGTCAGGAGAGGAGGATGTATTGAAGCACTGCTGGCACCCGCTCGAGCAGCTCGATGATCAACGAGACGACATGTGATACAGGTGACTACTAGACTACTTCATCAATTCACCAGCGAAATCAAAGTTAACTATGACATTTCTGTCTCTCTCATCTGTATCTTACTATTTTGGCGACCAAAGCTGAGCACGGTTAAGTGTTAGAAAAGCAGTTTCGCGATCATTAAGGATCTTTTCAAACATTTTCAATTTTTAAACCGGAGGTGGAGAATAATCTTAGGCGCAGTAACTCTAGGACAAGCAGTTAGTTAACAGATAATTAAATGCCCCTCAAAACACTATTTCGTAGCCTTAGTATAAAGTTGTAGGTAATCGTAGATGGTTCAAATTACAGTTAAAATCGAAAAGAATACGAATCCAAACTATTAAAGTCGTGAAATGCCCTATGAAGAAACCCCATGATACTTCTTGATTTTTTTTCATTGGATTTCCGTGATATAATTTTGTTCGCCCCTCCCCTCTCCATTTTCTGTTTTCTTACCAATTTTTGGTCATTTTCCCAGAAAACAGAAAAAAATTGCCCAAAATGGCCAGAAAATCAGAAAACAGAAAAGAGAAATTCCGCCCATCCCTGGTCAAATTGCAAAGAACAGACATTTAACATCGTCTCACTATGACTAATCTCGTCGAGCTAGTTTCATAAGTCTATACAAATTCTGTCGTCCTTTAAATTTGCTTGAATATTTTGGAGAAATAACAGTAAAAGTGAACTCCAGTGGTTCGCTTCGCCACTTCCCTTCTCCTCTTCCTCCATTAAAATTGACCTGCTTGTAAGGATTTGTGATCCCATTGAAACATCATTAATGAATAACCGGAGCGAGCACGTATCCGCTGCAAGTGAAATCTTGCCTTTTACATACTAAGTGAGCTATATAAGTTCATTATTCGGCATGCGTGCCTCGGAATTTCAGTTATATAGTAGACTACATAGTGTGTTTTATTGGATCCTACTGGTCCATTGGATCCTTAAAACAGACCCTATGGAGACTGTTTATCCTCTATCGCAATCACTCGATTTATTCTAGGAGTTGACAGCTTTCTACGTGGAGAGAAAAATATTGACACGGAAAGTAGCAACACCCACATATACGTTCTTCTACAAAGATGAGTACCAACCCGAAGTGTCCAATCTGCAGAAACATAAAAGATCAGTCGAATTTGGTCGACTACTGGACACCGTTTATTGTCTAACGTCGACCGATTTCTGTTGTATTTCTGGCTAACCCTCCTCTTGCCAGTCTCATTTTACGGAAAAACAGCGCGAGAAACAAACACGCGCACGATCAATGCACGAGTCTTCTAAACACACGTTGCACAATGCTCGCGACATGTCTTGTGAACCTCGGCGAATGCTGTTACATTATGTGGTAGTCAGCTGTTGTATGTGGAGAGTTCTGTAATCAGGTAGTAGCTTAGAAATGAGTTATATAAGTATAAGTAGGTTTTAGAGGTAAGAAAACTTAGTAATAAGAAAGCATTAGTCACAAAGATAACTGGTTAATAAGCAAGCAAATTATAAATTTACAAGTATACTAAAAACACGTAAGGCTATATTTATAACCAACATTTTTATTATTACTCATCTGCTTACTGAATTAAATAATATTTTTTAGTGTACTCTCAATGAATGGGGAATGAAATTAACCATAAATAGTAAGTCTACAAATATAGCCTTCCTTTGTGGTGAAATTTCGTGAAATGCGGAGCTTCTGTATGAATTATTCCTATTTCAATATAGTGACTGCTACACGAAGTACAGTGAGGGCATCTGACAACGTTAAGGGAAATATAACCAGTTTTGTCGTATTGTTTAGTGACAGTACTGTTATTAAGAATACTAAGAGTTTTATAAAAATACACAAATGTATGCTATCATTAGCTTTTCTTACAAAAACAAATTTTACAGGTGTCGGAAATAATGTTATCCATCAATATTTCTTCTAAATTGTATATAATTGATACCATATATCTCCAGGGTTGGAAAATTTTATTAGGAAATGGTTCTTAATAGAGCATTTATGTTTGAAAAAACAGAGTTATCAGCAATTACAGGAATACTCCCTTCTGGTACACCTTTTACTTGATTGTGCACAGCATAACCTAATTTACATGTTTGTTTTGTCATAAGAAAGTCATGCATGAAGATTATGATGTTGTTTTTGTATGATCTGCAATTGCCATTAGGAATAGGAAAGTGAAGAAAGAGAATAAATAGCAATAGAGTTTTTGTAGAGGGTCCTATAGTTATTAACATGCAATAAGTTTCGTTTGCATTTTTAAAGCAATTTTAAATATTTCAGTAATATTTTTAATTATGGTACCGTGAGGTATATTGGTAAACATGCCAACAAAGTCTGCAGAATATAAAAAATCCTGGTTCTCGACTCGTTGCCTCGTGGTTATAGATAACATTTTAATTCCTTCTACGAGCTACAAGTAACGGTGCGCGACCTAAACGATACAAAGGCAATCTCTTAATCGTGAAATATGAAGAGCCAAAAATAAGGCAGACTAAATCGCGGGTCAGCAGACAAATGATGAAGAACAACAAGGTTCAGATGAAGAAAAAGGGTGTAATCCCTCCACGGAGAGCGGTTTTATAGAGAGGAACGCAGCGCTCCCAAGCTATCAGTTATCATCGCAGAGCGCATGTTTTTTTCCCCGCGCATTCTTTTTTCTATCGCAAGCCAGATCTCGCAGCGCTGAAATTTTTGTTCTGAGAAGGTACCTCTTTTACTATCCTTAATTGAATTGATTTAGTGATGGTAGCGTGCATAGAGGAACGTTTAATTAAGATTCAAATCAGTTTCATTAAGCCTCAAGTGGCTGGTATCGAGGTTGTGAGATGTCATAACGATGTTTTGTTGCGATCAAAACTTCTAGCGCCAGGCGGGACTCGAACCCGCACCTCCCTCTAACCGGGCGGGAATGCTCTACGCCATTACACCACCGGCGCCGTTTGATCGAACGCAACATCCGCACCTCGTGGGACCGATCAGCACTCACCCGTAGCCGGGATGAGCTGGCCGCTGATATCAGCATGGATCAGTTAAGCTGACGGTCTTGATAGAAACGATTCAAATCAGTTTCATTAAGCCTCAAGTGGCTGGTATCGAGGTTGTGAGCTGTCATAACGATGTTTTGTTGCGATCAAAACTTCTAGCGCCAGGCGGGACTCGAACCCGCACCTCCCTCTAACCGGGCGGGAATGCTCTACGCCATTACACCACCGGCGCCGTTTGATCGAACGCAACATCCGCACCTCGTGTGACCGATCAGCACTCACCCGTAGCCGGGATGAGCTGGCCGCTGATATCAGCATGGATCAGTTAAGCTGACGGTCTTGATAGAAACGATTCAAATCAGTTTCATTAAGCCTCAAGTGGCTGGTATCGAGGTTGTGAGCTGTCATAACGATGTTTTGTTGCGATCAAAACTTCTAGCGCCAGGCGGGATTCGAACCCGCACCTCCCTCTAACCGGGCGGGAATGCTCTACGCCATTACACCACCGGCGCCGTTTATTATACAACGGTCGCGATGACCTGCTCATGCCACTGAACATTTACGACCGTCAGCTTAACTGGTTCCATGCTGATATCAGCGGCCAGCTCATCCCGGCTACGGGTGAGTGCTGATCGGTCCCACGAGGTGCGGATGTTGCGTTCGATCAAACGGCGCCGGTGGTGTAATGGCGTAGAGCATTCCCGCCCGGTTAGAGGGAGGTGCGGGTTCGAGTCCCGCCTGGCGCTAGAAGTTTTGATCGCAACAAAACATCGTTATGACAGTTTAATTAAGATTTATTGGAAGCAATCAAAAGCAAGGATATAACGACGGAGAGCTCCTATAGAGACGTGCAGCCGTTCCCCGTTGTACGTCGGTCCGCCCTCCTCGATCGCTTGTATTGGTTGTCCTCTTCGATCGCTCCGCCTCGCTCTCGGTCGCCGCCGGAAGGACCTGAACTGATGGCTCATTCTGTTTATATATTACTATAGTAGTACCCCTTACACCTTCCCACACGAAAAGTCCGTCCCGGACTTTAATGGGAACAAAAGGAAGGAAGACACTTACTTGGGTTGAAAAGGCGGTGGCTACAATTTGTTACATGTAAGGTAGCCGCCGCCTTTTCAACCCAAGTAAGTGTCTTCCTTTCTTTTGTTTCCGTCCGGGACGGACTTTTTCTGTGGGAAGGTGTAAGCGACACTACTATAGTAATATATGAACAGAACGAGCCATCAGTTCAGGTCCTTCCGGCGGCGACCGAGAGCGAGGCGGAGCGATCGAAGAGGACAACCAATACAAGCGATCGGGGAGGGCGGACCGATGCACAACGGGGAGCGGCTGCACGTCTCTATAGGAGCCCTCCGTCGTTATATTCTTGCTTTTGATTGCTTCCAATAAATCTTAATTAAACGTTCCGCTACCATCACTAAATCTATTCAATTAAGGATAGTAAAAGAAGCGCCTTCTCAGAACAAAAATTTCAGCGCTGCGAGATCTGGCTTGCTATAGAAAGAGAATTCGCGGGGAAACAAAACATGCGTTCTGCGATGATAACTGATAGCTTGGGAGCGCCGCGTTCCTCTCTATAAAAACCGATCCCGGTGGGGGGTTTTTCTTCATCTGAACCTTGTTGTTCTTCATCATTTGCCTGCTGACCCGTGATTTAGTCTGCCTTATTTTTAGCTCTTTAGATTTCTCGATTAAGAGATTGCCTTTGTATCGTTTAGGTCGCGCATCGTTAGTTGTAGCTCGTAGAATGAATTAAAATGTTATCTATAACCGCGTGGCAACGAGTCGAGAACCAGGATTTTTTATATTCTGCAGACTTTGTTGGCATATTTACCAATGTACCACATGGTACCATACGTGCAAATAGATACAATTACACGCAGTGAAAGTACAAAACACTCAACAACAAGAAAAACAACACCACTACACAACGCATAGTAACTACTTAGCTACTCTAGGAGATACCTGTCCATGACCCTCTTAAACTGAGCTAATGAATTAGGGAGCGCAGCATATTTTTTTGAGAATGTTAAAAACTCAGAGCGGTCCTTTGGGTAAGAAAGAAATCACGAATGGAGCTCTTGGCCTTGGAGAAATAGATTTTCCTATGGCTACCTCTTGTGTTGGAATTTTGTAGCGTGAAGAACTCATCAAGCTTTAGTGCTACCAGTTCAGTAATCAATTTGAAAACCACGAGCAGGTCATTCCTTTTCCTACGAGTCTCAAGGCTGGAGATTTTGAAAATTTTGTTGCGATTAGAGGCTGAAGGTGTGGTGGTGTAATCATACCTATATAAGCGAATCCATAGCTTTTTAGAGAAACCATTTTGAACTGTTTCAAGCCTTTGTATACTACTCTTCAAGTGAGGACTGAAGACTGTGGTACCGTATTCTAGTACAGGGCGAACATATTATTTATAGGCCATCAAAAAGTGTGGTGCTGATTTTAAAGACAAGGATTTAAATATGCTGTAAAGAATTCTCTCAGCCTTCTTCGCGACGCCTTCGCAGTGGTCAGTGAAAGTGAGCTTTTTGTCCATAATAAATCCCAGATCTCGTAACGTATCTGCACTAACTATACGGGTTCATCAAGCATGTACTTGTATCTTGCTGAATTCGATTGACCAAGATGAAGGAGTTTAGTTTTTGAAGTAGAAATTTCGGGACAACTTAATACTTCTGACCGATAGCTTTGCATGAGGCCATGCAGACTACATCTAATACGGTGCAGTGACTTTGTTTTCTGGCTGGGCACAACGTATGTGTAGTTGAGCGTCCACGCCACGCTTCAAAACAGGTGACACAACCGTGTAAAGTTGAAACCGTACTCGGTCGATTAACTGCTGCTGTGCTTGACCACTGCTGCTGTGCTTGACCATTGTTCTCACAGTCAGAGTCGCATATCGACGTCTTCCAATTGACCGCTTCAGCAAAAAGGCTAAACTGCTTATCCACAGCGATGCACTTCTCCTTTCTGAAGTTAGGCCGTTCTGAGATGCAGAGGTACCCACCTTCTCATCATTGATCCGTCGCTGTTCGTTCTATCATCTATGACCAAAAAGAGCTGAGGCGCAGTCTGGGGTCCTTCCTTCATCGCTATCCTTGTCGTTATCGAAAGCACTTGGGACTGCTCGAGCTTTCTGGGCCCGCACAAAGGTGGTCTTAATCGGCCTCGACGAGATTAGCGACGCTTGCCCATTGTGAGCGTTATTGTAGAGGATCTCGGGCCATTTGGACAACACTCCCATGAGCCGCTCGCAGCGAGAGAGAGCCAGGCCGACATCTGCAAGCGCTCCAGTGTTCGCCACGACACTTGATTGACATGGTAACAACTGTCGCGTAGCAGTTCGCCGAACCGCTCCCCTTTCTATTTATTCGCCGTCGTCAAGTGCATGTTATTGTTTCTGTACAGACCCCGTTAAGTGGGGCTCAGTGCGCTCCTAAGGTCTCCCATCACATCAAGCGCTCCGAATCCCACAAAGCGCGCTTACTCCTCCAAGGTCTACCGCTTTTTTAACAAGTATTTCTTGAAGTTGACATAGCCACACGAGATTGATAAATCCTTTTTATTGGCCGACGTTTCGGCAAGACCGACTTCTTCAAGGGTTTCAAGAGGATCCACAGGGGAGACCACTAGCTTGGTAGGCGGTGCTTTATGTGTGCCTGCGCCATTTTATAAATGCTCTCTCATTAGGTTTTCTCTTTTTAGCACTTACTCATTTCCTAGCACCTGAAGCTTTACGCATCTAATCGTTTCCTTAATATTCGGACCACCGCTTTACGTAGATAATGCTTATTAATCAACTTCTTTACTCGTTCTTGTAGTAATCGGCCAGGATAGACAGACCGCCAATAAGCGCAAGGCTCAGTCATGCTTGCTAAAACAAACCAAGGAAGAATGAGTATTCCACCGAATTATGCCTGTTCCTTGAGGTTCTGTCGGAACTTCGACTTTTCACTACCTAATACTTTACTCTTTGCATAGAGTGAGCAACAGCAATGAAGCCTGTGAAGGTGTTAAAAGTACGTGCACAATCTGTGGTGCTTATAGGCGGATAAGGATAAGCACTTTCGCAACAGATTGGTCCTTGAAAAGATATGGCTATATAAGAGTGGACTACCAATGATTCTTCCAAAAAGGAGAACGATGGAAATCACCATGTATCACTACTTCAAGCTTTGCTACATGTTGATCACTTGAGCGTTCCAGACTGTGCAGTGTGCCTTTCATAGAAAAAAGCGAAAATCTGCATGCCAGAATGAAGTCCAATCAGTCTTTCAGGAACGTCATGCGTGCGAATACAGCAACTGTTTTGCAGCCTTCAGAATAATTCCTTAGCAGCTACTCACTTCACAAGCTTTGTTTAATTGCTATCATCAACGAGGCCTACGTTAATTTTGTACACGATCCATCCTGATCATCGCTGCCTAGAAGCTTGTTTTTACTGTGTAATAAGCACGACTTAGAATTTTATATAGTAAGTTTCCACTCTTTGACATTCTTTCTTTAGAAGGTAGAAAAAATTTTCGCAAAAGGTCCATCGATCCTTCAGATGCAGTCGACGATGTTAGAGAATGCAGTAGCCGCACGTGAACTGCCATAACTCGTAAAATTTCTGTAGCTCTGAGAAATTCACAAAGCTTTGAAAACTATATTAAATGTGGGTTCAACGCTTTAAAAATAGCAGCCTCTATGTGACTACTGGCCGATATTTTTTCGGAAAAGATGTAAAGTCGGAGCGCCTGATGGAGTAGATGATCGTTTCAGAAAAACATGGCCTTATCACTGTGTGTCAAACAGGGCCTGAACCTTTATAGCGTACAATTTCACTCCATGATGCTGTTTCCTGCAGAAGAGGGAAAATTGTTTCCGTGACAAGTCCATTCCTCAGTTACCATTCCGCCATCGATTCAAAGAGCACTTCAAAAGACTTGTAGGGAAGCGCTTAGGTCACCCTTCCTAATTAACACTTAACATTTTATGCAATACAATTTTGGACGTAGATGTCGCTCCTTCAGGGAGAAAACTGTCGTGTGACACGACACACTAGAAAAATCTGAAAAATTGAAAGCCTCTCATTGCAGGCAGAAATTTTTAATTTTAATTGTAGAACGTTTAAAACCTTTTCAATATTTATTTGTTATATTCGTGGCTTAAAAGTACGAAGGTGTGTTGTCATAGCGACACCTGAAAAAACAACTTACTAAGAATGTTCCATGTTCGATGTCGTTGAATCTTGGCATGTTTCTTCATTGTGCTGTAGGATCTCGTGTGAAGCTGTTGAGCCAGGATTGGTATACTTCTTTATTCGGCTTACGTTTCCGCGTAACCGCCTTCTTCAGATGCTGGGGAAGACAAAAGGAATTGGGGAGATTACCCGCTCAAGGATCGTTTCAAGTTACAGGACCTCCAGGAGCAAGTGATAGAATGAGACGAAAAGAAGGTAAGGCAACCCGACTGACCTTTTGAGACAGCCGAGAGACTGCTAAGTCACCCTCGGATGGAGAAAGACGAAGATGAATGAGACTCTCCCATCGGGCCACATCTTCGGCGGCCTTCTGGTCGGCGTCCTCCTGGGTGAAGCCAGGAGGACGCCGACGAGAAGGCGGCAAATGGAGCCAGCTCCTGGATAACGGTCACCCGCTCTTCTTTTCTGTTAATTGCGGGGTTCTTGAACGCAATCCACAACGCATCCAGGGCCTTCCGCGCTGCGATATCGGACTCGCGTGCAAAGATCGTCACCTACACCCCAATCGCTGTCCCGTTGTGGATTCGCAGTCTGTGCTCTCTCAAGGAAGTAGAGACCTTGCACTTATTCAACCCATTCGCGTGTTCTTTCACGCTGATCCAAAGAGGTCTGCTCGTCTCGCCGATGTATTCTTCCTTGCATTCGGTGCAAGTAATGAGATACACCGTACCAAACACTCTGCAGTCACTTTCGCTCCGTACGGGCAGACCATGCAAGACGGCGTTGTGCAGGTGTTATCATAGAAACCGTTCCTCACAGGTCGATCCTTGAGATTAGCCGGGGGAATGTCAACGACCCTTACAAGGTCGTCTAATTCCGCCCTGCGAACACAGTCCCGTACTTGGGTTCTCAGTGCATCCGTGATAAAGGGCAAGGAAATTTCGTTACGTTCTTCTTGAAGTGTTGGTGGTGCTGGTGGTCGAGGACCTCTTCTAGGCAAGTACTCCGGCACAGATTCATTAGATAACGCAATGTGGGATGCCATCGCCATTGACGAAGACTTCGAGTCGTCGTTGGAAGATACCAAGGCAGCAGTACGGAATATGTTCAGTAGCGCTTTTAGTACTGCGTGGATGTGCTTAGCGGAAGTGCGCGATGATGTTCTTGCTACTGGGCTTCCGATACCATCTGGTTTGAACGGTGCTGTGAGAGAGGCAGACTTCTGCGTTGAGGAACGGCAACCACTGATCTGTCGGTTTCTCCCTTGTGAACTTAATAAGCTCAGCTTGTTAATTGAGCAAATTGAAACAGGTCAAATTGAAACAGGTGTCCATTTCGTCTTGCGTGGGGCACACGATGAAGCAGCCGTCTATATACCGACAGTATAGTAAGGGTCTGCTCTCTAGCATGGGTCTCTCTATTTTGAACATAGATGCTATGGCCAGCACAGGAGCCAGACGCTGACCCATAACTAGACCTCTAAATTGCTTGTAGTACTCGTCGAATCACTTGAAGGTATTACATTGATATTACATTGAAGAAACTCATTTATGAGCGCCATTACTTGAGCAATACTTAGCCAAAAAAACTCAGTATGGTCCTTGTGTTCCACAGTAATTTCGTGTACCGCCTGCATAGTATCGTCATTGGAGACATTTGTGTACAACGAAGTGACATCAAATGACTCCATCACAGAGTTATCCTCCAAGTGTGTGTTTCGGAGTTTATCCAAGAATACACCAGTACTGGGAAGGTGGGCAGGTACGAAATTTGGTAACTGCGTAAGAACCAAATTCAGCAGTCACGAAATACGATCTGCTGGCTCACCAATGCTACTTATGATAGGGCAGACCCTTATACTGCGTGGGGTCCCTGGGATCACCCCCTTGCGGTAGCTTGTGGGTCCTGATAAGGACGGTACAGAACTGGGCAGACAGGATGCTCACACCCTAACCGCGCTATAAGGCTTCTAGGCAGTTTCTCTGTTTTTGCAATGTCACTCCACTTTAGATTAAGAGAGCGGCATTGTTTAACGAAATTCTCAGGTGTAGAGCGACTGAAGGAGCTTGTGTCCTGTAGGTGATGCCTTGTGATACTCCTATCAAGATGTTGTGGGAGAATCACAAACTCCCCTCCTTTATCACTAACGCTCACCTTAATAGCTCCTGATGCCGTCAGATCATGACTTTCCTCAAGCCCCTGCGCTAGTCAATTGTTAAATTTGGAGGTGGCCGCATGGTCAAGTTTCTCTGCAGAACCGTGAGCAAGGAAGTAGGTAAAACGCGAAATTTCATATCGATCACCCAGTTCGGTTCCCGTGCATGAAGAAAGGAACTGGCGAAAGGTGGAGATGGAATCGCCGCGACGCTTCGAATACCTGGCTGGTTGCCTTGCGCATCGACATTTACCCTTCAGCGCAGTCGACCCGTTGCCTCTGTAGGTAGCCGACAAATTTGCGTGCTACTCCATGCGACAGTGAGAAGAAGAGAAATTGGGGCCATTTCCAGTGCCATAAGTGCCTCGCGCGATAGAGAGACATCGCCCATGAGAGTGACCTTGTCGGAGAGCTCCACATCCAGAAGTTCTCATTGACCGGGTGGATAACTGGTGGTATGCACCATCAATAAAATAAAAGTTGCGGCGAGCCTTTTGAGTGCATGGCGCGATCTAAACTTTTAATGCGCTATATGCTTGTTTCTTTGCTTCTCTACTATGTTTTAACTTAATATTATTATCATTCTCCAAAATCAAAAATTTTATACAATTATTACAGTTATTGGGGCGGTAATCTAAAAAAATCAAAGAAAGTTATACCAAATTTCCTTTGAATAAAAAATTATTCTGATCATCTTTTCGAGTCGCCTTGTAGCCTAACTTGCCTGAATGCCTACCTTCCAATTTGGATGAGTTTGCTTTTGTTTCATTTCTTAAAGCTAGCTCAGAAGAGTGTCCAATTTGAGGTGAAAATGGTATAAATGAGAACAAAATGGGCTAGCACATAAACGTCGCCAAGATAAAGAATACTTTCCAAGTAGTCGATCGATTGGACATTAGCTATTCGTATGGACATAGCAGAGGCCACCTAGTACCGCTGGGCCGCGCACATGGGCGCGAGGGACATGTTTAGTCTCCCCAAGCGGCGTGCGCTGATGTCAGGTCGGGTCGGTGCGCCCGAACTTTGATGCAGGGGTGAAAATATCGACCACTTCCAATCTGCACAATTTTACGTTACTGGACAGCTCTTTCTTTGGTGGAAAAGACTGCGCAGATTAATCTTTAAGCAGAAGTACTGCAAAGAATTCATCGAGAAAATAAGTTCTCTTCTGGAACTCCTCCCAAAGTGGGGACATTATGTGACTGTTTCAAGCGCGATAAAATCCCATTGCTTCCGAACGAAATCATTCTAAAGTAGTGCTCGTCGACTGTGCATCGCGAGAAGCCCAGCTCCTCAGCTGGAACCATAAAAACGTTACCGATCGTCAATTACGAAGAAAAGCCCACCGTCGCAGACAAAATAGTGACTTGCAGTAGGTTTAGGAAAGAAATATCTAGCAACTCAATGCTTTGAAAGCGAATTTGTACAGATAAAACACCTTGTTTAGTTTTTGAGCGAGCCCTCTCCGTTTGGCTTTACGCCTTTGAACTAGATGAGGTAGCAATATTGAAGAAATTCGTTTTCACGCTAATTTGTGGATGGCTGGAGTTGTCCAAATGTGGTGATACTTCCTCTCAAAATAATGGACAATGCTGTGCGAATCTAGATTTAAAACCAGAAATAGACAAATCCATGCTTCGACGGAATATTTAGCAGGAATACTGGTTCTCCAGCAATTAAGGATCCGTATCCTTTGGGCGTAATTATCTCTAGCACGCAAGACGGCCGCGCGGCAACATGTAGGTCAACCAACGAGTTTTTAGAAACAGCTGATCAATTTCTAAACGAGTGTAAAGACGACTTCACGGAGATTCAGAATATGTGCTTTATTTGAAGATCTGACCATACTGAAGAAAGCTACAAAAAATCCACTTAAACTACCGTAGGTAGGTCAACTTTGACGCCACATCAACAAGGTTTCGATTTTCCGGATCTCCTCGAAGAGACGAATTCAGTGACGTTTTCAGCTCTCCAGCAGACACACGAACGGTTCCAACGCTTTGCGATGCTCCTCCTCGTCGCCGACGCGAAATGCGAGACTAGTTATGAGTGGTATTGTAATGACGTCTGTTGAATTTCTGACTTCGCAAACCTCCCTCCTCGATTCTTCTGGGAGATGATGAAGATGTGATCTTGTAAGCGACGGCTACGGCAAGCACTGGTCAGGACTACATTACATCAAAACGTTCCCGCGTTACAGAAATCTGCTGCACTTGAAGCTCCGATCATGGACAATGTATCAGCTTTGAAACGAATGCTTTCCCGTCCTGCTGAGGCAATCGCGCACGGCCTTTTTCGGGATTACCGCTTTATTTACAACATACAAGACCTCCAGGAAGATTATCCCCATCCAGATCTTCCACCCAAAGAATGGATTTCTTGACCTTGACGCCTTTACCAAAATCCAATCCAGTATGCAGCAGTCTGGACTTTGCAAAGAGTTTCTTCGCGCAAGCCACATTCAGCTTGTTTCGAAGATCATTAAGAATTTCCTGCAGTGTCGTCTACTATTAACTTTCGTCTTTGTGGACTGCGATAGAACATGAAAATGAGCATAGATCCTTCCGTGCTAATTGGGCCAATAGTGGAAGAAATGGAATATTGGTACGTAAGAACGTCACAACCGACTACTACTAGGACACAGGCCAAGAAGGCTCCAAAAAGCGCATGGTCGCTCGCTTCACTCGAATAGTGTTACCTTCATTGAGATCTCCTTTCGAACCAAGGGATGTGTCAGCCGACTGTGAAGAAATCGGAAGAGGGCCAAAAGGGCGAAAGAGGAACTAAACGAAGGCGATGGTGTAGGATGAAGATAACAAAAAACAAGAATACTAAATGCGTATTTCCAGCCACATGACTTTTTGTAGAGTTTTAACAACTCATCTATGATTTAAGGAATTAATTTACGCGATTAATTTACGTAAGAGCTGCAGTCAGAGGCATTCTGTGTACAAAGGATCTAGAGATTTCCGTTTCCTCAATAGTTTTTTTCAATCTTTCTTGAACGGAGAAGGAGCGTACGCCCATAAGGCTCGATGGTGCTGCACGGCACTTTCTGTGGCAAGAAAGTTGGTCCTCAACGTCCTATCGGAAAGGACATTTATGCTCGAATACATTATGCTTGTGCTCGAATTATCGAATTCGAACAATTATTCGAATTCGATTATTCGAGTTCCGCAAATTCGAATAATTATTCGAATTCGATTACTCGAGTTTTTCGAATTCGGTAATTTGAGGTTCACAATTTCAAATAGTTATTCGAATTCGATTATTCGAGGTTCGAAAATTCGAATAATTGTTCGAATTTCGAATATGTGGTTGTTTCGAATGCGGCATAATGATGACTTGTGTAAGCGAATTTCATTCCGATGACGACTGTTTTTGATAGCACACTGTCGAGGAGCTCACCGTTAAGGCCCCACACACTTCTGCGGCAATGCCGCGGACCTATGCTTAGCCATAGGGCAGGGACGCAGAGCTCGCCGCCGGCGGCGTCCCCGCCCAATCCATAACCATAGCGGCGAGCGGCGTAGCAGCAGAAGTGTTTGGGCCTTTACGAAAACGCATTCAATATCCTACTATTCATAGAAGGGTGGTGTGTGTGCGCGCGCGCGCGTTTCCATCAGTCCATCACAACTCGCGTGGCGGCATGGCGTATTGGCGATACTAACCGCAATTGATGGCGATCGACTGCGGGTCAAAACTTCAGCCCATTGAGGCAATCGATCTCGCTGAACACAAATCTGATGTTCGTTTTTGAAATTATGGGTTGAATTTGATCGAGCTATTGATCTTCTATGGGGAGTCGTTGAGGCGATTCGATTGTATGATCGGGCTTGGTCTATAATTTCAATATTTATTTATTTATTTGTACGTGGATAACCACGTAGGTATGAAGAAACAAACATAACAGAAACAAAAATAGTTACAAACCAACAAAGGGCATAGTAAATGAAGTCATAGCTTTCAATCCTACAAACAAGCACAGAAATCAAAAAGTCTAGAAAGGCAGCAAACAATTAGGAATCCTCTTGGAAATACCGCTCCACTTCTGTTCTGAATTGCCGTATAGTGCTAGGTGGAGTAATATTCTTGGAGAACTTCAAGAATTCGCTGCCAGCACGATTAGTGAAAAAAGCTGCTGTGGTACTACATTTTGCTCTAGGAACAATTATTTCCCACTGTCCACCCCTAGTGTCAGATGGAGAGACAGAGTAAAATTCCCTGAGAGAAAGGTTATTCATACCATTCACCATCTTGTAAATCATGATTGAGTCGTTTTTTTTCTGCGAAACGAAAGCGTGCGCAGACTAAAGATTTTGTTCCGAGTGGATGCTGAAGGGATGGTGGTGTAATCAAAACCATGAAGTCTCATCCAAAGGTTTCTAGTGAAATTATTTTGAACAGATTCTAGCCTGGTGATTTCTTTTTTGCACATAGGACTGAACACAGTCGTACCACACTCTAATATCGGTCTAACATATGCCTTATAGGCGAACACTAAATGTTTAGGAGATTTAGTGCGTAGAGATTTGAATATAGAGTAGACAACACGGTCAGCTTTTTTCGCTATAAGATCACAATGTTCCCGGAATGAAAGATTGGTGTCAAATACAGATCCTAAGTCACGTATAGTAGTTGGGCTACCAAGCTGCATCCCATTAAGGTGATAACTCTTTCTGTTAATCTGCTCCCCAAGGTGAACCACTTGGGATTTTTGTCCTGATAGAGGAAGGTTCCATTTCGCTGACCAATCTGCAAACGTGTTTATTGCCGATTGAAGAGCAACATGATCTTTCTCGCAGGAAACCTTCTTATAAATTTTTATGTCGTCTGCAAACATTTTGCAGGCAACACCGTAGCGACTAATCAGGGAAGGAATTTCGGCAGTATAGATAGTGAAGAGAACCGGCGGCAAAACGCCTCCCTGAGGAACACCACTAGTTACTGGAAATGATTCTGAGAATGATTCATTTACTCGTACTTGAAACGACCTATCGAATACAAAATGTTTTATCCACTTGGTGATTCTGGGATGGACTCCTAAATCCGTAAGTTTGGTCATCAGTTTGTTTAAAGGAACCTTATCGAATGCTTTCATGAAGTCAAAGTAGATGACGTCAATGTTGACTTTCTGATCGATGGCTTGAGTCCAATCGTTCAACGCTAACAACATAATGTTTCTGTGGATCTCCCTGCTCGAAACCCATACTGTTCATTGGGAATTAGAGAATTCGAATCTAGGTAGGACACAAGAGCAGATTTCAACTTTTTCTCAAACACTCTGGCAAATACAGAACTGATACTGATTGGCCGGTAATTGAAAGCTAAATGAGGCGCTTCCTTAGGAATCGGTGTAACAAATGCGTGTTTCCATCGAATCGGTACTTCTCCTTGCATGTAGCTAGCATTAAATATATGTTCAAGGGGGTACGAAATTGCAGTAGCAACTCTCCGGATGAAATATGATGGTATTTCATCTGGAGTATGGTGTACGAGCAAGATAAAGCACACAATGCATTGCAGATCTCTTCATTATAAAACCAGACCGTGTCTTCTATACTGGGAGGAGTAACAACGACGGTAGGAGAATCGATAGATGACGGGCAATCCGAAAAAGACTTCCGAAAGTGCTCAGCTAGCATGTGTAACGGAAAAGCTTCTTTTAAAGACGGTCGTAATGATTTCCGTTTAAGCCCTCCATCGGACCCGTATCCGACCGGCAGATAAGAATCGTATAAGAACGATGGATATTTCTCCGTTTGAACGCTTCAAGAAACACTTTGACGACAATAATTTATCAGCATTATTTATCAGACAATACAGGATAAGGCAGATGGATGGGTAAGGGGGGAGGGAAGGAACCGCTTAAGGCGATCCCAGGGACGAACGGGTAGCGCCGCCAGACTCAGACTGGAGCCGAACGCCAGAGGCGGATCAGCGGGAGAGGGTAAAACAAGCCGCTAGATTCAGCTTGATCCTTCTTTTATGACCAGTGCCGAGCACGGCTGTCGCTGTTATTGACTACGGAGCATCGGCAGGTCTGTGTGAAAACGCGGGTATCGGCTCTCTTGAGAAATTACCTTCCATTTGTTACTGACTTCTCTACATCCTACCCTATTCGAGTGTCCCTGTCCCAGGGACTAAACAAAGCATTACGGTCTGGGGAAGGGAGTTTATAACAGCTTCCAGACGGTGATGGGAAGTGGTAGCGGCCTTGGGCAGCATAATGAGTCCGCTTGTATTGGTTGTGCTGCTCCATTGTCATCATGCACATGCAGTCTTCATCAGTCTCTCGATGTTGTGCACTGACATCGGTGAACGTGATGTGCTGCGATGCAATGAGCAGTGTAAGCGGCTCATTGTCGACTGCTTGTAACTCATTATACTGAAATTATTGGATGAGCATGAATAATGGCGAAAATGTGGCTGCGGAGCACAGTATAATGCTCCTGCAATTTGAATTTTCATTTAATGGCAATGACAACATTCATCACCTCACTTTCTTTTATGTTTATAGTTCTAAGTGAAGGATAAGGATGAACGACTGCAGGCTGATGATTGACGGCGGCATTTTCCGTGCTTTAGTCGACTTTTCAATTATCGAGCAGTCAATGCGGTGGTGGCAAAATAGAGAGGCTATTATATATGGGAATAGGGAAATCTTGAAGAAAATTTAACATATTTCCTCCAATATTTCCCATCAGCGGGATGTGATATGAAGTGAACATCTTTGGGCTTAATTCTACCATGATTAAGGCGCATTTTGTCTTTCCTTAGGACGTCTCCTAAGACTTGACTGATTGCACGCGGACACGCTTCTAGCAGCTTTATGCTTTCTTTCTTATTATACGGTTCTTCTTTATCTTCGGCTAAGTCACCGGAGAGTGCCCGCAGGTTTTTGCATTGTTATTAAATCGCAAATGTAAGTAAAAGCTTGCTTTTGTCTCCTTCTTTGAATCTTACCTAATTTGGTGGAAGAGTGCAAGTAAAATTTCAGGGAATGAAGGATTACAAGATATTTCAATGTAATAGAGAAGAAAAGGTAGTCGTCTTGCCTTCAACTTTTGTATTGACGGTAGTGTTTTTTGTAGCGCAGAGTAATGGTTATTTTAGTTAGTTAGTTTATTTGGTTATTATATCTACTACAGTGCATCAGTCTACTACACAGGAAGTATGACGCTCTTGGATTATACTCGATTGGAAAATAAATGTTTGTCGAAGTTTGCACCACATTTAGGAATTTACACTTATATGACCTTATTACATGTTTTTAAGCATGTTAATTGAGACAGTGATCTAGATCAACAATGACACTGAGGAAATAGTAAAATACTGCTTAATTTTATATTTTAAACTTCATCAGGTCATATTACGTGGCTTTTCTTAATCCAGCAAATATTGACAGATACTAATCAAAGTTGTTGTTAATCCTTTCACATTCATATTTATTTATTTATTTATTTTACCGATGGTCCAAATAGTATGGAACCATTTTCTGATTATCAATCAGTGCGAAAAGAGCATTGAATGAACGTATAAGGTAAAATGTTACAGTAGGGCATCAGTGCGTGACGATTACTTTTCGTTCGCTTCCAACTTACTATTGGCGCTTTTTTGATAGAGAGGCTGATTTTGGCAGCGTAGCCAAATGTTTTGATTTATGAATTATGAGGAAATGCTATTATTAATGGATTATAGAAATTATTGGCTATCATCCCTGTTGGAAGGCAGAGGTACAGTGTGCGCTAGCAAAGGTCACACATCGAAAAGTCAAAGAAGAAAGGAAAAGCAATTTTCTTGAGGTTGTTAGCTTCGTCCGAATTTTATTTGAGATTTTGAGAATTTGGCTTTTGAGATTTTCGGCAGTCCTCAAAGTAAGCGTACGCTTTGGAAACAATCAAGAATTCGAAGTTATTCACTACGTGTGGATGTATACAAATTATTTATTTGTTTTTACAGCATCTCTACTTTGTCGCTAATAATTCAAAGTAAGGATTGTCGTTAATCTGACACTCTAGTTTTCGTTAGGCAGTTTCATAGCTGCTTTGTATGTATTTATGGTTTTTGGGTGGTTAAAAAATTATCGGTTGATACTATAAAAAATCAATGTAAAATGAAGTGATCTTGATTTGGTTCCTCTTTAAATGTAGAGAGGTTTATTCAAACCAATAGCCTGATGTAATCCGACCTCAATCCTGAAGATGCGAACGTTGTTGTCGAGATCGTTGTCCTTCTGAATACAGTTGGATGATCCGGCGGGTAGAGTGAGTGGAGTGGAGCGGTGGAGTGGCAGTAGATGGAGCAGTAGTACAATTGGCTATGAGAAGTATGTGAGTGGAAGGGTGATGGTGGTAGGGGGTGGAAAAGGAGGGGGTGTTAAATAGGTTCTCGGGAGAGATGGGATATGGGTCTGGGTGTAACTAAGCATGGTTATTTTCGTGAGATAGAGGATGCCGTAATAGTTGTTTGCGTGGAGGAACGGCGCGATTGATAAATGGGGAAGGAACGGTCAGGAGGCACGGGTGGGATATGAAAAGATCAGCAGCCGGTGTTCGGACTGTGTAATGCGTTCCACGGAAGTGAGTGGGATGTGGTAAACAACAAGTCCGTTGTAAGCTGCGGCGGATGCTTGATGAGTTTTCTTTTTTAGAATGAATTTTGTCGGCAGAATGAGAAGAAAGAGCCTCATCTTATGAATAAAAGTTGCTATATGATGTGGCATTATTTCCTACGGAAATATCTGTGTATTTCCATGTTTTGAACTAAAAAAGAGTGAAATATTATAGCGCTATGCAACACCATCAAAATTAATCAAGAGAATAAAATTATTGCATGAGGTGTGGTGCGGCTCGGCCGAGACTTCATTTGTTGCTCAGATTCTTATGTTAGATGTCTAGAATTCTGGTCAACCTCATGCGAGGGAGCAACTTTATGCGCTTCAACTTCGCGTAATGCGAAGGACAGAGAGAAAAAAGGTTATTTTCAATAACAAGAGGAAAGAGTGCCACATCGCAGTGCGTTAGAGAACAGAACATTAACTTCGGCTCAATAGGAAACGGTAAAGAAACTCAAGTTCGTTCATTAGGGTTTCTTCTTTGGATTAAAACCCTTGCTGGGACCTCCATGTAACGGAAAAGCTTCTTTTAAAGACGGTCGTAATGATTTCCGTTTAAGCCCTCCATCGGACCCGTATCCGACCGGCAGAAATCGTTCTTATACGATGGATATTTCTCCGTTTGAACGCTTCAAGAAACACTTTGACGACAATAGTTTATCAGCATTATTTATCAGACAATACAGGATAAGGCAGATGGATGGGTAAGGGGGGGGGGAGGGAAGGAACCGCTTAAGGCGATCCCAGGGACGAACGGGTAGCGCCGCCAGTCTCAGACTGGAGCCGAACGCCAGAGGCGGATCAGCGGGAGGGGGTAAAACAAGCCGCTAGATTCAGCTTGATCCTTCTTTTATAACCAGTGCCGAGCACGGCTGTCGCTGTTATTGACTACGGAGCATCGGCAGGTCTGTGTGAAAACGCGGGTATCGGCTCTCTTGAGAAATGACCTTCCATTTGTTACTGACTTCTGTACACATGGTAGCCTTCTCGAAGTCCCTTATTGCTGAGTTCCCTGTATCGTCTTTTAGGGAGGGTATTCTCTCAGGACGCTTTAGTACGGCATTTAACGATTTAGAAAATGGTGTTCGCTTATAACCTTCAAGAATTTTTCTTTCAACATACCTATTATACCTAGCCAAACGTCGATCAAAATCATCTTTAAACTTTTTGAAACGATGGATGTGATGTAATGATGGGTGTTGTTGGTACACCTTTTCAATAGGAACGAACTCCTCAATGCATTTGTGTAGAATAGCCAAAAATATTTCGTATTTGTCATTGACGCTAGAATGTTCCTCTAGCAGTGTTCTCCAATCTAGAGACAGCAGATACCGTTGTAGTTGGCCTTATTAAATGCTCTCCTTAATCGGTATGATGCTTTTCTTACAAAACACTTGACCTTGAACGTGATGCTCAAATGGTCACTAGATCCTATCGGTGGTCTAAAGGCAATGTTTTTAGCAGACCAGGATGACTACTGAGTATTAAGTCAAGCGCATGCCCATAACGTGTAGGTGTCAAAACGTCCTGGTTGAGTTTGTATGATTTACACATATTCACAAAGCATCTTGACGTCGTAGAGCCACTAAGGGATGAGGTTTAGACCAGTCTATATCGGGAAGATTGAAGTCACCCAAAATATTGCACTGTGACTTGCAGGAGCAGACATCACTAATTACCTTAATACGATGAATTGTGCTCGATATAGATGCGCAAGAAGTCCTGTAAACTGCAACAAGTCTTAATGTTGTTTCAACTAATTTTAAATCGCATCACAGTATTTCGAAAGCATCTGGAACAGATTCTCTCCAGATTAGCTCAAAAGAAATACCAAGCCTAACAACTATGAGTACACCACCACCTCTTCTGTGAGCTCTGTCACATCTCAGATAGCAAAAATCATCGTACAGATTCCCTAGAATGGGTAGTATGTCGGTTGCTTCATTTGGCCAAGATTCTGTAACAACAATAACGTCACAGCAAAGGCTTTGAATGGTAAACCTTAGTGGGAGGATATTTCTCTGTATGGAGCGTATATTACAGTAAAGACAATTAAGAATCGAAGCTGGTATCCGAGGACAACCTACTAGTTTACCGATGACACGCTAAGCTGAGTGGCTTGAGAGGCTGGAATAGCTACACCATGTGAGTTCCGATAGGCTAGCCTGGCTTCACGATTACGCTCTCTCTTCCTTAGTTAGGGAGGGGCGTATGTAAACGCCTTTGTATGAGAAAGAGCGTAACCGCGAAGCCCTACGTATAATCGGAGACTGGTAATATGTATTAGGGAGAACAACTTTCAAAAAGCGTGGTCGGCCTTCAATCGGCTTGCCAAGCCTATAGGTCAATTGGGGAATACACTCCACTTCAATATGATCAAGAACACTTTTAACAAACTCGAAGTCGTGAATCGCTCTATCAGTGAATTTAGCAGCACTCGACTCTGTGACACCGGATATAACAACAGAGCGTAGCCGCTCCTTTTCCTCGACATAAGACAAAAATCTAGTCGAACTAATGTTTTCTTTTGAGCGCCCTTCATTTTTTCTGCCTGCCTCAGCTAAAGCAGTTTTTAGCGCCGTATTTTCCTCTCGCAAGGTAGCCACTTGTTCCTGGAGTTCTTGGTTTTTCGCCAAGACCACACATAGCTCCTTTTGAAAGGAAAACATATGGTTCATGAGAATTTTAATAAACCCGGGCGTTTTCTTATCTGCTTGTAGTAGTTCGAAAGCTGCCGTCACGTCCTCGGAACCCAGTCCATCACCATCAACTGCCATAGTTTTGCTCGATTTTTGGATAGACGTCTTCGCAGGAGGCATATCGATGGTCGGCCAGATCACGAGAACAAAAATCGATTAGTTCCGGAACCACGAACGCACACAGTCGCAAGACGATCCGCAGGATTTACCGTAGAAGGTGGCTTTGGAGTTAGACGACAACCTCGAAGCCCGCCACTAGGTTTCTCAACAACTGGATGATACAGGAGACCGGCGAAGATGCAGATGAATGCGACTGTGGGCTACGAAGTCGGAGCGCTGAGGTACACGACTACCCGGCAGAACAGAATGGTAGAAGAATGTGAATATCTAACTTCACATTTGCATTCTCTACAACCAAGACTATCATCGATGTCATACATTTGAATCCTTTATGAAATTTGCACAATAAACATAAATTTCGACGGAAAATTAAAAAATGAATTTCAGGTTCGTGTTCAGCGACCTCGATTACCTCAGTTTTGAGGTTTCGAGCATGTTGAGTGATATTCACGAAAAATCGATAATTTCATTGATATCTCTTGATGGCAATTGGTTACTGCAAAAACAAACTTAAGATTCTTGTTCAGCGACCTCGACTAATCTGGAGCTGAAGTTCACAGTTTGCATATATAACACGATTATATACCAAATTCAAAATTTTTCAAATCAAAGCAAACGTTGTTGCACGGGGAAGATTCCAGAAGAGTGTTGAAATTTATTTCAAAATATTGAATTTGTTTTGAAAATCGTTGAATTTCAAGTGAAAATGGTATATAACTCCACGATTTGATTGGATGACGATTCCTGTGAGATAATAAAATAAACAAATAGAGCGAACGGTTTTTTCGCAAAAGTTTTGCACTTGTGCGTAGATGTTTTGCACATGTATTTCTGCAGGAATTCTTTTTGTAGGATTTTTTTGTAGGAAAAAAGGTCTCATGTCTTGTTATCTTAACGAGTCTTGTGAACGGTTCTTAGAAGAAATTGAATATCTTCATTATTTGTATTTTTTAAAAGAATTGTATTCTTTTATTCTGTCTCTGGCGACTGCTGTCTTTGAGCTTCTTTACTACACTTATTTGAACATACACAACGCGCTTTTTAAGCGAATAAACTATATCAAACGAATTTGGCTAACACACAAATCTCATCGTACTTATTAATACATCCCGGTGCAAAATTATGGCTTCACCCCCGATTTGTCCATTGGTACCTGAAGAATCCTCTGCCTAGGCTCAGCGATGCAACCGTCGTATTACTCGCTATCGAAAAACTCTAAAGAAGAATTCAACTTGTAGTTGACTACGGTACGTGCATGGATGCATTAGCTTGTATGATAATGGAAAATGAGTTTGTTTCTACGAAAACTTCTGAAATGTAGCAAGCGATAATCTCCGAAAATTTTCTGGTAATCTTCGCTTCCTCCTACACGGGACGAACTTCCGAAACGAGCGAGACAAGTCCGCATCCAGAAAATTAACCATGAGGCTTCCACCGCCAAAGTTGCGCCTTCTGGATATCGTCCTCTTTTCTAAAATCTCTCTAGTAATTTAAAAAAAAGTAGAATCTTAATGGGCCCGACGGGTACAAACACTGTTGGAGAGATCTGATGAGATGGTAGCGAGTATTCTGCAAGCGCAACTTTAACTTTGTCGGTGGAGGTCTCATGGATTGGGCTGCGTTTTCTTGGAGTTGTTGAGTTGGAGTTCGTCTTGTGTAGGGCGAACAGCGAAGACTACCAGAAGTTGCTCGGAGACTACCTTCTGCCATATTTTAGAAGATGTCGTAGGCACAACAGTATTTTTCAACAAAATAATGCATCCATACATAATACACGTATCGCGTTCAACTACAGGTTGGCTTAACCCCAACAGAATTAAACATTTGGAGTGGCCTAATTGTTCTCCAGATCTCAACCCGATAGAGAACTTGTGGATCACTCTTGTACACAAAGTGTTCAAAAACGAAACCGCTTAGACTTCTGTTTTTGATGTGAAGAACGCTTTACTTCAAGCATGGACCAATGTTGGCAAACTGTTATTGATAATCTTATCAGTAGTATGCCGAATAGAATTTTCGACATTGTTTACTACAGAGATGATGTGACGAAGTACTAATCTTACCTTGTCTGCAGGTACTTCTGTGATTAATCAGGTTTTCTATGAAGCGAACTTATATTTTGCACCTGTCTCCATTTGTTAAAATTTCAATTAAAGCTCGTGGTAACCTGCATTGATAAGATAAACTGTTTAAAATTCTTTTATAGAAGTTCTCGATTGTGAGGAATACTATGGTAAAATTTCCGATCCACGGCAGCGAGTTCTTTGGGTTCTAGTGGACAAATCGGGGGGGGGGGGGTGAAGAATTTCGCACCGCGGTGCATTAAGTCGTAATCAAGTTTATTCGATTATTCTATTTATTCGAACATTCGATTATCCGGAAATTCAAATAATTGAAAAATGGGGTTATTCGATTATTCGTTCATTCGAAAAATTCTGAAAAAGCACAAGTATAATGCTCATACGCAGTATATTATTTCGCCACACATAGCGCTGTGTACACAGCAGTGCTGGCTGTGGACTTTCTTCACGGCAAAATCAATGTCCCGAATCACAGACCTAAGCTGCTCACCAAGACATGACTGCAACGTCCTTCTGCCGCCGTGACCTGTGGAGCTTCAGCGTCAAGTTTAAGGCCTCAGTACTCGTAACGGCCGCGAAAAGTTCATCCAATTGAAGAAGGAGGGAGGAAATATTCTCATCCGCGACGTTGTTGCCATTCAAACTTGCTGCCGTTTGCCATTCAAACTTGGTGCCGAAGAACCTTGATTCGTTCCCGAGTGAAATGGCAGCTAGATAAGGCGTGCAACAAAGGTATCAGCACGCCTAGTTGAAGGCCTCCCACGAGGGCGCTTGACGTCCCCGGGACCCACTCCAGTGCTCTTTTCGTCCATAGGTCTTGTTTCCTCCAGATTTGACCGACCAATTGCCATTTAGCCTTCCACATTTATTCCGTTGGGCCACGAAAATATAATGCCTCTCCCATGAAGATTTTGCGAAATCCGGCACATGTTGAGTTTGACGGTTGTACTTCAGGAAACATCGGTCTAGTGCTCTGTGCGCGGTCCATAGCGTCTCTGACGTGGCAACAGGGTCAGCCTACGTCTCCGCCGCATAGCGCAGTGAGCACTGTCGAGTCTAATATGAGTGCCGACAGTTAGTGTGCAGCCTCCTCGAGAGGTCTGAAAGCAGCATATGCAGTGAGTTCAAAGCCTTCTATTACTACTATTTATTACACTGTATACACATAAATCATAAAAGCGAACAAACAAAACAAGCGAAAAACACAGAAACACTCCTATGAGTGTCCATTTAAAACTAGCAAAACTGCCATTTTTACGCCAATCGTTCGGAAGTACCATAAACCTGTTCAATTAACTCAAAGGTGTGTTTTAGAACTAGGTGTGAGGAGACGGCCCTGCGCGTAAATGCCATCCAGATGATGTTGTTAATAGTGTGCCAACAGGAGGTTTTGCGGTAGATCTTTATTTCGGCCTTAGGTTGCGTCTGCTTCTTCGTCTTCAGAATAAACCAAACCTGAATGCAAGGTTGTTGATATGTAACGCACATCTTACCCGTTTTGGCAGTTTTGACAGAGAAGTGCGACATTATTAATTATTATTCAATAAAAAATTAACAACAACTGGAACTAACCATTCCTTCAAGGAGAGAGAAGCTGGAAACCTTTTAGATTTCCTTTTCCCTCGCAGCAGAGGTCACGAATTGTGTCCTCCTCCACATCGTTTTTTGCATCGCTTAGTTCAGCAAGCCTCCGTTTCTTCATCACCTCTGTATAAATTGAGAGAAGTACGATGCCGTCATTAGAAAGAAGATTTGAGCGGTTCCGTGCACGAGTATGTCCTTTTTGTCCCCGTAGAGCGACTTCTCTACTCAGATCAGTTCTGAGCACCTTCGGTGACACAGTGTCGCCTTCACACCGTCTTTTTTTAATGCGAATAGCAAGAGGCGATGAAAGAGGTGAACTGTCGTGTTGCTTCCACCGTAGCAGCAGGCTAATGTTCTCACGTAGGTCAATTCCACTCCTTGATCGATGAGCACAAACAGAGTGACATTCGTTTTAACGCTGTTGAGTGCCTTCTCTAAACCGTTTGGGGTAAGAACTAGGGGCAGACGTATTCTTGGCAAATCTGGATGATCCTACAAATGGTCTGGATTTGATCAACGCAGTTGAATTCCTTCCGGAATCCGGCTTGCTCACTTCGTCTTCATGCAGTCCCTGACGTGCGTGCAATAACAATCTTTGCGAAGTTCTTGTAAACGACGCTCATCAGACATATACTTCGCAAGTTCCGAAGAACTGCACGGTAGCCCTTATTGTTAAGAAGGGCAGCACGCGAGTTCGTAAACTGCACGGAGATTCGCCGGTTTTAAAGGATCCAATTTGCGATGCGAGTATGATACATAGCGGATGTCCTCCTGAAGGACAGCTGAGAAGTAGTCCGAACCAGAGGCTGTGGTTCTCTTGATATTCTTGATCCCAGCCCGAGCTTCTAAAAAATGATTCAAAGGCAGTACTTCACCAGCGGAAACACCGGGGCTTACCGCGGGAGCAGATAAGTGAAGGAGGTTGGTGTAGAACTTCTCCTTCATTGATTCTATCTCACGACGGGAAGAGATCTGAGTCTCATCCTTGTTGAGCAAAGCTGATAGCGGGTTACCATGCTCGCTGAACTCTTGGCGGCACTTCGTTAGAATAGATTTTCTGTGTGCTGCTCCCAAGTTCTTACGTCTGATGCACTGTACATATGTCATCATTCAAGGCTCTCCTGCAGCTGACATTAGCCACCGAAATACCGCTGAATGTTTCGGAACTGTGTTGCGCTTTTGCTCGAAACAAGGGTGATTCGATCTATTGCAGAACGATGATGCTACTGCGACATCCAGTAGGCACCTTGGTTTGGCAAGTGATGACAAAAATTAAGATTCGATAGGACTCAATGCTGAAGTTTTGAAAATAATTGTAAATATTGAAAAAAAATGTTCTTTTATAATAGAAAAAATGGATCCATCTTACATGTTAACAAAAAAGTTCCAACTATATTGAAAAAATAAACTGGGCCAGTTTAGACTTCGTGAAAAAGAACTTCATATTATGTCCCGTAAATAAAGCATCTTCAAACTATGGCATAGTTTGTAAGAAATTATACTATAATATTATTAATAATGAGATAGAAAGCTTAAAAACCACGTAACAAAAAAATATACTTTACATTGACATTAAAGAGTTAATAAATAGACATAATATATGCATCATCAGTTTTAATTTAAGTTGTGACAATAATAGCGTTATTCCTTTAATTTGGTGTATTCCTAAACTTCATAAAAATCCTGTTCAGATTTAACACTGGTGCATCAAACAGTAGTGTAAAACCACTTGCTATTGAATTAGCTATTATTCTTGCATATATCAGGAGTCACTTCAAACATTATGCTATAGTGTTCTATGTAACAATGGCTGAGTTAAAATTTTTTGGTCCATTAATGATACTAACATATCCAGTGAAATATGCTCACTAAATATATAAATCCTAAATTTTACTCTACGGATTTCGTAGATATTTTACAAATATCCCACATAGCAGAATTATTTAAAATATCCCAGAAATCACAATTATTTGCTTTAAAAATGCTAACAAAAATTTTCTGTTAGTAAACAAATACAAAACATTATATTACATTATATTATATTATATTATATTATAATATATTATAATATATTATATTTATTGTAGCCAATAACAATTACAAAAAACAGACAGACAATGGGAAATCTACGATTGGCTATGGAAGAGGTCTAAAAAAATGTCAAGTATTCAGACTGATATTTGCAATTGGCGAAGAGTAGTCCGTCCTTGTCTCTTATAATGGGAGAAAATAATTTGTAAAGGTTGCTAAAAGCATAAAAAGAACATAAAGCTTTTATAAATTCTCGTCGCATTCGATGCGCCAGGTCTACGACCTTCTAAGCACACGACCCCACGACCTCTTTTAACTAGTACGCACCTAAGGAGGTAGCATAGAAGGGAGGAGCACATATTGAAACGCAGGAACGAAAGACGTCAGTACGGAGAATGAGAATCTAAAAATTGATCAAAATCAAGAAAAAAATCAAAAAATCGTATAAAAGATCTTAACTGCAATCAGGGACTACTCTTAGCCGATGCAAACACGTAAACTTAATGCGAGAAAAAATGAGGACGTATTAGCAAACAGTACAGAGAAACGAACTATGAAAAGAATTTGGGATTGGTGTTGGCCTGGCAAAAACGGTAGGAACATTTCTGTTGAATGAGCAGTCGATGGATGAATGTGATGAATGTACCGCATATAAGGAAACATTTGCGAAAGCACTGACCCTGTAACATTACAAATTTATGCAGAAAAAATAGTTTTGTAATCAAGCTCAGAAAATCCCCTGTTGTTGGAGATGACGATCCAGCTTCCGAGTAAAAATAGCTGGTGAGGATGACGAGACTATAGCCAACGGTAAGCCATTCCAAACTCGAGCAGCTCTTATTAGAAATGAATCCGAAAATTGTTGGCTACGAACTCTTCCTGAGAACAATCGCCATGGGTGACCTCTCGTTTGATTGCTAAAATCTAGAGGATTGATCAGTTCATTGATATCAACGTCCAGGCGACCAGCAATTATTTGGAAAATCAGTTTTTGATCGTATATGACTCTCCTTAGCAGCAAGGATGTGCCACCAAAAATTGTCATCCTTTCGCGACATCTCCTGAAGCTTGACGAATAAAAGGTCTAGATTAATGGAATCAAATGCTTGGTGTAGTCTAAAAAACATACAGTAACATGTCAACGAGAGTCAATTATCTTTTGCCAAATGGGAATAGTTGTGACAAGAGCTGTTGCAGTAGACTTTTTTTCAAAAAATCCATGCTGATCTGACTACGTATTATCCTCCCAAACACCTTGCTTGTTGAAGATGTGAGGCAGACGGTCTATAGTTTTTATAATGATTATTTTATTTTATTTTATAATGACTCACCTTCTCAAAACGGTAATTACAGATCTGGCAAAAAAGAATATATAATATATATGCTAGATTATTTATTAAAGAATGCTTACTGCATGCTTGGCAACTCTACCATAGACAAATCAAAGGATTCCACAAGGTGGTAATGCCACCCCAATTATAGCAAATCTTACTCTATGCTTATTTGAATTTAAAAGCTCATCCAACAATTTTCTATTTAATAAGGTTTTCCTACCTTACAGATGCGTGGATAACATATTAGTCATACATAATCTAGAAAATAGTTACGTCGAAAACGAATTATTTAATACTTACTAAAGTCGTTTAAGTTTAACTAAAACTAACGTTGATGACAAAATATGTAACTTTTTAGACTTGATGATTACAGTAGACGGCGACAAATTGTACACTAAACAATATAATAAAACGCATTTTTCACTTTTAGAATAATCAGATTTCCTCGTAGTTCAACTTACACCAGCTACGTCCTTAAAAATCAATAATTACTCAATAATCATACTGAGACTCTACGTATATTTCGAAATTGTACGAGAAAAGAAGACTTCCTAAATAGATTAAGTTGCTTATTTAACAATCTACCAAAGTTGGTGTACAGCAAAAAGGTTATCTTCCAAGCAATCCCCTCATGCATCTTTAATAACAAAAATATTTCCTATAAAAATGAGCTGCCCAATTCTTCTGAGGAAACTCATAAGTTTGTTGATAGAATATTCCAACAACTGCTATAGTTCTGTTCTAATTATATATATATATCCTTTTTACCTTCTTATTTACTTTTCCATATAATTGATCACCTAGTTTTCTTTTAGTTCACGCCAACTACACTTTCTCGCAAACCATTTTGATCTCGATAGGTTATAAATAGAGCTCTACACTGTTTCTAATACGCTACCACTCCCTGCCCTTCTGATGATCCTTTGGGAGTAATGGTAGCACCCTTTATTTTCATTATCCAGTATAGGACTAAGAGGTGAAACAGGATATTTTTTACTTTTAGTCCTGCTTCTCATTGATTATATATTAATCTCTTCTAATTTATTGGTAATTATGTGGTTGAGTTCCACATGAGTGATTCCATTAGGGAGTTTCCATCTCCATCAAAGATGTTCCTCCCTTATGAAGTGCTATGAAGAAGGAGAGCAACGAATAGAAGTCCGGCACCATTTTTTGCAGCTTGCCGATTGCCTTTTTTCTTTCGCTTTTCACACCCAAATCTTCCGGATTTCCACTCTTCACTGGCAGCCATCCGATATTCTCATTGAAATCTCCAACGATGTTCAGGTGTTATTTAGGTTGTGGGAAAGTTCTCGCAGTTTTTGACTTTTGACCTGAACGTCAAATGATCCTAGCCAGAGATGTGCGGAATTTCCATCTCCGTTTCCGAATTCCGGTTTTCGGCCCTCCCTCCCGTTCCGTTCTATGTTTCGCTCTCTTTTGGGCCGGAAGACGGAACGGAAATGGTGACTCATCACCCATTGATTGTTTTGACTGCCGTCATTCACGTCTTGAACTTTAACGGAAGGCTAAAGAATGAAATTAATTATGCGTCGCCCTTTTTGTGATTATTTTGCTTTGAATCCGACTGCATCCTGATGTCGGAACAGTGTGATAACCAAACTGGATTCTCTTTTCTTCTCTTGAAACGATGTGCTACCGAGAAGCATAAGGCCACAAAAGCTTTCTTAAGTATTTGAGAATCCGATTCCTTAGCCGAAGCTTATTTATTCTCTACCCCAAAAATCGGTCCGTTGGTCTGGCTTGGAACACCAATTCTAAATCAAGGTTCTATAAGCACTCTTAGGTTACTAACGTTGCTCTCCATAAGGGACATTGGCTTTATCTTAGTCGGAGGAGAGCATGTGGTGTCTTGCCTCTCCACACCTCCTTTGAGTCCTTCCCAGAGTTTCAGCTACTGCCAAATGATCCTATGGTACCCATTCGAGCTCAGTGAGTGGATGTAGTGTCGTGGTATGCTTAACGCTACTGTAAAATTAGCGCTGCCCTCTCCCAACAAGGATAGATAGGGACATTTATAATGGTATGACCGGTTGTCATGAGTGGAGAAATCTCTAGCATCTTACTCGTCAGTTGGTGTCATTGCGTTTAAAACACTTTCTTCTTATTTACAGAAAGATTCTGCATAAACTTCGATTTCTTGCACTAGTAATGTTTGAAAAATCATCTTAGTAATAAAACGAATAAAAGGATTTTTAACTGTGATATACTTGCAGAAAAGAGTAGCATGCTGACTTGCCCGATTCCTAAATTCGTTAACGGCAACTGAGTTATTACCACCATTATGAATAAACCAGACATTCAGCGGCCTACTGGCCGCCAAACGTTTGGTTGGGGAATTCGCCCCCAAACCCGGAGAATAGAACTTCTTGTCCTCTTTAGGCCTTCCCTCATTCATTAGAGTAAAAAACCGGTTTTGCTATATAGAATAGTATAGCGGGATACGGTAAGACGGAATCTTCAAAACTGCTCCTATAGGGCCTACGCACTCTCTATCGCACGTACTGCGATTCATTCTCTGAAGTACTCTTGGGCTACATGACGAGGAACAGATAGAGAGCCTTAATCCGAAGTGCTTATTCTGCGAAAACACAAATGAAATCAATTGGTATTGGTAGACCGCTCGATGCAGTTCACAGTCCGACGAAATTAACATTACTCCGAATCCTTCACTCGTTCTCCCTACCTTCCCCCCCCCCACCCCTCCACCCAATCCACCAATACTCCTTACCCATGTGCGGCAGAAAACGTAAGTGAGAATCAAGTACGCGCACAATCGTTGTTGTACGAAGCCTTTAAAAGGTCATCTGAAAATCTCACGGATGCTGTGCAAAGCCTTATCTGTGGCACGTCTTCTCGATCCGGATACACATTGGATAACGTCTGTGACACATTTGCTGAGTCCGGACGCATATGTCACAACGTCTACGACACGTCTTTTGTACCCCGACACACGTGGCACGACGTCTGTAGCACGTCTTCCGACGCTACGTTGGACGACACTGAGATAAAATACTGGTCCCCTTATTGGTCCCTTTCACTGATCCCTTCACTAGTCCTCTTTACTGGTCCCCCTCCCAGTTAATGGTTCTATTACTGGACCCTTTACTGAACCCCCTTAACTTCCATAACAATTTTGGCTCAACAGTTTCACAACATCCTACACAACTGTTGCCGAAAAAATTTAACGCACACCCCTGCTCTAGATGCAAGGCATGATACAATCTCAGCGACGTCTCGTGCTCGTGCCGTCTTGGTTCACCACCGGTGACGTGCAATACAATCTGCATTTCTCTGCCTCTCAGCGGCAGACCTACTTCCAATGTCAAAGATGTGAGAGCCCAGCTGAGGGCGATGCTGTCTTGTCGTAGCAAGGAGAAATCCAAATGAACAGCCTTGACAGAGCGAGTTCGAGGTGTGGTTCAGATTTCGCTAGATGTCCGGGTAATTGACGAACTCCTTTCTGGGCTTGGGTGACTCTGCCGGAGATTGAAAACCTCTGCTGTACAACGCAGTTGGACGCCCTTGCCAGGATGAGGAGCCAGACTATATGAAAAAGGGGAGGTGTTTAATCAAAAAGCCTGTTTTTACGAACATTTTAGAATGTACCTAGCTAACAAGCATTCGTAGCTAAAGGATCAGTCCAAGGAATAAGTCCAGTTTTGTGAAATCAAATGCTTTATCGAAATGGATACCAGCAACTTTCAGGTCCACATGCAACGTATCAAACCAACGCTGCTTCGGCCGCCCTTTAGGCCGTTTTCCAGGCATATCTATGTTAAGGCCAATTTCCTAAAAGTGTCACCACTAGCTCGAAGAACGGTGTCATACAGCGAAGACGAGCTTCACGTAATTTGTAAGCAATTGGAGCGACACTAAACCTCTAGCGTATTTCACCGTTGCGAATACGGTCCAGACGCGTAACACCAGCCGTCCAGCGCAGCATGTTCGTTTCGATTACGCTGAGGCGAGTCTCAACCTCCTTGGTTGCAGGCCAGCACTCAGCTCCATACATCGCTACTGATCGGACGATAGTTCTATAAATCTTCGATTTAAGGCGGTCCGGTATCCTTCTGATAGCATAACACGCCTGTCATCGAGCGCCATTTGGACCACGCTGCGCTCACGCGCGACTTCACCTCGAACGTAAGACAACCATCAGACGCAATTGCAGATCCAAGGCACTTGAAATTTGTCATTCGTACTAGCGCAGCGCCATTAATCTCAATAGACCCGGCTTCGTTTAGGTCTGTCGTCAAGGACTCCGATTTTTTGACGTTTAGTTTGAGCATCGTCAAGCGGTCGTACCAAGCTTGCGCTTGTCGCTCGAGTTCGCTTTTCTCTTCGCTTGAAAGCCTTACGTCATCTACATACAGCAGCGTCCAGGGGGTAGGTTTCTGAAGATCTCTCAAAATGGCATCCATTACGACAATGAATAGGAGCGGGGAAAGCGCAGAGCCCTGGTGAACACCGACGGAGATAGGAAACTCCGCCGATGTGCCGGCTGGCGCTCGCACACTACTCTTTGGACCAGAGTAGAGTATGCGCACCCACTCAATAAGCTCTTCGAGAACATCGTGTTGGACGATATCGTGAATACGTCCATCTACAATTGGCTCGAAGATTTTCATGCTGTGCGAGAGCAAGCGAATTGGGCGGTAATTCGTGCAGTCCGCAGGACTGCCCTTTTTCTTCCATACTGGGATCGTCGTGTTTTCCTGCCAACTACCAGGTACCTTCTTTTCCATGACAACCTGGTTGAAGAACTTCGTTAGTCACTCAGCAGGACTCCAGCATTTCAACTTCCATTGGTCGGGGCCCGTTGCTTTGCTTGGCTTCATCTTCTTCAAAACCACTTCCGTCTCATCCACAGTGATTCTCTGCACAGGACCGTGCGTAGGAGGAACGCAAGGGATGGGTGGATGGGCAAACTCTACTGTCGAAATTCTCTCGAAGTAGTCATGCCATCATTTCATATCCCTCTTGCGGTTCGCCGTAGATGGCCATTCTTATCGTTGATTCCCAAGAATTTCTCGATGTCCTCGGCCTGACGATGGCGTGCCTTGGCATATCGATAAAGATGTCGCTCACCATCGCGCGTCTCGAGTTTATCGCTGAGACCATCATAATGGACGGCTTTTGCAACGGCTACGGCCTTCTTTGTCGCTTTTTTCGCCTCCTGGTACATACGCCATTTGTGTGCGGTCTTGTAGCGCAGGAATGCGTGATATAATTTTTCTTCTCTCGGACTTTTTCTTTTACGTCGTTAGTCCACAGCCGCGCCAGCTTCTCGATCTTGCGGCGTCCAGGCTTAGTCATGCTTAATTCAGAACATGCAACTTGTAATATCGTATCGGTGGCATCTTTCCATGTTTCGTCGACGGTTGCCACCGTTGAAAACCGAATACGAGAAACAAAAGCTGCAGCGTTTTCCTTCAACCGCCACCAATTGATTCTCGGTGGACCGCATCGCTCGACATGCCTCAGCCTCGGAGGGGCGAACTTAAGAGTGCATATCAGCGGACGGTGCTGCGTGGTGGCAGTCTGGCACACCACCTTCGCATCTGTAACCATCTTTCGATCGCGATGTTCACAAGGATGAAGTCGATCTGTGTCTTGGTGCTCCCGCTATAGAACAACACCAGATGGGAGTCACGTTTTCGAAATACGGTGTTTGCGATGATGAGGTTATGCGAGACCGCATACTCAAGGATTTGCTCACCATCAGCGTTACGTGCTCCATATCCAAAGCGCCGTAACAGCTGCGACCATCTTTCACAGTCTCCACATGACCGATGAGGTCACCTGCGATAACGACAGCGTCTTCTTACGGTACATCTGCTGTCTTTTCATCAAGCAGGGTAAAACTCATCCTTGGCTCTCTCAGGGCAGCCCAGGAGCGTACGCAGAGAAGAAATGATACATACGCTGTTCAGCAGCGACTGCGACCTTCATCAAGCGGTCATTAAAACGATCCACCCTTATAATCGCGTCTCGGAAACGTTAGGAGACGATTACGCCAGCTCCGCTGGTGGTCCTGGGACTGCCGCACAGAGTGGCCTTGAAGCCTCAACCTATGTCCCTCGACTTACAACAGGACCACCTCGTCGCCTGTACCGCACCTAAGTCGACTCGTCTCCGCCCCAGTGCTTCTGCCAACTCGCACGAGGCCGGCCTGTCGCTAGGGCCTGTCGTCTGTACTCGAATGTACATGATTAACTTAGCTCGCAGAAGAGAACAGTTTCTAGTGGCACCACGTGGATTTCACCGCCGCGCAGATAAAGCATATATAAACAAAGAATCGTTTGAAAGAGATGAGTTGGCTTCAACTGACGGCTGTTTTTCATCTCTCAAGGGAATTAATTTCATATCCATGTCTAGGCAGGTCCTACTGTAATGGTGAAGTGAGGGCACCAATTTCTAGCATAGTCTTCGTTATTTTTAACGCAACTCGGTAAGGTGCACTTCCACTCCATCAGTATTTAAAGAAATGAAGCAATTGGTTGAACTTAAAAGGAAGGATACTAGGTGACCATCATAGACTTTGAGATGAGACGTATATCACTGGATGTGGCTTCGAACGCTGATTCCAAATATGTGTTCCTTTTCTGCTGTACTCGTCACTGAACGGAGTTATGGACCATTATCAATGCAGGCTCCTTTGCCCTACAGAATACCGCCCCTCTCTTTTGGTTTTGGGCGGAATAGACGGAAAAAACCGCCGTTTCCGCCGCTTTTCAATAACTGCCTTCAAAGTGCTTTGATCGGAAAATAATTACAACCTTTCAAATCCACTCTTGATGATCTCTCCAATGATGTAGGTAGCATTCAGTATATCTTAAAAAAGTCGATTAGGTGACCTATATTGTCTCGACGGCGGCGGCCTCCTTTCGTCGCTCGAGATAATTGCATCACAGGGAATATCTACCTAGCTGGTCAGTATAAGCACTTTTATGCAAATTTCTCATCTTCTGCTTGTGATACGATCTGGATGGTGCACCTTCCTATAACTGATAAAAAATTATGATCATTTTGATCTATCTCTTTGTCAAATTTTCCTCATCTGAGTCGCCAGATTTTTGGAAATCGTCCGATTTCATTGGCCTCTTGGTCTTGCCTTCGACCATGAAAACTCAAAGTTCAGTATTCAGCTGAGCTAAGTATGATCCGCAGGATAGCTTTGAGAAAACGATAACAATAAAGCGGTTCGAAAACTGTCAGCTGCGAAATTCACCTACAGGGTCAATTGTTGATGGGAGATGTGATGTTTGCCAAATCAAGTGGACGATATCGTCTTCAGGAGCACGGACCCCAAAATGAGAGATTCACGGTAGTGCTCTGTTACCATCCTCCTGTAGTCTTCTTGGCTTGGTACTGGATTGTAACACATGTAAACAAGCGGCCAAACTTCGCAGGAGCCGTTAAATGAATGGCTCCAGCACCACCGCCTCTGATGGGCCATTCTGCTCCGGCTTCTTATTCTCTAAGGTAACGGTATATTTTCCTAAAAGCCTGCACCATGTACTCTTCTGAAACCTTGCATTGTACGCTCAATTGATTGTTCTCGCCTTAATACTTGTTATAGTTTTTTCACAAAGTGGCCGTGTTGATTGATTTGTGCTTTTCTTGTGGGTTTTTTCCTGTAAGGTTTAAAATTTAAAAACACGCTAATGCTTGCGAAAAATACAGGGTATCCCAAAAATACAGACACTGTTCGAAAGGTTTTAACGTTGCTACTCATGAAGCTTTTGAGGATATTTAAGACTCATATGGAAGCAATGGTTAACGAGATTTCAGCGGCGTAAAAACAGCCTAGTCTGTGCTCCGCCTGAAAGCTTGCATTTCATATTCAACTGATTGTGCACGAGCTGAATGCTTGTTACAGTCTTGTTACTACTTGGTCACATTTACCTATTCTGTGCTTCTTTTACGTTTAGAACTTGGCAATCACGTGAAAGACATGTGACGTGTGGGTTTATTGATTGCACAATTTAAATGTGAGCAGGAACAACATTTTCCGAGACGGATTTTGTGGACTGATGAAACGACGAATGTAGAGGTTAATATGTGGCGTAACTGCTCATACCTCAGAAAATTTCTATTTTTTAGGCTCTCATAAGGGCCCTTAACTTCTTCAATAGCTTTAGGGTGAGCAAAGTCGTCAGCTTTCAAACAGTTTATATATATATATTTTTTGAGACACTCTGAATACCATTTTCACTTCGAATTGGACACTTTTCACGTCAGAGTGGACACTCTTCTAAACTGGACTATGAACTTTGAAATAAAACTGAACATCTTACAAATCGAAACGAGCTTCTTATAGGTTAAAGACTCTCCAAGATGGTTTGAAGAAGTTTTGTTCAAGGAAAGTTTAGAATAACCTTTTTTGAATTTTTTTTTTACTTTAGCTGCCCGAATGGGTACACTAATTTTGTACAAGTTTAATTTTGAGGAAAAAATCAATTGAATTTTATTTTGAAGTGCAAAGAAGCAGCAACCATACAGCGCATTAAAAGACCAAATTGCACCATGCACTCGAAAAGCTGGTTGCGATTTTTGTTTGATTGATAGTGTAAATGCTGCTGAGGATATGTGTGTTTTTTAAATTGTCTATGCTACACCGCTTGTAAGTGGGGAACTATGAAAATCAATGTTTTGCTAATAATCGAATAAAAATCGACTCTTAGACAAGGGCATGGCGCAATCCATTTTTGGCACTAAAAAATCGCCGCCCTCCTGTTCTTTAAAAAACCTATAAACCATTAGTTTTCCATAAAAAATGCGAATTATATAAAAATGTGCGCTAATTGGGTGCCATGACGCTTGACGTGCCGCAGACGTCGTCCAACGTGCGCAGGGATTCAGAAGAGGTGCCGCAGGCGTCCAAATTGCGTGAGGATTCCGAGTAAGTGAACCAGCGAGAGGGGGACCAGTAAAGAGGGGATCAACAGAGCGGTACCACTAGAGGGAGAATAAGGAGGATTTCTATTTTCCATCAGTATCGTCCAGTGTGCGTCGAGTTTCGGAAGACGGGTCACAGAATTCGTGGCACGCGTGTCGGAGTGCAAAAGGAGTGTCGTAGGCGTCGTGGCAACGTGATGACACGTGAGTCGGGACTCAGTGTCACATGTGCGTGCTTCACTGTCACTCTTTGCCAACACATAGGTAAGCAAGTAGCAGGCAGGGAGGGAGAGGGGGAGTGGGGGGGGGGAGTGACTATGGGATTGGGAGGAGCATTATTTTCGTCGGATAGTAAGCGCTGTCGACCAATACTGATTAATTTTAAGGATGTTTCTCAGACTTCTAAGCACTTCGGATTGGGATTCTCATGATCTGTTTCTTGCCACGCGAGGACGGGCACATCGGAGAATAAATCGCGCACGATAGGCGGTGGATGGGCTTCATAGGAGGAGCGGTGAAGATTCTGCCCTACCATACCCCTCTGCGCTAATCTATTATATAGTAAAAGCAGTTTTTACTGTAATAAAACTAAAGTGGCCTGAAGAAGAAAGGAAGAAGGTTGATGTGATTCTATTCTCGCGGGTATTAGGGCGAAGACCCCAACCAGCCGTCTGGTGGCCGCTAGGCCGCTGAGCGTCTGGTGGATCAATAAAATAATAAAGGTCGGCGTCAGTTGAGCCCTGTTTGGGATGCGCCACACATTCGACTATTCAGCAAATTTCGATGGATAACCGATGAAAGCTCAGTGTTTAATCCTTCTCAAAAAAGTCTTGCAAAAAAATCCTGTTTATAATTCACGAGGAAGGTCAAAGAGGTCACCGTGGAGATTCTCAAAGCGACCTATATGGTGTTGTAGGGCGTTGACTGGGAAGCACCATAGTGGTTTCCAAATTTCCTGCGGACCTCTGGGTAGGTCAAAAATGGCGAAAAACTGTACCGCTTCAGTGCGGGCCGTTTACGTAAAACTGACGTCTGGGATACCCCTGTCGTGCCCACAAATAGTCCTGCAAAAGGTTTGGAGCTTCAATCATTGCTAGAACCTAGGAATTGATTAATTCCTAATTGAAGCATGACAGCGCATTCACGGGAGGCGCGCGCCACTAGGGCTCCAGCGATTGGATGGCCGGGTGGTTAGAGTGGCGGGCTTGCGGCAGGGAGGCCGAGGGTTCGATTCCGGCGGTGTGGTTTCTGCATTGCTGGGTGCATATCTTGCGTTTTTGCCACCGTAAAGTGCTTTTCTCTCACGACTAGGTGTCATATTCGATTTCCAACCCTGATTTCAACCTGCTATGATATGATTTTACTTCAAAACACAAGTCACGCTAATTAATATACAATAAAGTGTTTAACAGTTGTGGCAACGTTCTATAAAACACTCGAAGCAAAGCAGCTTTTGACACCAGCAGCAGCGGATAAATGCCAAGGAAGAGCAACCGGAAGCTTCCTGCCAGGACGTGTCGACAGACACTTCACCGAAGGCGTAGTCCGCCGGTGTTGAGAAGTGCTCCGGATGCGTGTCCACATATCCAGCTGCCATCCACGCGCGCTACATGTAAGCATACGCTGCTCGCCTACTCAAGCTAGCACCTATTGGAATGAAGCAGGTGTCTCGTGTTGTGCAATCCCTGTCGTCACTGACACATTCGTACACTGCTGTTCCAATGCTATACTCCGACGGTGGACTTGGAGACAAGCTCTTTTTGATTTTGCAGGAGGCTAGTGGATCGTTTCCTTAATGCACTGGTCGGCACCAAACCTTCTTATAGTGGCGGGAACGAGCCACATCATGACGAAGCAACAAGTCCAGCGTTTCTTTCGAGAATGCGTAGTTGGCTCTTCTGCTGCACCCCTAACCATTGTCCTCCTTGACAGCAGACATGGGTTCAGGGATCACGACAACCTCGTTTCCGAGATGCCTGCTGGAAAAGAGCTTAAGCTGATGACAATACCGCCAGGAGCGACGAGCCTTTATCAGCCTCTCGATGTATACTCCTTCCGGCTTTTCAAACGGTTCATCCGGCGAATTCATGAACACTTCCATCCGGATTTCAACTGCTTTTCAAGAGTCAATACTTTGAAGGTAATCATGAATCGCTTCGGACCAGCTCACTTGATGTTTAAATTTTTAAGGCAATTTTCAAGGCACCCGTCCTTGCAGGTGGTCAGTCACACGTATAGCCAATTCTGCGCTCCGGTATTTCGAAGGTGCTTTGCGTACGCGTGGGTGGCAGCTGGATGTGGACACGCATCCGGAGCACTTCTCAACACCGGAGGACTACGCCTTCGATGAAGTGTCTGTCGACACGTCCTGGCAGGAAGCTTCCGGTTGCTCTTCCTTGGCATTTATCCGCTGCTGCTGGTGTCAAAAGCTGCTTTGCTTCGAGTGTTTTATAGAACGTTGCCACAACTGTTAAACACTTTATTGTATATTAATTAGCGTGACCTGTGTTTTGAAGTAAAATCATATCATAGCAGGTTGAAATCAGGGTTGGAAATCGAATATGACACCTAGTCGTGAGAGAAAAGCACTTTACGGTGGCAAAAACGCAAGATATGCACCCAGCAATGCAGAAACCACACCGCCGGAATCGAACCCTCGACCTCCCTGCCGCAAGTCCGCCACTCTAACCACCCGGCCATCCAATCGCTGGAGCCCTGGTGGCGCGCGCCTCCCGTGAATGCGCCGTCTCGCTTCAATTAGGAATTAATTAATTCCTAGGTTCTAGCAATGATTGAAGCTCCAAACCTTTTGCAGGACTATTTGTGGGCACGACAGGGGTATCCCAGACGTCAGTTTTACGTTATCGGCCCGCACTGAAGCGGTACAGTTTTTCGCCATTTTTGACCTACCCAGAGGCTCCGCAGGAAATTTGGAAACCACTATGGTGCTTCCCAGACAACGCCCTACAACCTTATATAGGTCGCTTTGAGAAACTCCACGGTGACCTCTTTGACCTTCCTCGTCAGTTTTAATGGTAATCAACTGCACTTCTCCATTTCACATTGCAATGATAACGAAACAAACTTGATGTTTTCATAAAGCTGGTTTTTTTTGGATGAGGCATGTCCTCTATGCCGTGAGATGTTGAGGGAAGCAGCTAATTTTTTAATTTACTTATGCAAAGCTTTAAAGAAAATACACCGGTATCATAGAGAGATGTAGGCCAAAACTAGAATCACAATTAAATAAAATAGTACACAACGACGCATTCAGTGGTGCTAGAACATTGTATAGTTATGAGTGATAGCCTCAATTTAAAAAAACCTAGTCGAGTTCTATTTCCAGAAAATCAATAAGAAGCCGGAGTACAATGGCCCATCAGAGGCGGTATTGCACTGGGCGGCGTTATGCATCAAGGTGGTACATGAGGCCATGACACTGAAAGAGTGGCGGTCGCTCTAATCGTGACTCGGACCGCATTCCACAATCAGACGAGCAATCACAGAGTTTCAGAAAATGGTTAAGGTAATGGAAAGGTTTAGAAACCAACATTATTCAACTCGGAATCCAATGAAAAAAATCACTGGTTGAGAAAGTTTTCCATTCTTGAACAACTTTTTAGCCGAAATTGTGCTGGAGCCATTTATCGGCTTCTGCGAAGTTTGGTCGCTTGTTTACATGTGTTACAATCCAGTACCAAACCAAAAAACTACAGGGGGATGGTAACAGAGCACTACACGAATCTCTCATTATGGGGTCCGTGCTCCTGAAGACGAAACTTCTATCGTCCACTTGATTTGGCAAAAATCACATCTCCCATCAACAATTGACCCTGTATGTGACTTTCGCAGCTGATAGTTTTTCGAACCGCTTTATTGCTATCGCTTTCTCTAAGCTCTCTTGCGGATCATCCTTAGCTCAGCTGAATACTGAACTTTGAGTTTTCGTGGTCGAAGCCGAGACCAAGAGGGAGCCCTGAAATTTTTTTTTGAAATCGGACGATTTCCAAAAATCTGGCGACTCAGATGAGGAAAATTTGACAAAGAAGTAGATCAAAATGATCATATTTTTTCCAGCTATGAGAAGGTGCACCATTCAGATCGTATCACAAGCAGAAGATGAGAAATTTGCTTATAAGTGCTTATACTGACCAGCTAGGTAGATATTCCCTGTGGGGCAATTATTTCGAGCGGCGAAGGGAGGCCGCCGCCGTCGAGACTATATAGGTCACCGAATCAACTTTTTGAAGATCCAACGAATGCTACCTACATCATTGTAGAGATCTAATCCAGAAAGGATTCGAATGGTTGCAATTATTTTTCCCTTGTGGCGCAGACTTTTGCACTTCCTAAAAAGATCTGACACGATCAACCAAAGCTCGCTGTGTCAAATGACGAAGTTTGGGCAAAAACGATCACCATGATACCACCACCCATACTCACAAGTGTGCGATCACTGCCTTAAATAACCCCTTACGCGATTTTTTGACACACGACGTCGGTAAAGACAATACTGCCGACTTATCTTCCAAGCTGTGTTCTCATCAGCTGTTGTGTTGGCGTGCCTTTTGGAGGAGTTCGGTCCTTCCGATACTTCACGCGTTCCTACAACACAAAGCAAGAAAAGAAGATGAGCAGTTTCGCATCCATCTTGCTCGATGCGAAATGTGGGAGCATGGAGGTGGAAGATGAAGAAGGTATAAGTGAGGAATCAGAAGAGGAGAATCCTACGTGATCAGTGGAGGAAGATGATGAGTAGAACAGTAGCCAGCAGCGTGGTCTTTTCGTTTCGGTGAAATGGAGGTGTCGAAGGAGAAAGTGAATTTTTCAATTTTGTATTGCTAGAGAATGCGCTTAAACTTGCAATCTAGTCTAAGTGGATGGTGCGATCTTATTCGACCGTTCTTCTACAGGAAGCTCCAGCCCGCTCTCAAGTGTGCAGAGTAGATTTCGATTCATTTCTTCTGATTACCTCCTTCGAAAATTGAGGCGGATCGTGCGAAAAGGTGAACCTTTGCAGAGTTTTGTTTAATGTTTTCACAAAGAAAACCAGCGTCCTCGCGAACGTTTGATACATCAATTCAATATTGTTCCCCTACTGACATCGTAGAGCACTGCTCCTACAGCGGCTGCACTGATGTATTTTTTATCCACTGCCGTCATTGCCAACAACTGTTATGCTTCGAACATTTCGAAGTGTTATTTTGCAGTATGAATACCCAAGTGATGCAGCTGACGAACCAAGATTAGTACAGATACTGGCTAACGTTTCGGCGTGATCGCCTTCTTCAGAGCCTGGAAGTATCAAATAGAGTTCCAAAGCGTTACTCTAGCAACTGTGTTATTTCACGGATGCTAAATTGTATCTTCGTGCTATTATGATGTTGTCACTATGAAGACGAGTTGTTTATGGTGACCTTTTCTGCTGCGATTTGACATAGAGAGTCTTGGATGATG
>OX375868.1:49364081-49646641 GCA_947359475.1 Heligmosomoides polygyrus bakeri | reverse complement strand
AACCATTCAAAGAGGGATAAACGCACGTTTCATTCATCTAGTGAGTGCTCTGTTAGTACAACTCCCTGTTATTAAGGCTAACTACAGCACCGCCACTAAACATTCAACCAATTGACGTTTGCGACGCAAAAAGTGTTTTTTTTGCTTAGCATGACATTCTTGTCCAATGTAAAGACTTTCCTACAGAAAGTTGCAAGGGCTTTTACAAGGATTGTTCCCATCTCAATGTGAATTTTTCCGATGCTAACATGATGTAGGGTCATGTGAGCGGAGTCCAGAATTAGAGTCAGTTTTTGCTGAACGCTTTTTTCAAGACCTGAAAAGGAGGTGTGAAAACGTGTGCGCAACACTCTTCAACCCCTATGGCACCCCACGAGATGTGCATCGGGAGCGCAGTCGGTAGGAGTGCCGCCTCATTGAATCGCACCGGCGGGCTTTGGAGTTCGAGTCGGCGAGACATCATTTTGGTGTTATTACGCTTTCTCAGGACTACAGAAGTCAATTTTAGGACAGCAATGCTTACAACAAACCAAGGCTGTCTATCTGCACCTTCATATCTGCTAGTTTTTTTTGGGAATGGCAGTTGGTTACGTCGATGCTCACCCAGGAACTTTCTCTACACCCACGGATAACGCGTTCAACGGAGAAGTGGTCACTCCTTGTCAGGCAGAACATTTTTCCTCACTGGCTTTTGTAAGATGCTGCTGTTTTGACACTTGCTTATGTTTTTTTTTGTTGTTTTGTAGTTTCAAACCATAGCTGTTGACTAAAGGGAAAGAGCAAGAAGGACTTATTTCCAGAGGAATGATATGGAGCAGATACGCATCGTTGAAAAACAAGCACACATGAAGGCGCAAATAGACAGCCTTGATTGGTTGTAAGCATTGATGGACTAAAATTGACTCAGGTGATCATGAGAAAGCGTAATAGCAACAACGCCGAGACTGCAAATGAGGGACGTAGCGCTAGCAAACACTCAGTTAACCGGAGAAGCAGGCTAGGAGTTTTTTAAAAGTAATTTCTAATACTTCATTTTTTCTTGCTCTCCTTCTATTAAATAATATTTTCTTGCTATGAAAGATGCTCTACATTTCAAAACAAGAGCGCTCGACAGATTTCTATTAAGGTACTGCACCGTAAGTTCTGTTCATTTGATGACAACTGAAACGCTTAGGACGGCATCATGTCAAGGCTTTTTGTAAAACCTTTCATGTAGCAACCAACCGTGTATTCTCATATTTAAATTATTTTTATAGTTGTGTGGAAATCCCTGAAGAAAAAAAAACAAAGCAAGGTTTTCATCTAACTCAAAAGAAGAATTCTGTGCTAAGAGAGTCAATAAAAAATCAAAGAAAGCATTTTCAATACCAGCGGTGTTCCGAAGGAAGAAACACTTTGAAAGCAAAGTGGTGTGGAAAAATGTATCTAACATTTCTCAAGGCCGTAGGGTTCAGCCTCTCCGAACAGCTTCTTTTCCGATGACGTACGTCTTGTTCGGAAATTGTCATGGTATCATCGCGTACCAATGAACAATACACTAGCCAGTTTTCGTTTCAGCGTCATCAAAATACGCTGAAACACAGTAACAATATTTTAGGTAACGGCGCTTTCAATTTTTACCTTCCCACCGTGTATTGCTTTACCAATGGCTTGTACTAATTGCAATCGAGCAGAGAATGGTGTAGACGTAGGTGTATCGCGCAATAGGAACAATTCTTAACTATCTTGTCTTTCAGAAACTAGAAACTGTAGCGGAGGTCCTGGGCTGACAGTAGTGACCAAGAAGAGGATTTGCTATGAAGAAAGTCTCTCTTAACTAAAATGCATGATTACACCGTCACACTGCGGAAATACGCAAAATCCTTTTATCTTTATAGTGGCCGAGCTGCATATCTTACTAGGTCAAACGTTTCCATGCACCGGCAGCCATTTAGACGAAAATCATTGTTGTTTCTCCTCCTCAAATTGTAATCGTATCACTCTCCTCAATCATGCGATCATGTGCAAATATAGACATAGCTGTAACCCTTTTTGAGAAGGCCTAAGCTTTGCTGGTGTGCGTTCGTACGACATTTCGTGAATTTTAAGTGATATCAGAAAATAACCACATAGCTCTTTCAGGGTATGCGAGTGGGATATTCTCACGGCTCCAGTTGCCACGCCCTTGACATGCCCTATCCTGGCCGAAATGAGAAGATACCGTATCTTTGTTCATGCGACAACCACGTGTTTTGTTGAGCGGGTTTGATCGCGCTATCAACAACCGCTCAGTGGTCGCGGATATTTCCTCCCCTGGTAGCTGGCATTTTCTCCCCTGACCGCGAGCGTTTTCTCCTTATTCCTTGGCATTGTCTCGCACCTGAACAGACGCGGCGCGGTTCGGGGGTTTTCTATCGTAACCTTCGCCGACTCTCGCTTAGCTATATCTCCGGGCTCAAATTCTGCTGCGAAGTTAATCCTTAAATTTCTTAAACCTGATCAAATTTTATTTTACTGCTGTTTATAACCTTTCCCTGGATACGACAATTCACATGTCCGTATGTATGTATGCAGGGTCGGATAGCGACCGGCACATGTGCTCTTTTCATCTTTTCATTTTAGCTTCTAATGCGTATTCTAAATGTTAAGGTGCGGTTTTCTCGCTAGGACTAGTTGATTGGATTTACTTGATCCTCAATCATCTGTAGGCAAGAATTATCAAGTCAGTTGGGATTTGTCATCACGCTATTTTTTTCTTCTTGAAGAGTGTTTTGCCTGTTTGCTTCTAGAAATCTTAGTGGAAAATTTCACTGCAACCTTCATAAAACAAATGCGTGAATCTAACTACCGCCTCGGAAAGTTAGTAACGCGTGGCGCACCGGGTAATCTATAGGGCTGAAACCTCGCAACTCAGTATGGACATTTGCTGAAACGGCCTATATTTCAAAGGTTTTCGCTAAATAATGCAGCGTTTTAGCGCTGGAGCAGTAATGACAAACGCCGGAACCAAAGCCTACCAAATCTATATGTGCTTCTGTCTCATCATGTTCACTTGAGGTCTCCCCTACCAACTCTTATTGAAACTATTGTAATTTGCCATCGGGGCCGGATTCATCAACGAATTACAGCAATTTAACGAAAAAAATACATCCGAAATCACTAATAGCACGGCTTATCAAGCGATATGGTCAAGCATTTCAGCCGCACTATCAGGGATTTCGGCTGTATTTTCTCCGCTAAACTGCATGAATTCCACAGGCAGAAGGGAAAGGAGGGCGGAGAGAAGGGAAACGCCGGTATCTCCAGTAATGTGTGCACGATAGGTGGCATTCCTGCAAAAGATCCTGTGTTTCCCAGCACTGAATCTCCTCCGCCGACATGAACATCTTAGGGCATCTATGACGTATTCTGAACACCATTCTGCTCGAAGAATATGTTCAAATAAATGTTCGAATATTTTTTCGATATTTCTTGATTTTCGAATGCTCTTTCGAATTCGTACATCGATGGCTTTCAAAAGTCGAATATTCATTCGAAAACGAGCATCGGAGGAAGCCATGTTCGTACAACATTCGAAAGTAGAATAGCTAGCCTCTACTCGATCAAATAATTTTATTCGAATGTCAAAAAACCTTCAAATCTCAACCATAAAACTTTATCATGCGACATTTGAGTGAACGATAAGTTTTGGTCAAGATAACAAGTTGGAATGCATTCGAAAGAAAGGAGAATAACGATTGATTGCTGCCTAGAAGGTGTATTCGTGTATCTTCATGTGCCGTTCTATACGTCTTCTGATCCGGAATCCTCCCACATTAGTGACAAGTGCCGAAGCGAGCACGCACTTGTCAAAACAGTACTGATTTGGCCTCACCCACTCTCATAAACACAAGGAATGGCGGAGCGGCTGTCGTGCCCCGGGTGAGTTCGCTGCACCGGTGGTAGTACTCGTGCGGCCGTCAACCCCGAGGCCACGTGTGAGACACAATCAGTGTCGAAGTCTTACCCATGCGCGCCAGCTCTTATGTTGCCTGCCACGTTAGGTTTAGGCCTTTGTGGCCCCGACTAAGCACACCTCGTACCACTGCGGATGTTATTTAGAATCTTCTGCGCAGACTGCACCTTCGCTGGCCTCCCGGCGACCCTCGCCCATCTTCACATAATTCATGTGATATAATTGAACCAGCCGACCTTCTGCAGTGTTACCACTGTCCTCGGAATAAACCTTTTCCCACTCTCGAGTGACATGACAGTGCGCAATAGATATCAGGCTTTATAGCAACTTCAATATACCAATAGAGGAACATAACCTCCAACGAGTTAAGGCTGAGCTTCGCAACGTTACTACGGGCCGCACCAAGCACAACCCGCAGGACCTCCCTGGCTCCTACCCTGGAGCCTGCGCTCACGAGGGCGGTCTCTGCAGATACCTCTGATTGATGTCTCTGCGCGTCCTGTCCTGGTCGTCCTGGAGCCCTGCGCGGCTGGTCGAGTCGATGTCCCAATGGAGTGGAGACTGCGCTGACGCTGGAGTAGCGGAGCGGAGAGCGGACCGACCGCTCGGTGCGACGACGAAGTCAAAGACTGCCGGGAGCACGCAGGAAGGCATTCATAGTGCGCCGCGGCGCGTCCGCGCGACCGTATGCCCTCCGCGACGGGACCTGGTCGCCTCTCAGCGTGTGTGTCTTCAAGAGACGTGATGGAGCGTGGCGAACGTCACGACAGGTGCGGTCCTTCTGCATTTGGGAATAGTCACCGCGCGCTCGACGTTCTCCATTCACCCGAGTTACCACTCATGAACTGTTGCAGGCGCCGGGCTTGAAAGGTGTCAATATCTGTTCCCGCAATTATGGGAAATCTAACGCTTAATCTATATTTTGGATGAAGCTTCTTGAAAAAAGCTTGGAAAAAGTCTCGCCACATCCGAGTCTTTCTTCTGCGCAATTCCGTGAAAAAGAAGCACTGCTTTGGCTGTCTTCTGTTCTCTCTTCCACTGACGCGGAGAAAATCATATATCGTTGCTATAGTATTGATACAAGACTGGTTCAAGCTGTTCGCCATATATGCAGCAGATTTATTCCGGCTCATGTTTGGGCGCTATCACCTTCTCCAGAGCCTGGAGAAATTGAAGAGACATTAGGAGACTATTCGCTGAAACACCACATCATCTTACAGGAAGAAATTGAAAGAGAGAAAGGGGACAAAACTAGATCTTAGGAGCGGCAAGTAACGATAACCTTTTCAGTGGAACTCGGAAATGTCCACTAGTTACCCATAGCTCCATAGGTGGAGACATTTTAACCTCGGTGGGTGGGCTCGACTTAAATTCTTCGACTGGCTGCTCCAGGAAACCCCTTGAGCACGACCACGGATTAGAAGCCGCAGAAGTGGACGAAGGGGCCAGCTAATGTGTCATCGCGGTGCACTCGTTTTTGCGGTTGATTTTTGGATTTCGGCCCGCGATCCAAAACGCCTCGAGTGTTCAGCATGCCGAAATGTCGCTCCCGCGTGCCAAGATCGTGACGCCCACCTCAACAGAGATGGGCTTCTTGCGGTAGCGTTTATCTCCAAAATAAATGCCCTTTCTGGAACGCATGCTAGTCATTACTGTAAGTACATATGTAGATGATCGCTTCATAGAGTGTTCAACTCAAACAGAGTTGGACACATAAATCGGAATAAATATCTATCCTATCCTGGCGAGCAGCTTCAACCACCCTCGTGTCAACAGAGTCAACAATTTCATTTCGAATGTCGATCCTGGACAGTTTGTCATACCATTGTTTGTTTGCCCTCATTACCATCAGTGTGTCTTGAATCTTCTTTTCTGTGTTACTCAGACTGTTTATAATGTGATCCACCCTTATAATGAAGGAACACTAAAGACTGTTTCGTTGATTGTCGAGGCCCGGTTGTCAGTATTTGAGGACAGCAGAGGAGCATGACAAGAATGGAATTGTTGTGTGCAAACACAATTAGGCGTGAAGATTACTTTGGAGATCCGTATATTTCAAGCAAGAGCAATACATTTTAGTGACATGTTAATCTAATTGGCTTTATTGGAAAAAAAGAATAAATGAAACTTTGTTCAGAAACGCAATTTCATCCTTTGTTTTGTGCATATGCTGGCTTCGCTTTCCCAGCCTGTACGAGAAGCAGAAAACACATCATACGCTGCAAAAGCGGCGCACTTGACAATGCGAGTACTGTTCGATCCGTCGTAAGCAGTCTTGTGCTCACAGATCTGTGCTGTCAGGACGAGCTAAGGTTTGAAAGGAAGTTTAAAAAAGGGAAGATCGTTATGCAATATATAGAATTTTTATTTGAAAAAGCCCAACACTTGTTCAATTTTTCCATGATGTCATGCAGAACTAGAGTGCGTGACGCATGGGGCTTATTCGATTTTCGATCATTCGAGAATTTTCGAGATCGAATAAATTCGCTCGACCATTCGTTCCGAAATTTTTGACATCGAATTTATTCGTTCATTCATAGTTCATTCATTGGTGGCGATGTCAGTTCCTGCACGCGGTGCCAACTGCTCGTTTCTGCGAGCTAAGCCAAACGCAGACACTCGAATGCAGGCGACAGGCCCTGGCGACAGGTCGGCCTACGAACAACCAAATGTCACATCGTATGGGTGTATGTCATTTCATGTTTTTCAAGATTGTGCTACGGCGTCCGCTGGAGACGACGAACACTCGCAAAGCCGGCGAGTGTGAGTGAAAGCCCTGCTGCAAGTCAAGGGACCTAGGAAGAGGCTTGAAGGCCGTTCTAGGTGGTAGACCCAGGACCACCGGCGGTGTTCGTATAATCGTCTCCGAGCGTTTCCGAGACTCGATTGTAAGTGTCGAGCGCTTTGACGATCAATTGATGAAGATGGTTGTCGCCGCTAAGGAGCGACTCTTCCACTTCTTGCGTATGCCGCGCACAATGGCCGATGCGACCAAGCCAAGGATAGGTTTTGGGGCCTGCTTGCTGAGAAGGCAGACAGAGGTACCGTCGCAGGACGTCATGATTGTCGCTGGTGACCTTAATCGGCACGTAGGCGCCATGATAGGCGGATACAGCTGTCATGGTGGATTCGGCTATGGGTGGCGTAACACAGGTGGTGAGCGTATCCTTGAATATGCGAATAAACTCACCATAAGAACATCTTGTTTCGTAAACGCGACTCCCACCCTATCTCGTTCTATAGTGGGATCACCAAGACGCAGATAGACTTCGTTCTTGTGAAAGATCGCGATCGAAATATCGTCACAGATGTGAAGATCGTGCCTTATGAAAGGACCGCTCCACAGTATCGTCCGCTGATCTGTACCTTAAGGATTGCGCCACCGAGGCAGAAGCAGGTCGAGCGATGCGGTGCAACAAAAAGCAAGTGGTGGCGAATGAAAGAGAAGGAAGAAGCTGTGATTTCTCGCGTACGGTTGCTGATAGTCACGGCTGTTGACTTCGAGAAAGGCCATCAACGCGATACTTCAAGCTGCGTGGTCAGAACTTGGCACTACGAAGCCTGGACGACGAAAGGTCGACAAACAGGAATGGCTGTGGACGGAAAATGTGAAAGAAAAGGTTCGAGAGAAGAAAGAGCTTTATCATGTGTTTCTCGGCGACAAGCCAGCCGATAACGGGCAAAAGTACTACGAAGCGAAAAAAAACTGCCAAGAAGGTTGTGGCCGTTGCAAAAACAACTCATTACAGTATCTACGAAAAGCTCTAGTCGATCGATGGTGTAGCGGTATTTGTACTGGCTTGCGAAAACCTGCCATCGCCAATCCGAGGATACAGAGATGTTCTTTGGCATCAATGATAAGAATTTTCTGACAGAGCGCAAAAAGGCCTTGAAGCGATGGGGCGATCATGTCGAGTGAATTTCGATTGAAGAGTCCCCTCTTCCGGCCGTTCCTTCTGTGGATCCTACCTAGGGCCCGTCCGCAAAACCGCTGTGGAGGAAACTGACGCGAGCAAGCTGAGGAAGACGTGACCAGGCAAAGCGATTACGTTCCAGCTGATATATGAAGTACTGGTACTCCGGTAAGTGGCTGGCCAAGTTTTTCAAAGTTGTAGCGGAGAAGAAGGTGCCTGATGGTTGCGAGGAAAGTACGGCGATCCCGATTTGGAAGAAGAAGGGCAGCCCTGCAGACTGCTCAAATTACCGTTCGATTCGTTTGCTTTCGCACAGATTGAATATCTTCGAACGAATCATCGATGTACGCATTCGCGAAGTCGTCAAGCTTTCCAGCAATCAGTGTGGCTTCGTGGCTGCTGTGGCACCATTGATGCCATACACGCCGCCCGCCTCCTGATAGAGAAGCATCGCGAGAAACAGAAGTCGGTGCATATAGCCTTCCTCGACTTAGAGAAGGCCTTTGACCGCGTACCGTGTGACATTATATGGTACGCTCCACGACAGCACGGTGTTCCTGAAGAACTCGTAGGGTGGGTGCGAATTCTGTACTCATGTCAAAAAAAAAAATCGTGTGCAAGCTGCAGCAGGAACCTCGATGGAGCTTTCCATCTCTGTTGGGGTGCACCAAGGACAACAGCTTTCCCCGCTCCTCATTGTTGTTGTGATCGATGCCATTACGTGAGATCTTTTGCCACAAGGACTTTAGCTGGTGTTCACCCTGATCTTTCACGGGATCGGGAAGGATGGCGACATGACACCGGGAAAGCGGACCCTGCCATGAAGCGCGGAAGAAGAATTCATAGTTCATTCGTTAGTTCGATAGAATTTCTCGAAATCACAATTCCAGTATTCCGTTAGGAAAACTTGCAGGCATCTAAAAAAGAAAGTGGAGAAAGGTGGTGAACTGAAATCTTGCCTGGCCAACTTCTACTCTCTATTCCTAAAAATGTCACATCACGCAGCGTCGCGTGCATAAGAAAAAAGTCTAGTTCGTTGAGACTGCATTCCAAGGCCTCTCGCTTCAAAAAATGGGAGTGCTACAACAACCTCTCAATTCTCTCTTTTGTGGAAAAAACAACGGACTTTTATTAAAAAAGAATTATAACGAGCACGGTGGCGATGTCCGTTCTTCCACGTGGTGCCACTGAAAACTGTTCGCTCTGCGAGCTAAGCCGATCACGGATATTCGATTGCAGGCGACAGGCCCTGGTGACAGGCCGGCCTACGAAGACACATGTCACATCACATGGTGTATGTCAGCTCAAGTGTTTCGAGATAGTGCTACGGCGTCCGCGGGAGCCGACGCGCACTCGCAAAGCCCGGCGAGTTTGAAAAGTATGCGAGGGTCCCTGATGCGGGGACAGTATCGGGGGGGGGGGCAACTGAGTTAGTCCGAAAGTCCCGTAACGTAAGCAGGACCCGCGTGGCAACGCTGAATGTGGGTATGTTGCAAGTCAAGGGACATAGGACATGGCTTTAAGGCCGTTCTATGTGGAAGTCCCAGGACCACCAGTGGTGTCGGAATAATCGTCTCCGAACGATTTCGTGACTCGATTGTAAGCGTCGAGCGCTTTGACGATCGAATGATGAAGATCGTTGTCGCCGCGAAGGAGCGACTCTATTACTTCTTCTCTGCGTATGCTCCGCAGACTGGCTGCTCGGATCAAGCAATAAAGAGTTTTGGAGCCTGCTTGATGAGAAGACAGCAGAGGTACCGTCGAAAGACGTCATCATAGTCGCCGGTGACCTCAACGGGCACGTCGGCGCTACGAAAGACGGGTACGGCTGTCATGGTGGGTTCGGTTACGGGTCGCGTAATGCAGATGGTGAGCATATCCTTGAATATGCGGAATCGCACAACCTCACCATAGTGAACACCGTATTTCGCAAACGCGATTCCCACCTCATCTCGTTCTATAGCGGGAACACCAGGACTCAGATAGACTTTGTCCTTGTGAAGGATCGAGACCGAAGTCTTGTCACAGACGCGAAGGTCGCGCCGTATGAGGCGGTCGCCCCACAGCATCGACCGCTGATCTGCACTTTAAAGATCGCCCCTCCGAGGCTGAAGCAAGTCGAGCGATGCGGTGCACCAAGGATCAACTGGTGGCGAATGAAAGAGAAGGAAGCAGCTGTGATTTCTCGCGTGCGGTTACCGACAGTGACAACTGTCGACGAAACATGGGAGAAGGCCATCGACGCGATTCGTCACGCTGCACAGTCGGAACTCGGCACCACGAAGGCTGGACGACGGAAGGTCGACAAGCGGGCATGGCTGTGGATAGATGACGTGAAAGCCAAAGTTCGAGAGAAGAAGACGCTCTATCATGTGTTTCTCGGCGAAAAGACAGCCGATAACTAGCGGAAGTACCAAGAAGCGAAGAAAGCTGCAAAGAAGTCCGTGGCTGTTGCAAAAGCCACTCATTATGGAGATGTCAACGAGAAGCTCGAGTCGCGCGATGGTGAGCGGTATCTGTACTGACTCGCAAAGATTCGCCATCGCCAGACCGAGGACATCGAAAAGTTCTTCGGCATCAATGATGAGAACGGCCATCTTCTTATGGACCGCATGAAGGCATTGAAGCGATGGCGCGATTACTTTGAGGAAATCTCTACAGTAGAATTTCCTCATCCAGCCATCCCCTCAACGGCTCCAACCCATGGCCCTGTTCAGAAGATCACCGTGGACGAGATTGAAGCGGCTTTGAAGAAGATGAGGTCAGGCAAAGCGACTGGGCCCGACGACGTGGCAGCAGAACTGTGGAAGTCGAAGTTCTGGTACCCTGCTGAGTGGTTGGCAAAGTTCTTTAATCAGGTTGTAGCGGAGAAAAAAGTGCCGAAGCGTTGGCGCCAAAGTACGACGATTCTGATTTGGAAGAAGAAGGGCAGTCCTGCAGACTGCTCCAATTACCGTCCGATTCGCTTGCTTTCGCACAGCATGAAGATCTTTGAGCGAATTGTCGACGGACGAATTCGTGACATCGTCCAGCTTTCCAGCAATCAGTGTGGCTTCGTGGCTGGCTGTGGCACCATTGATGCCTTACACACCGCCCGCCTCCTGATAGAGAAGCATCGCGAGAAACAGAAGTCGGCGCATATAGCCTTCCTCGGCGTAGAGAAGGCCTTTGACCGCGTACCGCGTGAAGTGATATGGTACGCCTTGCGACATCATGGAGCTCCTGAAGAGCTCATAGAGTGGGTGCGAATTCTCTACTCTTGTCCAAAGAGTCGAGTTCAAGCTGCAGCTGGAACCACAATGGAGTTTCCCATCTCTGTCGGGGTACATCAGGGTTCTGCGCTTTCCCCACTCCTCTTTGTTGTCGTCATGGATGCCATCATACGAGATCTTCAGAACCCCGTCCCTTGGACGTTGCTTTATGCTGATGACGTAATGCTCGCTAGCGAAGATAAAGATGAACTCGAGCAAGAGGTGCAAGCTTGGTGTGATCGCTTGGAGCGGTTTGGACTCAAATTGAACGTGAAGAAGACCGAATATCTAACGACGGACGTTACTGAGTCCAGCTCCATCAAGGTTAACGGCATCGAACTTCCACCCACTTCGGTGTTTAAGTACCTGGGATCAGCAGTCACGTCTGACGGCAAACCGATGATTGAAGTGAACTCACGCGTGAGTGCAGCTTGGTCCAAGTGGCGCTCGTTGGCTGGGGTGCTCTGCGATAGGGAGATACCGGAGCGCTTGAAGTCGGAGATATACAGAGCAGTCGTCCGGCCAGTAGCGATGTACGGCGCTGAGTGTTGGCCTGCGACCAGGGAAGTTGAAACGCGCCTCAGCGTCATGGAGACGAAGATGCTGCGCTGGACGGCTGGAGTCACGCGCATGGACCACATCCGAAACGATGTCATTCGGCAGAAGTTCGGTGTCGCGCCGATAGCGGACAAGATGCGCGAAGTTCGCTTACGATGGTACGGCCATGTTCTGCGCGGAGAAGAAGACAGCGTCCGCAAGATAGGCCTTAACTTCGAGGTAATAGGAAAGCGGCCTAGAGGGCGCCCGAAGCAGCGCTGGTTAGATACGTTACATGCGGACTTGAAGATTACTGGTGTTTACCCTGATCTAGCACTGGATCGGGAAAGGTGGCGTCATAACACCAGAATAGCGGACCCCTCTACGATGGGACAAACGCTAAAGAAGAAGAAGAAGAAGAAGAATTAAAATGAGCAGATCACGGCTACTAACGTGCAATAATTTGCAAAAAAAAAGAAGAATTATCCTCCTTAAACCACTGAGAAGCTTCTGAATGGCTCACTCTTGAAGAGAAATTTCCGGTACTTGATGGTCTGTTAGCAGTATGGTCAAAATGGCTAAAGCAAGTTGTTGGCTTAAAGCAACGCATGCTGTTAAGAGTTTAACAACAATGTGTGAAATTCCGTTGAAAATGTGCCCTGCTCTGGTAAACAAAGCGCTACTAACAGCACGAGCGGCAACTCCAAATAAAACTTCATGAAATTCGTCTGCACAAAAACGTAGGTTTCGGCTCTAAAAGTTATGTACATTTTGTTTAATCTCCATACAACCATATCGCTTTACCAAAGTTGTTTTTTCGAATTTCTCAGAAAACTTTCCGAGAACATTCGTGTACAGAGGAGCATCGCGAATGTTTTTCGTGACGTTTCCATGAGATCTACCTACCTAAATCTTCAGCTCTAGGAAAGTTTTACGTGAAATATCATTGTATATACGTTATTATATGTTATCATATGTGTACGTTATCATTATATGTCAACCATGATAGTTTTTAACTCAATTGTAAAATATAGTTAAGGCGGGAGTTAGAATAATTTAAATCTAGAGGCTGAGAGCAATGGAAACTTTCGACTATTAGCTTACAGCTCTGGACGCAGCTGAACAGGAAGGTGTGCATCATTCCATATGACTTCACAGCCCTCTCAAACCGTGCGCTATGTAAGGATTGGAAGGAAGCGAAATCCCGTTTGGAATTGGAAGGACGCGCTCATTTGCTGTTGATTGTGGCGATGAACCCAGTTTCTTTGCTAAAAAAAAAATGATGGCTGCGACACTTGCAGCACGTCGGAAGCTACACGATTGGCCTCCTCAGAATTCACGCACTGTGTAGAAGGCCTGGGACAAGGCCAGTAGTGTCTCTATTGTGGGAATTTAGTCACTCTCCCCCAATATTCGTTGGAAATCTCAAGAGCTCGTCGCACGAACATCGTCTTTCGAGAACTGCCCCTCCAGCAGGAATCTGAAGTTTTTGCCAACCGCGTCGCCGCCCACCTACGTGCACCCTTGCCATCCCACTCCTTTGCATTCAGCGGTGAGAGGCGGCCATGGCATTTATTTTCACGGATCATTTGTGCAACAGAATCACCTCCGTCAATTCTTTAGAAATTTGGACACAGCTGCACGAGTTGTAAAGGTCGCGCCGCCTTGTGAAATTGAAACGAACCCAGAACTATACCAGCCTATGTTCTAGTTCGGTCCATGAAAACTGGTTTAGAATCAAATTTATTAGCAGCTCTTGAGGAAGCTCTGCCCCATAGTCGTTATTGTTTCGCAAACTTCTTATGGTTAATTTATCGGCCTCTAGTGCTGACAGTCGGTCCTGACGATTGCCTGGTGACCGATTTTTGTACAAACATCCATAGAGAAGGGAGTATGTTTCAATTTTTGACTTCTTCGCCTTCCTGTTCTCCTTATCGTTGACGTCATATTGCACTACTATGATAGCCACTACATGGATGACGTCCACGTTGAAGCGGAATCTGCAGTCGTAGCTTCCCACATGTGTACAACCTTCCTTTCCGTTTTTCTTCACCCGAGGCTAACCATCCTTAGTGCCGTACGATTTTGGCAGCTTCTTTGGGAAACAGGACTAGCTATTCTACTTTGCATTACGTAAGTGCATTACTTTTAAGCACTGCTTTACATTTCTTGACAGAAAATGTCATCGATTCCTTGTGCTTTGATCTAACAGTGTTTATCCGCCATTTGGTGGTTCACAATTTCTTGCTCAGATGGGTCACTCCGACAAGTTGGCATTCTTCCACCTCACTGATCTCTCCTTCGAGACTGAGAATGAGTGTCATGCGTGCTAAGAATGTCTCCCTCCCAATATGTGCCTTACGGTTTTTATCACATAGAATCTCACAATGCAGGATATTGTGGCTTTACTCGAGGTCGAACATTCAAAGTGGTGGTCCGTTGCTTCTTGCGATACCTCCTCTCTTTATGAAGTTGGCATTTGTAGTAGATCTCACAAGGAGAGGTCTCAAGGTGACTTTACTCGTCCGCCAATTTGTGCATCTATTACTATGGTAAGTATGCTAGCGGTAGAGTTCATAGTAAACATAGGAATGGGTTGTCTGCCTTTAAAAGGCTGAATCTGGGAGCAAAATAACCATTGAACTGAGGCTCGCTGAAAATTATCGAAAATTTTAAAAATGAAAAGGATAACTTATCAGTTCTGCATTCATCGAGAGCAATGATTAACGAGATTCATACGGTATCAGCACTTCTGTGCCCTTTGTTAGCAACGATGAATAATACCAACAACGTGGAAGTAAACAGGATTGCGAATGTACCAAACTCTTGTGTCAGTGCTTTGCAGACAGAAGGCATTTTGCGCTTCTTAGGCAAACACTACACTCCTCTTCTCTCTTGAGTAGGAAGAATGGTCCCTAACAAAATAAGAACGAGATCAGCCCGACTCCTGCAGAGCCCTCAAAGAGTCCAACACATAGACAAATCTCTAGGGCGTCAGGCATCGGAGACATTTCGAGGTCATGTCTAGCTGAAGGCAAGACTTTGACAGACGTTAGTTTTTCTGTTAAAAGAGAGTGCGTCTATTCACTTGAGGGGGTCTTTCTGTTTCATAAATATGGAGGTCGAGGATAGCGGTCTATCCACTGGTTGCCCCTTGGGCCATTTCGCCGCGTCAGACGGCTGCGCGCGAAAATGAGCGATGGCTCACCGACGTTCATTTATCAGATTCCGGACTGTTACACAGCGATTCAGTCAACACGTCTTATCAGCTGCTATTTCGGGCTGAGACGGTTTGGATCACCTCAGCCAGAGACTTTGCAGCGGAGAGGCTCGTGGTTCTTCCGATGCTCTTGGCGCGCCTCGCATAGCCTGCCAATGATGCTTTGTTCCTGTTCCATTTTAGAATGCATTTTTCCTAGTTTCTAGGTCATCAGAAGTCCAGATAATTTACCACTGGTTCCTATCTCGTAATATTTCGTAAGGCCTCGATATTTCTCGTGTAAATGCTTTTCTGCCGAACGAAGTACTAGGGAGTTCAGTTTCCTGCGCGGCCTACGCTTCATCTTGCTATTGACTTCAGATGCCCTCTATTCCACCTCTATCGCGGAGCGAACGGACAACGACCTTTCGCAACGGGTTGTCTCATAAAAACTGATCCACCTTACAACCTTGCTTGACTCGTCTACCTTCAGAGTAATTTCTGCATACACAAAACAAGCAACTTCCAGTTTGCCTAGCACAGGAGCGAGAGCAGAATGATCGTCGCTTCCTATCTATTTCTTGATGTGCACATTTTGTTTTGCTATCTGGGGTGTTATCTTCACGCTAGTGCAAAGTCGGCTGTTTATGTGCCTTGTCGTTAGAATTAGATATACCTTCTCATGTTTTTTCATCGCTAGCGAAGCAAACTTTGAAGTGAGCTTCACGAGTTCTGCCTTGGCGTAGGAGTGTCTACATCGCTACTTCCTTATAATTGCAGAGTGGAGCTTCTTTCGTAGTTGCCTAGTGTTAGCGTGCATAGAACGTTTACACCCTTCTGTGTATTCAACGAGTTGTGCTTTGAGCCAGATAACCTCCACCTGAAAAGGCCACTTTTCAGGTGGAGGTTATCTGGCTTTTGACATGCACGCATGGAAAAGGTGATGGGGGGGGGGGGGTGAGGTTGTGTGACCAAGTTTTACATTGTCAAGATATTGGGCTGTATGTAGCTGTTTATGGCGTGTGTAGCGCAGTCGGAGGAGGCGCGACTGTCGCATGCACCCGATACCAGGTTCCTGGTTCGGATTTCCCGCCCAGGCCAGCCAAGCCTTCCATCCCTCCGGGGTCGGTGAATTGGTACCAGACTTGTCTGGGAAGGATAGAGCGCTGATTTGTTCATCGGCTGGCCACCGCAAGTCATTGTATGGCCAAACACGCATTCAACACGCCTCCACGACATCCCGTAGAAGTAGAATGCGCTGGCGCATCCCAGAAGGGATTGAGTAACGCCGTCCTTTATCCTTTATCCTTTATGTAGCTGTTTCTGCTGCTTCTGTCTTTCTCTTAAATCATTTCATACCTGGACCCAAAAGGCTGGTCTTTATTAAGACTACCCATTTTACAATCATCCGCTGTCGCGACGCCCGAAGTCATTTACTAGAAGATTTAATAGCTCGGAATGCTTGATGTCATTCAGAGCCGTGCACGGTCAGTGCTTCCCTTAGGAAATCATTTAGATGGTCGGAAAAAGAGAACAGGTTAGATAATGCGGTCGTTGAGAAGGATCTGTACCGCAAAAGCGTTCAACTTTCGGAGCATCCGGCTACCTTCCTGCAACGCCAGTTTCCAGTCTGCTTTTCAACACCTCTCAGTGTACAAGTCTAACCACTTTTGCTAAGACCACCGACACGCATCTATTGTGCTTGCTTATATTCGATTGTTCGAGGGTCACAAAATCGAATAAATATTCGAATTCAATTACTCGAGGGTCGCAAATTCGAATAATATTCAAGTTTCGAATAGGTGGTTGTTGCGACTGTGGCATAATGATCATCGTTGTAAGCAATGCTCATTCCGGTGAGAACTGTCTTCGATGGCACACTGTCAAGGAGCTCACCGTTACGTAATTTAAATATTTATTTATTGAAAAATTCAAATATTTATTTATTTATTTAATTATTTTCACATGCGAACAGACAGATAATTTCAAATATGATTCAAACACAAGACATCAGGTGGCTAAACAAGTGAACTGTGGCTTGCACATTAACGCAATACCTCAAAAACAGCAGCAAACTACAAGATGGTTTCTCAACCAGTTTTTTAAATTGCCTTTGGGTGTTTGGTATATTGTTTTCCTTTGAAAGCATCAAAAAATTCAAACCCTGGTTGGTTGAAAAGTTGAAAAGTGAGGACCTTACATTGCTTTTTGCTCTAGGAACTTGAATTTTCCATTCAGCACACCTTGTCTGAGAAGAAGACACCGAATAAAACTAGAGAGGCGCCATATCATTTCTCAACTCATGAATAGATCATGTTTTCTTTTATTATACGATACGGAAGAGTACGTTAGTTAAGGATCATATTCCTGGGCGATGCCAAAGGTGCCGTGGTATGACAATGTTGAACTCCTATCCAAAACTCCCGTGAAGCTGTTCCGCACGAATTTAAGTCTAGCTGCTTCTCTTGACTAAACACAGTGGTACCGTACTCTAAATATTAGGGGGGGGGGCCAAAAGTAATGAGACACCCCATGCCGTGTCCGTATATCTCGTGGCTGGAGTCTGGTTTCGTGCTTAGCGTATTTGTATGTTTGTATGCTACTTACTGAAGCCCATCTGAGAAGTTACCACTTCCGCCTTTTCCAGAAGCATACCAAAAACCCCAGCCTGTCTCATGCCGAAACCCCAGTCTGACGAGTCGACCTGTGTCGCGCAAATCTCCCCCAATTCCCAACCCCGAGCAGCCTGGGCTCAATATTCACGCAGGATGAGAAGTACGTCTTCTACCTTAACCCTGCCAAGCAGCGAGTCTGGGTGAGGCCTGGTGAATCGTTACCGACCTTCGTTCGGCGAGATGTTCACGGCGAGAAGCATCTTTGGAGCTTTTGGATCTGCGCCCATGGATCGGTTTACCGGAGGCTGTTTCCCAAGAGCACCGCGATGAACTCCAAGGCCATGGTGAACGAAATAGAAGAGATGGGCCCGCGACTCGCTCTTATTCATTCGCAGCGCTTCAAGAAGGTTCTCCTCTTCGACAACGCCGCACCCCATCGGGAACAAGTAACCACGGATAAGCTTGGCCAGCTGGGCTACGTTCACATGCCTCACCCATCATATTCGCTGGACATCTCTCCATGCAACTACCACTACTACTTGAGCCTACAAGACTTCCTAGTCGGAAGGGACACAAGAACCCAAGCAGTCCTTGACAACCATATCGAGCAGTTGATCAACACCAGGCTCAAGCAGTTCTGGAAGGATGGGATCAGGAAGTTGGCTGAGCGATGGCAGCAAGGTCCTTGCCCTTAATGGCAAATACATTCCTCAGCATCGTTGACTTGTAATTGAGTTATAAAGAGATAAAGATTTTTTTTCATTTTGTCTCATTACTTTTGGCCCCCCCCCCCTAATAGTACAAGTGCTCAGTCACGCACTTGCGCGCAATGTGCAGTATCACTAAGCTAAGGATAATCACTTCTAGCCGGTTGTTCTACTAACGTGGCCTTCTTCACTCCCTAGCAGTGTAGAAGGCAATATTTGAGAACCTTATTACGTTCCGACTTTGCCCTGCCTTCCTCATGATCAGGTGAATAGTTTTGCGGTATGAGGCCATCCGCCCCCCCCCCCCCCCGCCACCACCACTACGCTCAACATCGACATTTCCAAACGGTTCGAGATGTCGATGCAGTGCCTTCGTCCCCAAGGTCTTTCGACAACCCACCTGATGCCCCACAGTACGGTTCTCCACTTCACTCTAGCCCCAAATGGACTGCAATCAGCTCCACTTTCCATCCTCGAGCAGTCGACCTCAGGCAAAAATTTAAATTCTTTATAGGTATTGAGCCTCTGATCGGTTTTGATCCCACGACAAAAAGCCTTTTTGTCAGAACGGATTGTTCCCTCCGCTTCTATTAGGTTGGTGCGGAAGTAATGTAGATTTTTTTTTGTTTTCTTGGTTTCAACACTATTTTTTAAAAATAAACTAAGACCATTTCGTAAGGTATTATACATTGTTGGAAAGGTTATTATATTATATGCGCTTTCTTAGTATGCATTAGGTTGTGACAGGTGTGGGTTGTGAGGCGCGTGGAGCGCAGTCGGAGGAGGCGCCGGCTGTCGCCTGCACCCGACACCAGGTTCCTGGTTCGGATGCCCGCCCAGGCCAACCAAGTCTTCCATCCCTCCGGGGTCGGTAAATTGGTACCAGACTTGTCTGGAAAAGATAAAACACTGACTTGTACACCGGCTGGCCACAGCAAGTCATTGTATGGCCAAATACGCATTCAACATGCCCCCACGACATCCCGTAGAAGTAGAATGCGTGGCGCATCCCAAAGAGGATTGAATAACGCCGTGCTTTGTTCTTTTATCCTTTATTAGTTTGTACGGAACGCGTTTTGAGTGAACTACCAACCTTCTTAAACCTCCTTCCTAACCTTCTTAAATCTTATCGGATTTAGTCGAAATAAGCAACGATCGAATCACCACACTTGGAAAGGACCTATTCCATCAGCTAAAAATTAGGTGGTCGAGATTCGACAAAATCCACGAAAGCTGTTTTGGCTTGGTCCTGATTGGTGAAGGTTTTACTAGCAAGAAGGTTTTGAAAGTGTTTGAAAAAGTGGTAGTCAGTTGGCGAGAGGTCTGGGGAATATGGCGGGGCGAGGCAGAACTTCAGCTCTTAATTCGCTCAACTTTCGAATAATGATTTGTGAAACGTATGGGCGGGCGTTATCGTGCACAAAAATTGGGCCTCTTCTGTTGACCAATGCTTGCTGAAGTTGCGTAATTTTCGTCGACGTCCTTACAGTAGGACCTGCTGTGATCGTTTGGCCTTGTGCCAAAAAGTTGTAATGGATCACCCAGCCGCCGACCACCACACAGTGACCATTACCTTTTTCGGTGGGGGTTCGCCTTTGCCTTGGGTGTTCGTCGGTGGCCAACCACTGCCCTGAACGTTTCCTAATGTCATACAGAATCCAGTTTTCATCACAAGTAATGATTCGATCGAAAAACGGGCAGTATTGTTGCGTAAAAGGAGAGAATAACAAATCTTGAAACGTGACGATTTTTGCTGCTCATTCAACTCGTGGGGCGCCCACTTTTCGAGCTTTTTCACCTTCTCGATCCGTTCCAAAGCATCTGCAACAGCAGTTTACTGGCGTTTAGCTCTTCCGCGATCCCGCGAACTGTTTGGGATGGTACAGCTTCCACCAATTCCTTCAGCTCATCGTCCAGGATTGCCCTCGGTCGACCGCTACGGGGGTCATCTTCGAGGTTGAAATCTTCGGTTCGAAATTTACTGAACCAGTGGCGCACAGTGCTTTCTCCAATACTATAGGGCCCCCAAACTTGATTGATTTGTCGAGCTGTCTCGTCTGCGGATTGTCCCAATTTGAAGTCAAGACAAAATATCGTCCGGAGTTGCTCCTTCGACATACTTCAGTAAGCCCCTCAAGAACAGAAATATAAAACAACATTGAAACATAAACTATTTGGTCAGATAGAGCGAAAATTCTGTAGAAAAAGTAGCATTAATGCGCAATGCAAGTTGAATTTTTACTTAATAAAAGACGAATGAGGAAGTAACGCAAAACGCTGTGAACTTTCCGAACAACCTAATATATGGGGTTTGATTTGAGTAGCTTGTCTAAATAACAATTTGTTTTTTATTTTCAGATGTCCAGACGCGATTTTCGCCAAATTTTCTGGCTTTGGCTGATGTCGGGGAACTTCTTTTTGGTTCAGCCGCTATGCCTGTTATCATAAATTATCCATTTCTCATCGCATTGTACAAAAGATGGGCCGACGATATCTCAAAACGACAATTTTCCTAACTTTCGGTCAATTTAGCTTCTTGTTCTTCCCACTTTGCTTCAAATGGCAAACAACTGTACTATGACCGCCGTTGAGGTCCACCGCAATATCTCGCGTGGTTTTGCTTGGATCAGCTTGGACTGACACCTTCTATGGATCATTATCAACGGCTGTCATGTGGTTCGTCTTCGAGGCTGGTGTTGCCGTCACCAAACTTTTGGAGCCATTTTGTACTGTGCATTCGTTGATACTTCCATGGCACCATACTTCGTTTGAATTTGGAGCGGTCTGAGCGGAACTCCGGCCCAGTTTCAAATCGCTGAAGTGAGTATGACAAAAACCGCGTTAAGACATCTGAAAATAAAAACCTAATTATTTTTTTAAATAAGCGATTTGAATTAAATTCCACATACATATATAGAAAGCGCATTTAATGAGCTTTCCCACAGTGTATGATATCTTATAAAAAGTCTTAGTTTATTTAAAAAAATAGTGTTGAAACCAATAAGACAGAAAACTTGCATTTCTTTTGCTCCTATCTAATAATATTAAGTTGAACAGAAAGTTTTTCCGCACGGGACCGCTACGGCAGGACGGATTGCCTAACTGCCATCGAGATACAAACAAAGAAACGTCACTTTCAAGCTACAGTCAACAATATCGATCGATGTTGACCTCTCGATAAAAACCTCTCACTCGCTATAAAGCACATGTTTTTTGCGTTCCTCCATCATTGCTGGAGAAGGTTGTTGCATACTACAGCTACATATACTTACCACTTGGTTAATACATTTTTGATTCCATTAGTGTAAAGAATATAAATTGTTTACAACACCTCTTCATCTCGAAACAGCTTGGGTGTTGAAAAATCAAAAGGGGCCATGCACTGTACTACCGAGTTCGAAAAAACAGCTTTTCACACTTCATATATACGGATTGGGTTGCTGATTACGAATCTGACATCGGTTTCTGAATTTCCGGTTTCTTATGGCAGGTAAACCCCTTCACGACACGTGTGGTTTTTCGCGCGACTGCCGTGGGACAGCGCGTATTTTTCCGGCGTGATGAGTGAATACAGCTTTGGCTTGCTTAAGCGACAAATCAAAAATGCTCAGCTTTCCACTCACAAGGAGCTTGATTAACGTAGATGACATTTATTGTCATGCTTTTGTTCAAAAATGTGTTGGAAATGGCGATAAAGGGTCTCACAGACGATAAATCACAAAACGCAATACCACTGACGTGTGCGAGAATCGAACCTACAACCACACTTTTGTGAAGCGAGAACACTTCCACTGCGCGGCCTTCGAAGGTGGCCAAACCTCTTACGGCTATGCTGATTAGCAACACTGTGTCCACGTTACATCAACTCACGCGGCACACAGTCGGCAGACTTTGGCTAGCTGGGACTTGCTTATGAAATCTACTTGGCAAATTTGGTCTATATTTGTAATAAGCTTCGGCACGTCAGCTGTACTCCGGCCAACATTGGACGACGTCTTCGGCATGTCTGATGGACCCCACCAACGTTGGATGTCAACAATAGACGAAGACGACGACGGCTGGTGGCGATAGGAGGAAGGCTGGAGGCGGCTGGAAATCCTGGACCTCAGCGACCCTACGACCCTCGGTGACCCCGTCCTGGGCTTCCTCAGCAGCCAGAAGCTTAACGGAACATTCATGGTGCTGGACTCCCACATGTGATAAAATAGGTCCATTTTTCTCCAGATTGATTGAATTGTGGGCAGTTAAGAATGTGATATATTTGCATAGATAAGGCTGAACCAGTATAACTACTAAGTGTGACAGAAGAGCTATCACATTGGCTAATCGTGCTGTGCAGAAAAAACTCGAGCCTTGACTATCGGAGGAGGCATCGGCTCTTGCGCACCCGGTTGGATCAAGATTATGATCCCATCTAAATAGGTCTACCAAGCCTTCCATCTCCACGAAGTCGATGAATTTGCGCCAGAGTTGTGGGTATCATGTAAAATCAGTGTGTCGTGTAGAAGAAAACCACATGGCGCACTCCACGAAGAGATTGGATAACGCCACGTCAAGGTTTGCCCATAATAAATACCCTCTATTTTTCTCCAATTAATCGACTGACCAGGATCAGGCTTCCCCTCGAGGATATAATCTCCAAAAGGAAACATTTCGAACTAATATCTCAGTGTATCTTGAGAAGGCGATTTCAAAGCGATAGTGTGTGCAATATTGAGAGTTGCCTCAACTACATTCACCGTCGGGCCTTCACAGCGAGCGGCGGCGCCCCTGCACCTCTCTGCGGCCAGCTACCGTTCTGTCTTCTGTTGCGGTGGAATTCAAGGACTGCTCACATCCCTTGTGGCTGGGGACACTGCTGTACGTTCGAAGCCACCAGCACAGGTCTATTTCTTCGATTGTTTTATCTGCACTGCTGTTCTCCGGTCAACGTAGCCATCTGTTGGTCGGCAAAAGTTGCCGGAGTAGCAGCACTTCTGTTTCCCCCACCGTCACTGTTTGCTTGTTCCCACCTACACGGGCGGTGTGATCAGTTCTGATATGGACACTCCCCGGTCCGTTCCTTTTATTCAGAGGACCAAACGCGCCAGGCCAAACCCAGAGCCGTCTCCGAATCAATCGACTCAATCGATCGACGATCACCAGCTGGCCAGCGCCATCGATAGTCTGCGGAAGGACAACACCACTCCTGTTCACTTGAAGACCATCCTCGAGCACCTCGTCCTGAAGTTTATCGAGAAGGATCGTGAGCTCACTGCTTTGAAGACAGCCAACGACGAGCTTATCTCTGAGAACTCTCGTTTGAAAAATGACGTGTCTTCGCTTAAGAGCAAACTTTCAAGTTCTAATGTTCAGTCTGTTGTCACCAACCATGATGCTCGCATTCCTCACAACTGTTCCTTCGAAGAACATGAAAGACTCAGGTCCGTTGTGGTGGCTGGGGTTGGTGAGTCTCGTGATCCGAACCCTATGGCCCGCGTCTCCTATGATCTAGATTGTGTTAAGAATCTGCTTCAGTATTTAAACGTTGATTGTATGCCAATAACAATCTATAGGCTAGGCCGGCCAATGAATGATAGGAATCGTCTAATTAAAGTTGTATTGCCGTCACGTTTTTTCCAGAGCCTCGTGCTTCGTAATGCTCCCAAGCTACGGTTTTACTCTGTTAAGGGGACCTGGATTCGACCTTCTCTTACCAAAGAGCAAAGGCAACAATTAGTTGCGGGTCGTAACAGGTCTCCCAGCATTGTGCAGAGGAACCCAGTCGATGCCATTGCTGTGTCTACGTCTCCTAATGCTCAGTCGTTCACTCCTGCACCAACTCATGCAAGTGTTCTGCTTGAGTCACAGTCCCTCCCAAGTAATTCGGCTGTTACCGTACCTACGGGAAACGTGTAGGACATCCGCGGATAAGCTCCTGTTCTCCCTCTATATCTTGTACCGTAACCAACATCCGATCTATCTTTAAAAACCGGAATGAGTTGCTTGATATCCTTTTAAACCAAAACACTGATATAGTGGCTCTTTCTGAAACATGGCTTAACTCTGGAGCTGACCTGTGTACACTTCTTGGTGACTTAAGTGCTCACTTTGAGGTTCTCCGATGTGATCGTCAGCGTAGGCAAGGTGGTGGGGTGGCCTTACTGATAAGGAGGCTTTACTCTCCCCTTCTCGTTTTCAAGGAGTCCGTTCCTCTTGCTTATGAGTTACTTTGTGCTGATGTTGGAATTGGCATTGACTCTGTGAGGTTAGTAGTTGTCTATCGAGCGCCAAGCTGTACTTCCAGTGCTACTGAACAGATGTCCAAAGCAATTAGTGATCTACTCTCATGCAATTCACCTTGCGTAGTTACAGGTGATTTTAATTTTCCTGACATTCAATGGGATAGGAATGTTGTTCCCACTAGCCCTCCTGCCAGAGTCTTTTTGAACATGTGCAGTGCGCTGTCCCTATCACAGTATGTCAATGCTGCAACGCGTGGTAATCACATACTTGATCTTGTGTTATCTAACAGTAAGTCTCTTGTCAGGAACTTAAGAATATGTCCGCCATTGGGTTCAAGTGATCACTTCACATTGCAATTTGCCTTGAACTTCCCTAAACGGGAGCAAGTATTCAATTACAGAAGAAATTTTAAGGCAGCCAGGCTTGACCTAATATTGAGGCATCTAGCTGACGTTGACTGGTACGGCTCTTTTAATACGGTGTCATCGGTAGAGGAGAAGTGTGAGTTATTCATCGCGATTTTGCATCATTGCATTGATATGTTCGTACCTATTCGAAGAACACCTGGGAGAATGTCTAAGCTTCCTTCGAATTTAGAAGCGCTTTCTCGTCAACGTCTGGAAGCTTGGCTTAATGCCAGAGATAACAATGATCTTCACGCTTTGACAAAGTTCCAAGTGCTTAATGAAAGGTACTCTCGTAGGTTGAGGAAATTCCACTCATATGTTGAGAGGAGAGTAATTGAGTCCGGGAACAAATCAATGTTTTACAAGTTATTGAATTCAAGGTTACGTGAAAGGAGTAGTATTGGAGCGTTAATTTCCCATGATGGTACAGTTGTCAGAGCTGATAAGGATAAGGCAGAACTTCTTGCGGACACCTTTGAAGGATCCTTTACTGATCGTTCTTTTCTGGGGTCCTTGCATCATTTTGATGCTGCTCCTTGTTTCCCTCTGATGAAGGATTCTGCCTGGTTTCACAGGGATGAAATCCTTAAAATGATATCAAAGTGGCCTCGTTCCTACTCGAACACACCGGATGATATTCCACTTGTTTTTATCAAAAGTGTTGCACATATCATTGCTGGTCCTCTTGAGCATCTTTTCAATTTGATTTTCATGAGGGCTGAAGTACCTGGCAGATGGAGACACTCTTTTGTTACGCCAGTTCCCAAAAAACCCCCTCTTACTGCACCTTCTAATTTTAGGCCGGTCAGCATCACCTCTCTGTTTGCACGCATCTTTGAAAAAATACTGAAAAAACGTATTGTTGTGCATCTGGAAGATCATGGAATCATATCCGCGAAGCAACACGGGTTTCAAAAGCACAAGTCAACAGTGACTGCAGTGCTGGAGAACCTAAATAAGTGGACCTCTGCTTTGGATCAAGGGAAACATGTTGATGTACTTCGATTTCTCTAAGGCTTTTGATAGAGTACCGCACTCCTTGCTCATTAGAAAACTTGTTATGGTTGGGCCCCACCCACGAATTGTTGCTTGGATTGCTGCTTTCCTGGAAGATCGTACGTTTTCAGTACGAATTGGTAGGTCGTACTCTAACCCTAGAACTGCCTACAGTGGAGTTCCGCAAGGCGGGGTTCTATCCCCTATCCTGTTTAACATATATACTCACGAGCTTCCTCAGTTATTAAGTGGCAACGGAGTGGAATTTAGTGCATTTGCGGACGACATTAAAGTCTTTCGGACCATTGACTCAGCGAATGATTCTGCAGCATTGCAAAATTCAATTGATGCTTTGCACTCGTGGTCACTTGAATGGCAATTGCCTCTCTCCAAGGAGAAAACGAAGGTGCTTCACCTAGGTAATGGGAACCCTAATCGTTCCTATAACATTGCTGGATCCCCTATTGATAGCGTGGACGAGATCACGGACTTAGGTTTCGTGATTACCAGGAGTCTCAGCTTTGACAAACACTGTGAGGTGATTGCGAACAAAGGAATGGCACTGGTTTCCAAGCTGTTCAGGGCACTCTCAACGCGTAATTCTAAGGTTTTGCTCTGGGCTTATAAGACCTATGTCAGACCAATATTGGAATACGGCACTCAAGTGTTCTCACCGTTTAAACGTAAGAGCATTGACCTATTGGAAAAGGTACAAAACAGCTTCACTAGGAAGTTGATGATTAGAATGCTTGGGTTCATTTATGACCAAATTCCTCCTAGTGCCGAAAGGAATCAAAACTTCGGTCTTCACAAGTTGTCTTCTCGAAGGAAAGCTAATGACTTGCTATTACTTCACAAAATTATGTTTGGTAAGTGTGGCATCAAGCCGGCGGAGTTCCTACCGGTGAGGGCTACCTCAGTCACCAGGAGTGGGCCCATCAAGCTCCAGGTTAAGACGGCTAAGCTCAATTGTAGGCGGTACTTCTTCGTTAACAGGACAATCGGGCCTTTTGAGAAACTACTAAAAATGGACCACGGCGGGTTACGCTACACTACTTTCAAAAAACTGGTTTATAAGGAGCTTAGTCCCTGAGGTCATGCATTTTCCCATTCTCTTTCAGTTCTATAGCTATCCTCAGTTTTCTTCTTTTGTTATTCTATCTCACGATGTTGTTGTTATGTGTCGTGTTGGATCCTACTCTAGTGTTGTTTCTGCGCATAAGTGTCACTTATGTAATAAACATACATACATACATACAACTACAGAATGTTGGAGCTTGATCATGTAGAGCACGAACACTCGGAAATCGCGCCGGTTCATACTTTTTCAAAACCCCGTAATAACTTACAGAACGAAGGTAGGTAAATACATGAAGCAAAATTTGAAAGAGGAGGACGAAATCCACAAAATAGCCCGCGCCGTTTAACTTGAAAAATGGTTCCTCATGAGAGCAGACTGCCTATCTCAGCTTACCACGGAAGGCAACTACTTCTGTAACAACCTGATAAGTGTTGGTTTCAAGTGTGCCTCGAGATTGTGGGGCGCGCGAAGTTTCCCTCACAAAGGGAAACATACTATAAGCACAAATGAACTTTTTTAGCTGTTTGAGTGCTCATTGCTCTTCACTTAATAATAAAGATTTCCTTGAAATCAACCAAGACCGCTTCAATTGCTGCAGATTTTTCCAGGATATCATGGACACGACGTTTTTCTACCTGAAGGATCGACGTCCGTCCGAAGTGGCACTGTAATAAAGTTACAGATGTTAATTACTACTTAAGTGCTCTCATCACAAGATCTTTTGAAACGCTCTTCGAATCGCAACCGAAGGATTTTTCTTCTTCTTCTTCAGCGTTTGTCCCGCTTAGGTGCGGGATGCATTCCTCTGGTGTGGTGACGTCACTTCGTACGATCAAACGCTTGATCGGGATGGATTCCAGCTTCTTTTAAGTACATGTGCAACGTACCAAGCCAGCGTTTCTTGAGCCGCCCTTCAGGTGGTTTTCTGTGCACATCTATGTTGAGATCAATCTTCCGAACGCTGTCACCATCCGCATGAAGAACATGGTAATACCACCGTAGGCGAACTTCACGTAGCTTGTTGGCAATTGGAGCAACGCCAAATCTCACAAGCGATGGCTTGACTTGTCATTTTCACGGAAAAGTTTTCTCGATATGAAGGAAACGACATCAGGAAGTGAAATCGATCTTATAAAGGCTCAAGCCTCGTTTGACGTACAACGATAAAACTATGTTTTTCTGAAACGATCTTGCATATGATCAGGATTTTGCACCATTTGAAGAAAAAAGCGTCCCAATCGTCATTCTCCTAATTACGCAGAATCGTTCGCTTTTAGAACCTGTTTTAAAGTATAGAATTCACACTTTTCTCTAGTTTTCAACGCAAGCTCTGAATTCTTCAGAAGCTCCAAAACTCTCCGAGTTATGGCAGTTCGTGTGGAGCCTGTTTTAAAGTATAAAGCTGCCTTCACAGATTTTCTCGACCGCATGCGAAGGATGGACTGGCGGAAATCGGAAACATTAAAGAGTAAATTTTTATTCTGCAGAAAGAAAATCAAGCCCTGTTTGTCATTTAGTAAAAAACAATCTTTCGCGCAGGAAGCTTCGATGTGATTAAGGAGGGGAGCTCATTTGCATAGTCTCGTTTCTTCTAAATTGAGCGCATAGTCTCGTTTCTTCTAAATTGATATCTCTCTGAGCTTTATTTTGTCTGTTCAAAACTAGAAGTCGATGTTCATTGGTGACTACGTTCAACCACGACAGATTAAAAGGGAGGGAGGGGTCAAGGTCTACTTGTATGTTTATCGGCCGGAAATGAAGTACAAGGACTCTTTATATATGATCGAGTCCTTGTCATTTAAGTGTCAGGATGGTCTTTATCGGCCACATCGCTAACTCCTAAGGAGTGACAAGACTCATTACATGCTTCATTTCCTCCCTATTGTTAGGGGAGGTTCAGAGCAGCATCGCGGCGCGACGCGATGTAATGATAATCTCCCATATCGATCAAGCGACATCGCGAGGTGTTGCTCATCTATTCTTTTCCAGTGTAGTCTCGCTGTTTCACTTATATAACGTTCTTCACATGACACACAGACCACTTTGTAGATCACATGTTTCCTCTCATACACGTTGTTGTCTCCTTCGCAGATCATACAGTTCCTCCTTTCACACTGATTCTCGTACGGAAGTGACGTTGTTAGTAATGTCGTAAAGATGATGGTGGTCGGCAGATGAGGCCATAGGAGGTCCCTATAGCATGACGACACGGTTGACGTTCATTGCGAATGAATCCGAGATGTGAGGCATTATCAAAGGAGATCCACAGAGAGATCTTCGGAGTTTCCAATACCGACACTCCTTTGAGCCTTGGCCGTTCAGCCGTAAAATTTCCTTGATTTTATCATCCAGTTCCTAATAATTCGTCGAGGTCAAGGTAGAAGGTGTGGCCCACGTTATAGACGATGCTTCGTTCAATATATAGAAGATGGCAGCTCCGAGCGTGAACGATGTTGTTCTTGGGTGCCGGCTTCTAGTACCACATACCACTAATCTGACTTTCCGATATCCTTATCTTCGTATTCAAAAATGGCTGGAACCCATGTTGAGTGGGAGACTCTGATGTTAAACTGATTGTAGGAAACGCATAGTTCAGCCGTGTGAGGGTATGCCGCAATGTTGCGGGTGCGTTACGTTAGGTGTCTCTCATTACTAGAGGGGCGGAGCGACGCGCTAGGTTACGTAGGCAGACCGGGTGCAGCGCCCACCACGGACGAGGTTTCAGTACGAGATAATGGGATTAGAGCAGAGCGTGCATTGCTGCTGTGGAGCACATTCCGTGCAGAAGCAGGACAGACCTGATTCCTTTCTATTTTTTGCCCTGTATTCTTCTTTCCTTCAAGTTTTCGGTTCGACCACATGCCGCCTCTGAGATTACAAAGCCGAAATGATAACAGGAGCAATACATCAAATTTCTTCCTTTTTTACACTTTTTTAGCGTACCACAGCTTTGTAGCGTTCACTCAGGCCATGTTGTATTTTCAGCTTTTCCTATCTCTTTTCTTTTCCTTGTTTTATAGTTTGATGGTGGAGTTCGGCCGTTACTAACACGTGGCAATCTTTATTGCCTTCGTTAAAGTGTGTTATAAGGCGACCTCTCCCCCAGCAGGAGTCTCTCAAAGCCCAAAGCATATGAAAACTAGAAGAGCAAAAAACGAACAAAGTTTTTCAAATACTACCCTACGACAGAAAGTCTGCTCCACGGCGCATAGTCTGTTCTGTTCATCCGTTGCACCTCGTCCAAGGCGGGCTCAACAACCCGCTCGCTACCGTAATCGGGGACAGTGGCGGGCGGCGATGGCACGCTACCATAACTCAGACACCTAACGTACGAACCCCAAGAGCACAGACAGCGGCTCTGCCGGAGCCGATCGGTCCGAAATCAGCGGTCAGAAGCGGCAGCTGCAATAATGGTGTGAATCCGGCCGCTTCAGCGTCGCCGGCGAGCTCTGCGTCGCTACCCTATGGCTTAGCTCCGCGGCGTTGCTGAAAAGTGTGTGGGGGCCTTTAGACGAGGGCATGGCAAAATCTCTCCTATTAGAATTAAAAATGACCGCCTTCCTGCTTTTTAGAACATGCTTTGAACCATTATTTTTCTCCAGAAATGAGAACTTTGTAAAATTTCAAACAAACAATCAACAGTCGCTTTTGCATTCTCCAATAGGGCGGTGAGTTGAAACTTCAAAGAAAGTCTTACTAAATTTTCTTTGAACAAAATTCTTTTTCTTACCGTCTAGGATTTTGTAGTTTAATGGGTAACAAATTCATCCATATTTGGAGTTTTAAAGAACAGAAAGCCGGAAATTTTTAGTGCCAAAGGAAGAGATTACGCCATGCACTCGTCCAAGGCGTCACGAATTTCATTTGGTTGATAATGTAAATGCTGCTTACATGAAACAACATGGTGGAGATATGCGCGTTCTTCACAATTGTAATTGTTGCACTGTCTACAGGTATGTCTAACTCAACATGTAGATATAAACAACATATGCATAATACAAATCTACGCAAGCAGTATTACCTTTTTCCATTTCATGTTTCAGCTAAACAAAAAAAAACTACATAAGACGTTACTCAAATAAATTTGGCCATGACGTTAAATAGAGTACTTCAACAATGGCAGTCAGCACAAAATAACTTTCTAGCTTACATTTAAAAAACTTTATCTATTAACCAACAAACCACTGCTGTAGGTAATGTTTTGCACGGGCGACGAGAGCGACGAGAGCTAGCGCGCGTAGTGTGCGCAGAACCGGCAGCTATGAACAGGCGACAAGAGGTACAACAGCGACCAGAGCGGCAGCGCGGGCGCTCGAGTATGAGCACTTTTCGGCGGCGCGCGCTCGAACAGCCACATTAGGATTGCGCTTTGTACGGATTTACCCACATTTACCCTTCATTTTTTCCTTATTTTTCGCATTCAGGCCTTGCTGCATTTTCCGCTGCATCTCTCCGTTTTTGCGCTATCCCTCCACTTTTTGCACTACCACTTGCGTTTACCTTACTCACTTTGCATCTGCGGCAATCTGTGCACATCCTATCACAGCACTTCCTCGAGTCAGATAACTTCTTAGCTTACATCTAAAAACCTTTATCTTTTATCCACAAACTACTATTGCAGGTAAAAGAATGTAATACAAAGTGAACAAAAAATAAAACACTATAAGGTTGTCCCGCTGCTGTAATGGCCAACTTCATCAGTTATCGTAAAACTTGATGTTATGACATTAAAGAAAATACGTCAATAAAAATTGTTATACTGTCTGCAGTTCGTGCACAATTTGATTTGAAATGTACGCAAACACTATCAAAAAACTTGGTATCTGGCAGATATCTAGCTTGTTGCACTATTGAAACAACGCATTCGGGTTCGACGAGCCGAACCGAATAGCAACACGAGTCGAGTTGCTATTGGGGGGAACCGCTGTTGCTATCCGGGAGAAGCCGGTCAACTGAGGGGCGACTCCTGTTGCTATCCTGTTGTAAGTAGCAGTTGCGTTCGGTTGCTATTGTGTTGCCGTTCGGATGCTAGACGGTTGCAGGATATCGCTCCTTCGGTCCGATAGCTGTGCCTTCATATTCCCGATACTTGGGGCAGCCTTATATCCACGTATATCCAGCTCGTACGTAATACGTACATATTTATGTGTACACATATAAATACGTAAACACATATATACATTTATGCATATGCACATATATGTATATACGTGTATATATGTGTATATACATATATGTGATAAATGTGTATATGTATACATGTACATATGCATGTATTCACATGTGCATACACGCATATATACAGATGCAAGTATATACATTATATATGTGTAAATATACAAATATACGTATATAAATATGTATGTGTATATGCATGTATACACACGTGCATACATGTATGTATACATATATGTGTGTATGCGCATATGTATACACACATACATATGCATATACATGGCATGTATGCGTGTATACAACTGTGTATACAGCGTGTCTCAAAAAACTGTATACACTGTTTAAAAGGTGATAACTTTGCTCAGAAAAGGTACTGAAAAAGTTAAAAGCTCATTCGAAATCCCAAAAAAATAGAAATTTTCTGGCATGTGAGCGGTATGAAATGCGCCATGCACTTGTCTGAAATTTTGAATTTACAATCGACTAATTGTGTTTCGATTTAACACCTATTATAATTTATTCAGAAAGTGGCCATATCGATGGATTTGTGCTTCTTTCAAAGTTCAGACTTGAAAACACATTAACGCATGCGAAAAATGCAGGGTATCTCTTAAAAGTGCAGTTACTGTTTAAAAATAATAGCATTTTTTAAATGTCAAGTTCTAAACGTTAAAAGAAGCACATCACATGTTAATAAGGCCAAGTAGTAAAAAGGTTGTATCAAGCATTCAGCCCATCCACAATCAATCAGGTCGGAAATGCAGGATTTCAGACGGAAGCATGGCGCAATCTCGCCTAATAACACGCCGTAGAAATCTCGTTCCAAGGTAAGGTGTTGCCAAAAAGTCCCTCTCTAAAGTTGGAGGTCGAAAACCTGTATTAATTTCCGGACAACCCGAAAGCAATCAAGCCAAACACAATCAATCGAGTGTAAATTGCAAAATTTCAGACGAGTGCCTGGCGCATTCCTTACCGCTCATATACCAGAAAATTTCTGTTTTCTTAGGATTTTATATGAGCCTTTAACTTCTTCAGTACCTTTGAGCAAGAGTATCACCTTTCAAACAGTGTATACAGTTTTTTGAGACACCCTGTATACATAAATATATATTTATTTATTTATTTTATATATATATATATTGAAATAAGAAGTTATTTCGTAATAAACTTTAAAAATTTTGTAGCATTGGTGTGTTCTCCACCGCGATGAACTGAGGTAGGCCATTTCTGATCTAATTGGACGTGCAAGTGCCTTCCTATCAAAGCGAATATTCACTGAGTACATGGTGACCCACCCCCTCCCCCCACCAACCTATTTTCGCGAAATTCTCTAACACTTCCAAAAAGGAATGCAATCATTACTTGATGTGGACTGTCCCACACACTTGCCGTCTCACGCTTACCGAATTCTTCGACACCTTCACAGTTACATTCCTTATTTCACTGTTGAAATCACGCGAGCATGCCTCTTAAAGGCTTCATTAAAAACTTAAACTTCATATGCAATCAATAGAAATGTCTATTGTCTAGACTAGACGGCGGCGGCAGTATTGATTGCGCCAAGACCGCTTCGACAAGCTTCGCGAGCGCGAGAATATGCACAGACGCATGCGCAGTGCCCGAGAACGCAGAGACCCTGGCCGATGGCGCGCTCCCCACCGAGAGACGCAGACAGCGTGACAGCGCGAGAGACGACGGCGCGCGACCCAGCCAGAGCGCAGACAGCGAGAGTGCGCAGAGACGGGGGCGCGGGACGCATCAAGCGCGCTACTCACTGCGCCGACTAGCAGCAGAATAGCAAACGCAGTTTCTGTTGGCAACTGCAGTTGCAATTCTGTTGAAGGGGGCGTGGCTTGGAGGAGACTGTTCGGCTCATCAAACCCGAACGTCCGAGTAGTAAAAGTTTGTTTTTCACAAGTGCATACACGCTACAGTTGTGCCCTCGCAAAATTTTCGAATATTCGAATGGTTTCGAATACCCGCAATTTTCGAGCACTCGTGTTCCGAATATATTCGAAAAACGCGATTTTGCGAACATTCGAATTCGAATATATTCGAAAAACACGATTCTTGAACATTCGAATTCAAATATTAAAATTCGAATGAAAATAATTCGAATACCTATTCGAATAGGTCAACTCAAGCCACTCGAGCACAACTATAATACACACTTTTGAAACGCCAATTTGCAACCAATTTTCTTCAAAAAAGTGTGTTTCTCGTGTGACACGGAAAAAAATTCTGAAAGCGAGTTGTTACCTATTCTCGACTACGAGGAATCTAGAGGAGCTAGTGCGAGCCTGCAGAAACGAACGCTAAACGAGCTCTGGGCAAGTTTTAGAGCGGATAAATACTTTTGAAACGCACTGTATTACTTATTCGATTTCTGAACAAATGTGTCTTCCTTTCCTGTGTTCTCCATAGCATGTGGAGTGTGGTAGTGAAGTTGGTTGAATTAAGGTTTACTTCTTGTCCGGTTATGCTTCCTCTATTCAACAGTTTCTCTCTCACGCTCACAGATGATGGACCTCAGGGACTTACTACAAAAATGATAATTTGCGTGGTCCTGCAACGATTTATCTTCAACTGATTTGAAAATAAAACTTAATGCAGTTCACTAATGAGGTAGGATACACCAGTGTTGAATAATAATTTTAATTTCGTGCAGCACAAGGTGCGGGATGGGGCTGCTCTACATGGTGACCCCCACCCCCGACGCAATTTGCGCCGAATGCTATACAGTGTGAAATAGCGAAGTGTCGATCAGAGTACGTGTTTAATCATCAGTCCCCGTCCTTCCTGTCCTTCGGCAGTGAAACATGATATTTGAAGAAAAAGATGCCGAGATCGACGCTAATGCTCAGCAGCGTGCTAAATGTACTCAACGTCATTACGACACTATTTCATTAGGGCGCGAAAACGTATGACTCAGCAGCAGGGATATGCGAAATTTTTTTTGGAGTAAATCGGGACACGGAATACGGAACGTAGGAGATCAAAAGGTGTGGAAACCGGAATACGAAACAAGGAAACGGAACTAACTCAAAACTCATTACTCCATTTAATTTTTCAAAAATATGTATTCATAATGGTAGTAACAACTAAGTGGCCATTAGTGAATTTAAGAAGCGAGCAGGGCAGCGGGCGACTCTTTTGCTGCAACATATAGCAATAAAAAATGCTTGTATTCGCATCATTACTAAGATGAATCTTTAAACATTGCTAGTGTAATAAATTGAAGTTTATGCAAAATCTTCCCCTAAAAAGGAACAAAATATTTTAAACGCAATAAACCCAGCTGACGAATAAGATGCCAGAGATGACACTCCTGACATTTGACCGGTCTTACTGAATACCCCGATCTATCCTAACTGGGAGAGGGCAACACTAATTGTAAGGTCACGGTTGCGTTCGGCATCTTACAACACGATGCCCACTACCTGAGTTCGCATGGGTACCATAGCATTTTTAGCAGTAAGCGAAGCTCTGAGACAAACTCAAAGGAGAGGAGGAGAGGAAGTACATCGCACGGTCTCCTCCCACTAGGATAGATCTGATGACCTTATGGAAAGCAATGTTAGCAACCTAAAAGTGCTTACAGAACTCAGATCTAGAATTGGTGTTCTAAGGCAGACAGGGGAAGAAAGATAAGCATCCCCCCATATATAAAAGAGGAAGGGTTTTTTGTCCGATGTTAGCCACCCGCAATTCGTATACTGCCTAGCTAGCCGGTTTAATCACCCAAGTTTGCGGTGCGGTTGCCAGTTGCCCAAACGAAGACGCTTGACAGTTGTCCACCACTGTTGTTCACCATCGCCTCGCATCGACTGCGAGACGTTGGGTGATTTCGAAACACGTCTCCATTGGCTATACGCCAGCACCACAGGACACCCACCATATGATCCTTCGCTGCTCTCCTGTGTGGTGCTACTTTCCTCTATTTTTACCGCCATACTTCATCCGCTATCCCACTACTCTGTGTTTATCGCCATACTTCTAGCACTACCCCACCGGCTGCTCTTTTCTGCTGCCGTACTTCTACAGCTACGACCCCCATATATAAAAGAGGAAGGGTTTTTTGTCCACTTTCCTCTATTTTTACCGCCATACTTCATCCGCTATCCCACTACTCTGTGTTTATCGCCATACTTCTAGCACTACCCCACCGGCTGCTCTTTTCTGCTGCCGTACTTCTACAGCTACGATTCCACTAATTCACACATCATTTCTGTCCAGAATTCTACTTCCTAGAAAGGTTTGAGTTTCGAAGTGAACCTTAATGAATGGATGAATGGAAATGGAGCTACACGCATCGCTTCTGTCCAGCATTCTACTTGCTTAAGTGGGTTTGAGTTTCGAACTGAACCTAGATGAATGGAAACGGAGCTACACACATCACTTCTGTCCAGAATTCCACTTCCTAGGAGGGTTTTAGTTTAGAGTTGAGCCTAGAAGCTACTACTTCAGAAATTATATCCTTTTACACTGTACTGTGTGACAACCGGCTGCTCTTTCTGCACTGTTTCTGCTATATTTGCCTTACAGATGATGTTTTTGTATTCGATTCACCTCGATCCTTTTCCATTGTGCAGCACCGGATACTTAATCTTTCCGTTGTGCAGAATGACAGCCGTTTGCCCTTTCCTGTACCTTTTCTTGCTATTTCGCCCCACAGATAGCGTTTTTTGCATAGTTTTACTATTGTCCCGCTACCAGGGAAGGTACGACTCCAACAATTGAATCCTTTGCCGCCCACAGCCCACTACCAGGGAAGGTATGACTTCAAACATTGGTTCCTTTTCCACTCTGCAGGATGGTAGCCGGCTGCTCTTTTCTCCACCTTTCTTTGCTATTTTGCTTCACAGCGGCTGTTTTTTTATATTCAATTTTTGTTTTCAATTTACCTCTATGTTTACCGCCATACTTTTTCCACTACCCCACCACCAGGGGACGTCCAGCAATTATATCCTTTTCCACTGCACCGTACGCTAACCGGCTGCTCTTCTCTGCACCTTTTTGTGCTATTTTGCCCCACAGCCCACTGCCAGGGAAGTTACGACTTCAGAAATTGAATCTCTTTCCATTGTGCAGAATGCCTGTCGACTACTCCTTTCTGCACCTTCTTCTGCTACTTATATATTTTTTCATTCATTTTTATTTCTATATTCACCGCCCTCCATGGTGCAGAGTGGACAGCCGGCTGCTATTTTCTGCACCTTTTTCATTTCGCCTCATAGACGGCGTTTTTCATTTCAATTGATCTCTATTTCTATCGCCCTTCGTTTACTACAACTATCCCATTGCCTGAGAAACGACGACGCTAAACACTTATCACGCATTTAGTTCCTTTCGTCCATCTGCGCAAAATTAGTGGCCGATAGATAGTTTTTCTTATTTAGCGGCCTGCACTGAGCAACCTTCCGCACATTCACACATTTTCTTTCAGCATTTTTTTAACCGACGTCACCCAATTTTCTGCGTTTGCACTCCGCCGTCCTGTGCAACTTTACCCATCTTTCCCTTCTTCTGCGCTTCAAGAACGAAGGGTGAATCGTGCTAGCTTACTACTAGCACGATTCACCCTTCGTTTCCACTGCCCGTTTCGCTTTCATTCCCATTTTCGAGTGCGCTTACTGTTACAGCTCAGCACTGTTCCATTCGCTATTCCACCGGCTCTGCCTTCTTCCCTGTTGTTTTTTTTTAACAGCTTCGCTTTATTTTGTCTTTCCTTCCCACCGTACATTAAGCTCTTGGCTGCGCTGTTCCATACGCCTGCTTTTCTCTTCACCGTGTCCACCTATATCGTTCATCATACTTTCTCTACTCAACGTCTGCCCACTTACTCCTCATACTTTCTTTATGTTCACCTCATATAACGTTCTGCGCTCTACTTTTCTCGCTACACCTTTTATAGCATTCTACAGATGCCCAGACCACGATTATCGGATGAAGAACGAGCTCGACGACTGCGGGAGCGGCAGAGACGGAGGAGAGCCGCGCACGCAACAGACGCTCTAGCAGCCACTCGTGTTAACAATACAGAACGTCGGCGCTCCGCTCGCATCCTAGCCAACGAAGCACGTCTCGCGGAAGCCCGAGCTTTAGCTATTGCGGAGCACCGACTTCTTCGCTCACGTCCAACTCTGCGACGTTCGCTTGGATTGGCGCGCGATCTAACCTATCGTCCCCATCTTCACAGCTTGGGAGACATGAATCAGACGTGCAGTTCCTGTGTGGCTCTCCATTTTTGTGACGAGAAAAGGACTCCGTCGCACACCTCATACAACATGTGCTGCAATCTAGGAAAGGTTTCCCTGCAGCCTTTTCGGAACTTTCCCACCCTTCTTCGTCACCTTCTCGCGGACAATGATAGGATGTCACAAAACTTTCGGGGCTCTGTTCGAAACTACAACAGCGGTTTAGCAATGGCTTCCATGATCGCGCATGTGGATACTCCAATAGGCGGAGGACCTTATTGCTACAGAATCCATGGCCAGGTGTACCATCGTGTCGGAGCTCTGAGACCTCCTACTGGCACTGCGCCTCAATACGCACAGATAATGATCATGGATACCGAACAAGCTGCTGCTGAGCTCGCTGGCCGATCAGTCAACCGCGGCTGCAACACCTCTCTGTTCGCTGACCTGCACCGCCTTCTTCTGCGAGTCAACCCCTACGCTCAGTCATTCATCATGATGGATGAAGTACTGCGCGCTGAAGAGCAGAGTGCCATTGCTCATGGTCTTTCTCCAAAACCAGTGCACATGGTTTTTGGTCAACAAGCTGGCGATGACCTTCGCCGCTACAACCCTGCCACTGCTAATGAGGTCGCCGTCATCTATGTTGGCAACGAGGATGATATTCCTGGCGAACGAAGATTAGTCATTCGCGATCGAGGAGGTTCTTTACGGACTGTCAGCCACCTGTACAAACAATGCGATCCACTCACCTATCCCCTCCTTTTCCCGACTGGAGAAGATGGTTGGCACCCTCGCATGGAGAAGCACTCCTCCACTGACCGTGGAAGAACGCGCGTCACGCAGAAGAACTTCTACCTTACTATCTGTTCTTTCCTCGCGCGCGCACCTTTAATCCACTTCTTCATGCTGGGAAGCTGTTCCAACAGTACGTTGTTGACAGCTGGGTGAAGATTGAGCTGAACCGCTTGCATTTTATCAGGCTCAACCAAAGTCTGCTCAGATTGGACACCGTTCGTGGGCTCCATGACTATGTCATTGGCGACGACGCTAGCAGCGGCCCTCCCGGAAGACGTATCATACTTGCAGCCAGTTTCTCAGGTGGGCCACGTCATATGATTGCCCAATACCAGGATGCCATGACTATTGTGTCTAAGTACGGGAAGCCTGATATATTCCTGACATTCACATGCAATCCGAGCTGGGATGAAATTCAGAGGAACCTTTCCCCCAACCAGTCCGCCTCTGATCGTCCTGATCTCATCGCTCGAGTGTTTAACTTGAAGGTGAAGGCTCTATGCCACGAGCTTTTTAAGAAAAAAGCGCTTGGAGAGGTATCCGCGTACATATATGTCATCGAGTTCCAAAAGCGTGGACTTCCTCACATGCACATGCTTATTACGCTGAAAGGCGGTTGGAAAATGCACACAGCTGCTAATGTAGATAGCCTTATCAGCGCTGAGCTTCCCTGCTCTACGGACGATAACGAACTCTTCGAAATTGTTTCGAAGAACATGATCCATAGACCATGTGGCTTGCTCAATCCTTCTTCACCGTGCATGAAGAACGGCTCGTGCTCGAAGCGGTTTCCTAAGCCTTTCCGTGCCGAAACATCACTTTCTGTTGATGGGTACCCCGAATACAGACGCCGAAACGACGGTCGCTCGGTGACATGCCGCGGTACTAGCATGGATAACCGCTTCGTGGTGCCCTACTCTCCATATCTCACGCGCATGTTTCGCGCTCATATTAATGTGGAGGTCTGCGCTCTACTACATGTTGTGAAGTACGTATACAAATACGTCTACAAAGGTTCAGATCGTGCACGTGTTCGACTCAGCCAGACGAGCGATGACGCGACTACGCACGATGAGATAATCTCCTATATTGACGCCCGCTATGTGTGCGCTCCTGAAGCTATACATCGCATATTCGGGTTTAAGATGCACGCCAGAAGCGTTTCCGTCGTGCGACTGCAGATACACCTGCCCGGTTTCGAAACTGTTTGCTTCGTTGAAGGTGCCGAACAGCAGGCGCTCGATAACGCATCTGCCCGTGTCAGCACACTAACAGCTTATTTTGCAAAGAACCAAGCTTGCTTAGACCTTTTCCGTCTTCATGGAAGCCTTCCCGCCGGTTTAGTTGACTCCCGCAACTACCACTACTTCGAGATTCCCGAACATTTCGTGTACCAGAACGGATGGACAGAGAGAGAACGTGGTGCGAGAACTATTGGACGAATGTACTTCGTGGGGCCTGCCGATTCCGAACGATTTGCCCTCCGGTTGCTTCTTCTGTACGGAAAAGGGTTCACCTCTTTCTCTGATGTGCTCACCGTGGACGACATTGAGCACCCCTCCTTCGTGGCTGCTGCGCGGGCCGCCGGTTATCTTAGCGATGACTCTTACTTCGAGCAATCAATGCGTGAAGCCGCAGCTTTCCATCTACCCGCACAGCTTCGCTCCTATTATGTCTCCCTGCTCATTTTCGGAGAGGTTCAACCGCCCGTCCCTCTGCGACTGTGAGAGGCATTTAAGAGCGACTTTATGGAAGATTTTCTTCGACGCGGTTATTCAGAAGCGGTTGCTGAGTCGCACGCTTTTTACGATATCGCTGAGCGTATTACATCCTTCGGTAAGGAGTGGAGATACTACTTGGACATTGATATTCCTTTGTTGTCCGATATCGCTATAATCGTTGACTACGATTACCACGAGCGGCAAGGAGAGCCGCTTTACGCCAGTCTCAATTCAGAGCAGAAGGTGATCGTTGACGGCGTACTTTCTGCTGTTGAACGTCGTCTGGGAGGCTGCTTCTTTGTAGATGGCCCCGGAGGCAGCGGCAAAACATACGTTTACACCGCAATTTACCACCTGGCGATCGCTAGGCGATTTAAAGCCCTCACTGTGGCATGGACTGGAATTGCCGCTAATCTACTGCCAAACGGTCGTACGGCATCTTCGACCTTCCGCTTGATTGTTGCCGATCAATCACGCACATCGAACATGAAGCGCCAGTCAAAAGAGGCCAGGGATTTGATGTCGGTCGATATAATCATCTGGGATGAAGCGCCCATGGCTCCCAAGCTTGCGTTAGAAGCCGTTGATGCACTTCTGCAGGATCTTCATCAGACATCGGTACCTTTCGGTGGCAAAATTATGCTGCTAGGGGGTGATTTTCGGCAGGTTCTACCTGTTGTCGAGAAGGGTAGCCGATTCGACATGGTACACGCGTGCATCAAGCGGTCTGTTCTTTGGCCTCTTTTCCACACATTTCGATTGACCGCTAACATGCGCGTCAGCGCTGACGATGTCTCACACAAACGTTGGCTGTTGGAGCTTGGTGACGGCTTGCTACCTGTTGACGGTAACCTCGATGCACCTGTCCCTACCGACCTAATATGCTGTGGCGATATCGTTACCGCCGTCTTCGGTGATCTCCTTTCCGGTAGCTCACCTGATTTGACTGATGCGGTTATTCTCACACCCAGGAACGTTGACGCCCTCAGAATCAACGATGCGGTTCTCGATCTGTTAACGGGTCTCAAGCGCACTTTCCTGAGCGAAGACGAAGCTGTTGTCGAGCATCCATCAGACTCTCTCAATTTCCCCACTGAGTTCATCAACAAAATGACACCTACTGGCTTACCTCCTCACGCATTGCACATCAAAGTAGGCTGCATAGTCATGCTTCTTCGAAACTTAGATGTCGCTAACGGGCTATGCAACGGATCACGCTTCATTGTCAGACAGATTGGCCAGCGCGTTTTGATTTGTGAACACGCTGTTGGTGACCGACAAGGATATCAAGTTCTGATTCCTCGCATCGACTGTTACTACACTCACCAGATGCTCCCGTTTCGGCTTCGACGACGTCAATTCCCATTGCGCTTGAGCTTCGCCATGACAATAAACAAATCGCAGGGCCAGTCGTTTTCGAAGGTGGGAATCGCTCTACACGATCCTATTTTTTCACACGGCCAACTTTATGTCGCTTTCTCGCGCTGTCGCAGTCGAAAGGGTATCGTGGTCCATGCCGCTCAGCAACTGATGCGTAACATCGTCTACGACGAGGTGCTCCGCTAGACATCCGCTTTGTAGGTTTTTAGCCATTTCATCTCCTTTTGGCTCCTCCACAGTTTTCCATTCAAGCCCTGCTCTAGGTCGACCTGTCGTTGCTCTACCTACCGGGTTCGGTCCACTGGCCACTTCGTTTCTGTACTGTCTCCTCCACTCCACTCTATCTAATGCGCTACCTCCTTGCATATCCCAAACACCACTGCCAGGTATGTGGTTCTTTGCATTCTTGATTAACCGTTCCTTTTCCTACACTCTCCCTTTCTCAGTTCCCACTTCCATTCAGTAGGTGTGCACGTCCTACCAACTCTTTATGCTTTTCAGAGAATCGTCAACCGTCGCCTGATGAACAGAGAAAAGAACCGCGTCACACAAGCTGCCATCACAACGCAGGCCAGCGCCTTTCCCGCTCCTGCCCTCCGCACAACCCCTTCCGCTTCATGCTGCCACCTGCGGCCAGCACTGCTCGTTATGGGGTTCGTTACTCTCTTTCTATCCATATGCTCCTTTCCGCATATTCTCGCGCCTCTTCGTTTCCACTCCTATCCAGTTCCCATAACTATACCCTCCATCAAATCGTTACGGTTTTCAGTGATTCCCCGACCGTAGCCTGATGAACAACGAACCGCCTCACACATGATGTCACCAACAGCGGCCCAGCGCCTTCTCCTCTCATGCCGTCCGCACAACCCATTCCGCTTCATGCTGCCACTTGCGGCCAGCACTGCCCGTTATGGGGTTCGTTGCTTTTTTCCATCCACTCCTCCTTTCCGCACATTCTCGCGTCTCTTGGTTTCCAATCTCAACCAGTTCCCATGGCTATACGCTCTATCAAATCATTACGGTTTTCAGTGATCCCCCGACCGTAGCCTGATGAACAACAACCCGCCTCACACATGCTGCCACCAACATCGGCCCAGCGCCTTCTCCTTTCATGCCGTCCGCACAACCCATTTCGCTTCATGATGCCACCGTTATGGGGTACGTTGCTTTCTTTCTATCCATGTGCTCCTTTCCACACATTATCGCGTCCCTTCGTTCCCAATCTCATCCAGTGGCCAGCTCTATACGCTCTACCAAATCGTTACGGCTTTCAGTGATACCTCGACCATCGTCTGATGACAAAGAACCGCGCCAAACAAGCTGGCAGCACGCCTCAGGCCAGCGCCTTCCCCGCTCCTGCCGTCCGCATAACCCATTCCGCTTCATGCTGCCGCCATAGCGGCGTTCGTTGCTCTCTTTCTATCCATGTGCTCCTTCCCGAACATTATCACGCCTCTTGGTTTTCAATTCCATCCTGTCCCCATGACTATATGCTCTATCAAATCGTTACGGTTTTCAGTGAATCTTCGACCGTCGTCTGATGACACGAACATTCCGCTTCATGCTGCCACCGTTGCGGGGTTTGTTGCTCTCTTTCTGTCCATGTGCTCCTTCCCGAACATTATCACGCCTCTTGGTTTTCAATTCCATCCTGTCCCCATGACTATATGCTCTATCAAATCGTTACGGTTTTCAGTGAATCTTCGACCGTCGTCTGATGACACGAACATTCCGCTTCATGCTGCCACCGTTGCGGGGTTTGTTGCTCTCTTCCTATCCATGTGCTGCTTTCCGAACATTATCACGCCTCTTGGTTTTCAATTCCATCCTATTCCCATGACCATACGCTCTATCAAATCGTTACGGTTTTCAGTGAATCTTCGACCGTCGTCTGATGACACGAACATTCCGCTTCATGCTGCCACCGTTGCGGGGTTTGTTGCTCTCTTTCTATCCATGTGCTCCTTCCCGAACATTATCACGCCTCTTGGTTTTCAATTCCATCCTATTCCCATGACCATACGCTCTATCAAATCGTTACGGTTTTCAGTGAATCTTCGACCGTCGTCTGATGACACGAACATTCCGCTTCATGCTGCCACCGTTGCGGGGTTTGTTGCTCTCTTCCTATCCATGTGCTGCTTTCCGAACATTATCACGCCTCTTGGTTTTCAATTCCATCCTGTCCCCATGACTATATGCTCTATCAAATCGTTACGGTTTTCAGTGAATCTTCGACCGTCGTCTGATGACACGAACATTCCGCTTCATGCTGCCACCGTTGCGGGGTTTGTTGCTCTCTTTCTATCCATGTGCTCCTTCCCGAACATTATCACGCCTCTTGGTTTTCAATTCCATCCTATTCCCATGACTATACGCTCTATCAAATCGTTAGGTTTTCAGTGAATCTTCGACCGTCGTCTGATGACACGAACATTCCGCTTCATACTGCCACCGTTGCGGGGTTTGTTGCTCTCTTCCTATCCATGTGCTGCTTTCCGAACATTATCACGCCTCTTGGTTTTCAATTCCATCCTGTCCCCATGACTATATGCTCTATCAAATCGTTACGGTTTTCAGTGAATCTTCGACCGTCGTCTGATGACACGAACATTCCGCTTCATGCTGCCACCGTTGCGGGGTTTGTTGCTCTCTTTCTATCCATGTGCTCCTTCCCGAACATTATCACGCCTCTTGGTTTTCAATTCCATCCTATTCCCATGACCATACGCTCTATCAAATCGTTACGGTTTTCAGTGAATCTTCGACCGTCGTCTGATGACACGAACATTCCGCTTCATGCTGCCACCGTTGCGGGGTTTGTTGCTCTCTTTCTATCCATGTGCTCCTTCCCGAACATTATCACGCCTCTTGGTTTTCAATTCCATCCTATTCCCATGACTATACGCTCTATCAAATCGTTACGGTTTTCAGTGAATCTTCGACCGTCGTCTGATGACACGAACATTCCGCTTCATGCTGCCACCGTTGCGGGGTTTGTTGCTCTCTTCCTATCCATGTGCTGCTTTCCGAACATTATCACGCCTCTTGGTTTTCAATTCCATCCTGTCCCCATGACTATATGCTCTATCAAATCGTTACGGTTTTCAGTGAATCCTCGACTGTCGTCTGATGACACGAACATTCCGCTTCATCCTGCCACCGTTGCGGGGTTTGTTGCTCTCTTCCTATCCATGTGCTGCTTTCCGAACATTATCACGCCTCTTGGTTTTCAATTCCATCCTGTCCCCATGACTATATGCTCTATCAAATCGTTACGGTTTTCAGTGAATCTTCGACCGTCGTCTGATGACACGAACATTCCGCTTCATGCTGCCACCGTTGCGGGGTTTGTTGCTCTCTTCCTATCCATGTGCTGCTTTCCGAACATTATCACGCCTCTTGGTTTTCAATTCCATCCTGTCCCCATGACTATATGCTCTATCAAATCGTTACGGTTTTCAGTGAATCCTCGACTGTCGTCTGATGACACGAACATTCCGCTTCATCCTGCCACCGTTGCGGGGTTTGTTGCTCTCTTCCTATCCATGTGCTGCTTTCCGAACATTATCACGCCTCTTGGTTTTCAATTCCATCCTGTCCCCATGACTATATGCTCTATCAAATCGTTACGGTTTTCAGTGAATCCTCGACTGTCGTCTGATGACACGAACATTCCGCTTCATCCTGCCACCGTTGCGGGGTTTGTTGCTCTCTTCCTATCCATGTGCTCCTTCCCGAACATTATCACGCCTCTTGGTTTTCAATTCCATCCTATTCCCATGACTATACGCTCTATCAAATCGTTACGGTTTTCAGTGAATCTTCGACCGTCGTCTGATGACACGAACATTCCGCTTCATGCTGCCACCGTTGCGGGGTTTGTTGCTCTCTTCCTATCCATGTGCTGCTTTCCGAACATTATCACGCCTCTTGGTTTTCAATTCCATCCTGTCCCCATGACTATATGCTCTATCAAATCGTTACGGTTTTCAGTGAATCCTCGACTGTCGTCTGATGACACGAACATTCCGCTTCATGCTGCCACCGTTGCGGGGTTTGTTGCTCTCTTCCTATCCATGTGCTGCTTTCCGAACATTATCACGCCTCTTGGTTTTCAATTCCATCCTGTCCCCATGACTATATGCTCTATCAAATCGTTACGGTTTTCAGTGAATCTTCGACCGTCGTCTGATGACACGAACATTCCGCTTCATGCTGCCACCGTTGCGGGGTTTGTTGCTCTCTTCCTATCCATGTGCTGCTTTCCGAACATTATCACGCCTCTTGGTTTTCAATTCCATCCTGTCCCCATGACTATATGCTCTATCAAATCGTTACGGTTTTCAGTGGATCCTCGACCGTCGCCTGATGAGCGAAGCACCGCGCCAAATAAGCTGCCATCACGCCTCGGCCAGCGCCTTCTCCGCTTTTGTAGGCCGCTGGAGTATACTCTCCTGCCAGATGCTGCACAGCATCATCACAGAAGCATCCGCGGCGTCCCATCCCACTACTCCCTTCACTGCTGCCATCCACTATGCGCACTCTGCGCTGCCGTAACACTGTGCCATACAACCTGCCGTTCTGCCTCCGCCCATCCTCACCTCCGCTGGCGTGGTTGTTCACAGCCGTCTACTTCAAACTAGCCGCTCCAACTATCACTCCCTGCTTTGAAATTTAGTGTTTTCTTAGAAATCATTCCCTCATTTACGATGATTTCACCAATTCCTATTTCTACAGCAGAATCGCGGTAATCTCCGCTGACACAATGCTCTGAAATCGACTGTGCCGTAACACTTGAGCTCTACCATGCTTAGGACGCTCTACTGTGCCGACACATGTGTAGCTTCCAGAGTGGAGCTCTCCACTATAAATGGAACCTTATATTTTGCAACCGGAATTCTATGTATAGCTCTTCGCTCAGCTCCCCCAAAACAGCACTTGCTGTAGATGAGCCATGACTGAAGGTTCCAATACAGTTACGAGGAGAGAGCATGCGGGGTTTAGGCAGCTACAACAGCAGTAACACGTGCTGCATGTCAGCCCCCGTTGTAGCCGCCGCTCGTTTTATCCAGCTGGCGCCCCCCAACTATGGCTCACGTGGACCCGCGCATGAATGCTACCTGCCACTACAACATTATTCAAGTCCACTTCGACGTAATCTGCAGTTACAGACACGATGATAACAGCCTCTCTCTTCATTTTGATAAGTTGCTGTTCGTCCCACTCCTAATCCGTTAATGTTCCTATCTTCTCGACAATGTATTGCATTTCTATTGCAGTTATAATGGAAATAATCTACTCAACACACATTACATTACGCATTGCTTCTCCTCTCCATCTACGCAAATAACCATTACGCTTCCCGATTATGCACTTCCGTTACTGAGTATTCTGCTTTTTTTCCACACGCTGCACGACGGCAATGCTTCGCTATGATCTATCGGAGAGGTTTCCATCCTCTTACCCGCAAATTACGGCTCGTACTAATTATACTTCGGGATGTGTTCATATGCGTGTGGGTCTCGCCGCTAGGGATGCTTCCTTACTCAGCGTCGGTTGCCGGCTTCGCCGGCAACCGACGCTGAGTAAGGAAGCATCCCTAGCGCGGCTCGACATTGGGATCGGTTGCATACCCCACGTGGCTCACGGTACCCGACGCCGGCGAAGCCGGCTAGCCTAGCGTGGCCCGCCCGACCAGAGTCGGGTGCGGGCGGAGCCCGCAACCGACGCTGGGTTGTGGTAACCACCGCGCGGCTCGACATTGGGATCGGTTGCATACCCCACGTGGCTCACGGTACCCGACGCCGGCGAAGCCGGCTAGCCTAGCGTGGCCCGCCCGACCAGAGTCGGGTGCGGGCGGAGCCCGCAACCGACGCTGGGTTGTGGTAACCACCGCGCGGCTCGACATTGGGATCGGTTGCATACCCCACGTGGCTCACGGTACCCGACGCCGGCGAAGCCGGCTAGCCTAGCGTGGCCCGCCCGACCAGAGTCGGGTGCGGGCGGAGCCCGCAACCGACGCTGGGTTGTGGTAACCACCGCGCGGCTCGACATTGGGATCGGTTGCATACCCCACGTGGCTCACGGTACCCGACGCCGGCGAAGCCGGCTAGCCTAGCGTGGCCCGCCCGACCAGAGTCGGGTGCGGGCGGAGCCCGCAACCGACGCTGGGTTGTGGTAACCACCGCGCGGCTCGACATTGGGATCGGTTGCATACCCCACGTGGCTCACGGTACCCGACGCCGGCGAAGCCGGCTAGCCTAGCGTGGCCCGCCCGACCAGAGTCGGGTGCGGGCGGAGCCCGCAACCGACGCTGGGTTGTGGTAACCACCGCGCGGCTCGACATTGGGATCGGTTGCATACCCCACGTGGCTCACGGTACCCGACGCCGGCGAAGCCGGCTAGCCTAGCGTGGCCCGCCCGACCAGAGTCGGGTGCGGGCGGAGCCCGCAACCGACGCTGGGTTGTGGTAACCACCTCGCGGCTCGACATTGGGATCGGTTGCATACCCCACGTGGCTCACGGTACCCGACGCCGGCGAAGCCGGCTAGCCTAGCGTGGCCCGCCCGACCAGAGTCGGGTGCGGGCGGAGCCCGCAACCGACGCTGGGTTGTGGTAACCACCGCGCGGCTCGACATTGGGATCGGTTGCATACCCCACGTGGCTCACGGTACCCGACGCCGGCGAAGCCGGCTAGCCTAGCGTGGCCCGCCCGACCAGAGTCGGGTGCGGGCGGAGCCCGCAACCGACGCTGGGTTGTGGTAACCACCGCGCGGCTCGACATTGGGATCGGTTGCATACCCCACGTGGCTCACGGTACCCGACGCCGGCGAAGCCGGCTAGCCTAGCGTGGCCCGCCCGACCAGAGTCGGGTGCGGGCGGAGCCCGCAACCGACGCTGGGTTGTGGTAACCACCGCGCGGCTCGACATTGGGATCGGTTGCATACCCCACGTGGCTCACGGTACCCGACGCCGGCGAAGCCGGCTAGCCTAGCGTGGCCCGCCCGACCAGAGTCGGGTGCGGGCGGAGCCCGCAACCGACGCTGGGTTGTGGTAACCACCGCGCGGCTCGACATTGGGATCGGTTGCATACCCCACGTGGCTCACGGTACCCGACGCCGGCGAAGCCGGCTAGCCTAGCGTGGCCCGCCCGACCAGAGTCGGGTGCGGGCGGAGCCCGCAACCGACGCTGGGTTGTGGTAACCACCGCGCGGCTCGACATTGGGATCGGTTGCATACCCCACGTGGCTCACGGTACCCGACGCCGGCGAAGCCGGCTAGCCTAGCGTGGCCCGCCCGACCAGAGTCGGGTGCGGGCGGAGCCCGCAACCGACGCTGGGTTGTGGTAACCACCGCGCGGCTCGACATTGGGATCGGTTGCATACCCCACGTGGCTCACGGTACCCGACGCCGGCGAAGCCGGCTAGCCTAGCGTGGCCCGCCCGACCAGAGTCGGGTGCGGGCGGAGCCCGCAACCGACGCTGGGTTGTGGTAACCACCGCGCGGCTCGACATTGGGATCGGTTGCATACCCCACGTGGCTCACGGTACCCGACGCCGGCGAAGCCGGCTAGCCTAGCGTGGCCCGCCCGACCAGAGTCGGGTGCGGGCGGAGCCCGCAACCGACGCTGGGTTGTGGTAACCACCGCGCGGCTCGACATTGGGATCGGTTGCATACCCCACGTGGCTCACGGTACCCGACGCCGGCGAAGCCGGCTAGCCTAGCGTGGCCCGCCCGACCAGAGTCGGGTGCGGGCGGAGCCCGCAACCGACGCTGGGTTGTGGTAACCACCGCGCGGCTCGACATTGGGATCGGTTGCATACCCCACGTGGCTCACGGTACCCGACGCCGGCGAAGCCGGCTAGCCTAGCGTGGCCCGCCCGACCAGAGTCGGGTGCGGGCGGAGCCCGCAACCGACGCTGGGTTGTGGTAACCACCGCGCGGCTCGACATTGGGATCGGTTGCATACCCCACGTGGCTCACGGTACCCGACGCCGGCGAAGCCGGCTAGCCTAGCGTGGCCCGCCCGACCAGAGTCGGGTGCGGGCGGAGCCCGCAACCGACGCTGGGTTGTGGTAACCACCGCGCGGCTCGACATTGGGATCGGTTGCATACCCCACGTGGCTCACGGTACCCGACGCCGGCGAAGCCGGCTAGCCTAGCGTGGCCCGCCCGACCAGAGTCGGGTGCGGGCGGAGCCCGCAACCGACGCTGGGTTGTGGTAACCACCGCGCGGCTCGACATTGGGATCGGTTGCATACCCCACGTGGCTCACGGTACCCGACGCCGGCGAAGCCGGCTAGCCTAGCGTGGCCCGCCCGACCAGAGTCGGGTGCGGGCGGAGCCCGCAACCGACGCTGGGTTGTGGTAACCACCGCGCGGCTCGACATTGGGATCGGTTGCATACCCCACGTGGCTCACGGTACCCGACGCCGGCGAAGCCGGCTAGCCTAGCGTGGCCCGCCCGACCAGAGTCGGGTGCGGGCGGAGCCCGCAACCGACGCTGGGTTGTGGTAACCACCGCGCGGCTCGACATTGGGATCGGTTGCATACCCCACGTGGCTCACGGTACCCGACGCCGGCGAAGCCGGCTAGCCTAGCGTGGCCCGCCCGACCAGAGTCGGGTGCGGGCGGAGCCCGCAACCGACGCTGGGTTGTGGTAACCACCGCGCGGCTCGACATTGGGATCGGTTGCATACCCCACGTGGCTCACGGTACCCGACGCCGGCGAAGCCGGCTAGCCTAGCGTGGCCCGCCCGACCAGAGTCGGGTGCGGGCGGAGCCCGCAACCGACGCTGGGTTGTGGTAACCACCGCGCGGCTCGACATTGGGATCGGTTGCATACCCCACGTGGCTCACGGTACCCGACGCCGGCGAAGCCGGCTAGCCTAGCGTGGCCCGCCCGACCAGAGTCGGGTGCGGGCGGAGCCCGCAACCGACGCTGGGTTGTGGTAACCACCGCGCGGCTCGACATTGGGATCGGTTGCATACCCCACGTGGCTCACGGTACCCGACGCCGGCGAAGCCGGCTAGCCTAGCGTGGCCCGCCCGACCAGAGTCGGGTGCGGGCGGAGCCCGCAACCGACGCTGGGTTGTGGTAACCACCGCGCGGCTCGACATTGGGATCGGTTGCATACCCCACGTGGCTCACGGTACCCGACGCCGGCGAAGCCGGCTAGCCTAGCGTGGCCCGCCCGACCAGAGTCGGGTGCGGGCGGAGCCCGCAACCGACGCTGGGTTGTGGTAACCACCGCGCGGCTCGACATTGGGATCGGTTGCATACCCCACGTGGCTCACGGTACCCGACGCCGGCGAAGCCGGCTAGCCTAGCGTGGCCCGCCCGACCAGAGTCGGGTGCGGGCGGAGCCCGCAACCGACGCTGGGTTGTGGTAACCACCGCGCGGCTCGACATTGGGATCGGTTGCATACCCCACGTGGCTCACGGTACCCGACGCCGGCGAAGCCGGCTAGCCTAGCGTGGCCCGCCCGACCAGAGTCGGGTGCGGGCGGAGCCCGCAACCGACGCTGGGTTGTGGTAACCACCGCGCGGCTCGACATTGGGATCGGTTGCATACCCCACGTGGCTCACGGTACCCGACGCCGGCGAAGCCGGCTAGCCTAGCGTGGCCCGCCCGACCAGAGTCGGGTGCGGGCGGAGCCCGCAACCGACGCTGGGTTGTGGTAACCACCGCGCGGCTCGACATTGGGATCGGTTGCATACCCCACGTGGCTCACGGTACCCGACGCCGGCGAAGCCGGCTAGCCTAGCGTGGCCCGCCCGACCAGAGTCGGGTGCGGGCGGAGCCCGCAACCGACGCTGGGTTGTGGTAACCACCGCGCGGCTCGACATTGGGATCGGTTGCATACCCCACGTGGCTCACGGTACCCGACGCCGGCGAAGCCGGCTAGCCTAGCGTGGCCCGCCCGACCAGAGTCGGGTGCGGGCGGAGCCCGCAACCGACGCTGGGTTGTGGTAACCACCGCGCGGCTCGACATTGGGATCGGTTGCATACCCCACGTGGCTCACGGTACCCGACGCCGGCGAAGCCGGCTAGCCTAGCGTGGCCCGCCCGACCAGAGTCGGGTGCGGGCGGAGCCCGCAACCGACGCTGGGTTGTGGTAACCACCGCGCGGCTCGACATTGGGATCGGTTGCATACCCCACGTGGCTCACGGTACCCGACGCCGGCGAAGCCGGCTAGCCTAGCGTGGCCCGCCCGACCAGAGTCGGGTGCGGGCGGAGCCCGCAACCGACGCTGGGTTGTGGTAACCACCGCGCGGCTCGACATTGGGATCGGTTGCATACCCCACGTGGCTCACGGTACCCGACGCCGGCGAAGCCGGCTAGCCTAGCGTGGCCCGCCCGACCAGAGTCGGGTGCGGGCGGAGCCCGCAACCGACGCTGGGTTGTGGTAACCACCGCGCGGCTCGACATTGGGATCGGTTGCATACCCCACGTGGCTCACGGTACCCGACGCCGGCGAAGCCGGCTAGCCTAGCGTGGCCCGCCCGACCAGAGTCGGGTGCGGGCGGAGCCCGCAACCGACGCTGGGTTGTGGTAACCACCGCGCGGCTCGACATTGGGATCGGTTGCATACCCCACGTGGCTCACGGTACCCGACGCCGGCGAAGCCGGCTAGCCTAGCGTGGCCCGCCCGACCAGAGTCGGGTGCGGGCGGAGCCCGCAACCGACGCTGGGTTGTGGTAACCACCGCGCGGCTCGACATTGGGATCGGTTGCATACCCCACGTGGCTCACGGTACCCGACGCCGGCGAAGCCGGCTAGCCTAGCGTGGCCCGCCCGACCAGAGTCGGGTGCGGGCGGAGCCCGCAACCGACGCTGGGTTGTGGTAACCACCGCGCGGCTCGACATTGGGATCGGTTGCATACCCCACGTGGCTCACGGTACCCGACGCCGGCGAAGCCGGCTAGCCTAGCGTGGCCCGCCCGACCAGAGTCGGGTGCGGGCGGAGCCCGCAACCGACGCTGGGTTGTGGTAACCACCGCGCGGCTCGACATTGGGATCGGTTGCATACCCCACGTGGCTCACGGTACCCGACGCCGGCGAAGCCGGCTAGCCTAGCGTGGCCCGCCCGACCAGAGTCGGGTGCGGGCGGAGCCCGCAACCGACGCTGGGTTGTGGTAACCACCGCGCGGCTCGACATTGGGATCGGTTGCATACCCCACGTGGCTCACGGTACCCGACGCCGGCGAAGCCGGCTAGCCTAGCGTGGCCCGCCCGACCAGAGTCGGGTGCGGGCGGAGCCCGCAACCGACGCTGGGTTGTGGTAACCACCGCGCGGCTCGACATTGGGATCGGTTGCATACCCCACGTGGCTCACGGTACCCGACGCCGGCGAAGCCGGCTAGCCTAGCGTGGCCCGCCCGACCAGAGTCGGGTGCGGGCGGAGCCCGCAACCGACGCTGGGTTGTGGTAACCACCGCGCGGCTCGACATTGGGATCGGTTGCATACCCCACGTGGCTCACGGTACCCGACGCCGGCGAAGCCGGCTAGCCTAGCGTGGCCCGCCCGACCAGAGTCGGGTGCGGGCGGAGCCCGCAACCGACGCTGGGTTGTGGTAACCACCGCGCGGCTCGACATTGGGATCGGTTGCATACCCCACGTGGCTCACGGTACCCGACGCCGGCGAAGCCGGCTAGCCTAGCGTGGCCCGCCCGACCAGAGTCGGGTGCGGGCGGAGCCCGCAACCGACGCTGGGTTGTGGTAACCACCGCGCGGCTCGACATTGGGATCGGTTGCATACCCCACGTGGCTCACGGTACCCGACGCCGGCGAAGCCGGCTAGCCTAGCGTGGCCCGCCCGACCAGAGTCGGGTGCGGGCGGAGCCCGCAACCGACGCTGGGTTGTGGTAACCACCGCGCGGCTCGACATTGGGATCGGTTGCATACCCCACGTGGCTCACGGTACCCGACGCCGGCGAAGCCGGCTAGCCTAGCGTGGCCCGCCCGACCAGAGTCGGGTGCGGGCGGAGCCCGCAACCGACGCTGGGTTGTGGTAACCACCGCGCGGCTCGACATTGGGATCGGTTGCATACCCCACGTGGCTCACGGTACCCGACGCCGGCGAAGCCGGCTAGCCTAGCGTGGCCCGCCCGACCAGAGTCGGGTGCGGGCGGAGCCCGCAACCGACGCTGGGTTGTGGTAACCACCGCGCGGCTCGACATTGGGATCGGTTGCATACCCCACGTGGCTCACGGTACCCGACGCCGGCGAAGCCGGCTAGCCTAGCGTGGCCCGCCCGACCAGAGTCGGGTGCGGGCGGAGCCCGCAACCGACGCTGGGTTGTGGTAACCACCGCGCGGCTCGACATTGGGATCGGTTGCATACCCCACGTGGCTCACGGTACCCGACGCCGGCGAAGCCGGCTAGCCTAGCGTGGCCCGCCCGACCAGAGTCGGGTGCGGGCGGAGCCCGCAACCGACGCTGGGTTGTGGTAACCACCGCGCGGCTCGACATTGGGATCGGTTGCATACCCCACGTGGCTCACGGTACCCGACGCCGGCGAAGCCGGCTAGCCTAGCGTGGCCCGCCCGACCAGAGTCGGGTGCGGGCGGAGCCCGCAACCGACGCTGGGTTGTGGTAACCACCGCGCGGCTCGACATTGGGATCGGTTGCATACCCCACGTGGCTCACGGTACCCGACGCCGGCGAAGCCGGCTAGCCTAGCGTGGCCCGCCCGACCAGAGTCGGGTGCGGGCGGAGCCCGCAACCGACGCTGGGTTGTGGTAACCACCGCGCGGCTCGACATTGGGATCGGTTGCATACCCCACGTGGCTCACGGTACCCGACGCCGGCGAAGCCGGCTAGCCTAGCGTGGCCCGCCCGACCAGAGTCGGGTGCGGGCGGAGCCCGCAACCGACGCTGGGTTGTGGTAACCACCGCGCGGCTCGACATTGGGATCGGTTGCATACCCCACGTGGCTCACGGTACCCGACGCCGGCGAAGCCGGCTAGCCTAGCGTGGCCCGCCCGACCAGAGTCGGGTGCGGGCGGAGCCCGCAACCGACGCTGGGTTGTGGTAACCACCGCGCGGCTCGACATTGGGATCGGTTGCATACCCCACGTGGCTCACGGTACCCGACGCCGGCGAAGCCGGCTAGCCTAGCGTGGCCCGCCCGACCAGAGTCGGGTGCGGGCGGAGCCCGCAACCGACGCTGGGTTGTGGTAACCACCGCGCGGCTCGACATTGGGATCGGTTGCATACCCCACGTGGCTCACGGTACCCGACGCCGGCGAAGCCGGCTAGCCTAGCGTGGCCCGCCCGACCAGAGTCGGGTGCGGGCGGAGCCCGCAACCGACGCTGGGTTGTGGTAACCACCGCGCGGCTCGACATTGGGATCGGTTGCATACCCCACGTGGCTCACGGTACCCGACGCCGGCGAAGCCGGCTAGCCTAGCGTGGCCCGCCCGACCAGAGTCGGGTGCGGGCGGAGCCCGCAACCGACGCTGGGTTGTGGTAACCACCGCGCGGCTCGACATTGGGATCGGTTGCATACCCCACGTGGCTCACGGTACCCGACGCCGGCGAAGCCGGCTAGCCTAGCGTGGCCCGCCCGACCAGAGTCGGGTGCGGGCGGAGCCCGCAACCGACGCTGGTGCTCAGGATAAGGGATTTGATTCTTGATTAGAACACCTATGAGACCTTTGTTGCCTTTCACTCTTCGGTAGTACATCGTTTCAAGGAACGAAAAATGAATCCAATTCCGTTATTACTCCGACACCGTTTTCAAAGCAACACACTCACAAAAAGGCGGCGTATACTTAATCTCTTTCTTCAGTGTTTCGCTCGAGTTCAAGAGGTGAATGATCGTCCGAAAACGGAGCGGAACACGGCACGGAACGTAAGGACTAACCACAAAACCGACCAAAGCCCAGAATTCGGAACAGGGAAACGGAAATTCCGCACATCTCTGTTCAGCAGCGTTCCTGCATCCAAATTGCGCGATTTCAAAATGGAGCGAGGAAAATGAACTTGTTATCCGATTTTATCCGAATCATCATATTTCTCCAGAGTTCGGATAACTGGATGATTCGGATAAGGGCTATTTCGCGGGGCCGGATAGTTGGTTGATTCTGAAAGGGATATCCGAATCGGATATTCGAAAATGATTCATTCGGATCCAATGTATATTAACTGCAAAGTTGAGAGGGTGTTGGGGGCATTCTGGGACGCATGCGCAACAGCTACTTCAGCACTAACCTTAAGGAAGCGTTCAAAACATCATCGCGGCGCGATGCGAGGTAATGATAACCTTACATATCGATCGAGCGACAACAAATAATAGATAAGAGATAGATGAGATAACTTTTTAACCGAGATAATAGAAAAACTAAATATAAAAAACTTACCAGAAATAACCTTATTGCCGGCTTTCTGTGTTCCCTCGGTTTCCTTAGAAGATTCCTGAAATTAAACAATTACTTTTATAGAAGTTGTAGACCTGGTTCGCGCTCGGATAGAGCTACCATGCAGGCCATAGGTGGAAAGAGAAAGAACTGCTTCTGCTTGAAACGGGGCGATATCTTCATCGCGTGGCGATGCTGATAATTGCGTGCGATAAAATGTGTTCGCTATAGAACAGGTACGAACACCTCGCGACGAGGCGAAGCGAAGTGTTCATACAATATGGGGTAGATGATGATAAGATGTTGGAGATTATGCTCAGATGTTAATCTCGTGTCGTTCATAGCGCAGCGATTTCCAGATGAAGGAGCGACGCAATGATCGCCTCGCCCTCTAGGGCTGCCAGAAATGATAATGGCATGTGTTCTGGGAAGCGTTCAGAAACTTAATGGCTTCTATGTGGGATAGCGGAAACGTGGAATGCAACGTTCAATGGAAAGGGGCTGGACGGCCATTAAGCCTATGCTGAACTGCAAATTTTGTTTCTGCATCCGTTCCTTTGGCGGTCACCTAAATTTAGGTTGGCGATCGGATTTTCATTAGTCCTTTAATCTGGAAAGGAATTTTTTATTTTTCTCTACGTAGCAGTCTTCCACTGCGGCTACGTGCTCCTTGGGTGACTCAGAACTAACGACGGATTGTCTAAACCTCTAACTAGCAAAAAACTTTGCAAATTTTTAAAATAAAAAGCGAGCTTCTGCGTTTGTGTTCAGTTGGTTTCAATACTTTGCCTACAAGAAGTATGTTTCCAACTAAAATTCACACATTCACCTCCACGTGCATCCACACTGAAGCTCTCACGATCTTGGGAGAGCTTCAGTGTGGATGCACAACATTTCATCACTAACGTTTTAAAAGCGTTAGTCTTGAAAGTGTGACCATAGTTTTTTGTAAGCTTATCGACACCTTTGTGTCCTTTCCAACATTGAAAAACATGCAAACGAGACCATCGAAAAGGCGTTCAGCTGAGACTGATTCCTCTTTAATGAGATACGTCGTGAAAAGATTACTAATATGTGTAATTACCTGACCGCATAGTACACATAATCCATTTACGTGATATTAAAGAACCGTTTATGTTCATTTTAAGTGCAACAAAAACAGCTTTCATGCTTCATGCTAACTTCCATCTCCTCAGATCGGTGACATCGTGCGGGTCTGGTTAGAGAAGGGCAGAACACTGACTTGCTCATCAGCAGCTGATCACAGTTTGTCGAACACACCACCGGATGAATGCCTCTGTGATATCACGTGGAGTCTGTATAATGCGTGGAACATGCCACAAAATGATTATTTGCCGTTGAATTTTTCTCTTTCATGTTTTTTCTTTTTGCCGGAACTGCGTCAAAAAAAGCTTACGTGAGGCGCATTGCTTAATCTGAACGAGCTTAGTAGTCTGCCCAAGCACTTTTGAGTAGCCCACATTGATTGCTAAACGCTATCGACGAAGAGCTGCTGAGAAAATACGGCGGAGCGAATCAGGCCAATTTGAGAAGCTCACGCATTTGAAAGGTCTTTTCATTCGACTGAGCGCACTTAAATCTCATGCATTACAGACATAGTGACGAGGGAAACCAATTAAGTAAAAAGGCTGCCAATAATTCTGTCTCGCACAGTAGTCTGTTGTTAATTAACTGGTCGCACTGCCACTGACAAGGGCTTGTCGCCCTGTCTTCGAACATTAACCGCCCGTACGACGTCCTTGTCGGCTTATTAGCCTTCGGACGAGGTCGAGCTTCTATTTTTTTAGGATTATAGCCGCTATAAATCACTACTCGCTAAAACATGAGGGTCTCAAGCGTCAGAATCTGAGTGCTCAACCTTTGCGATTCTCGCTCGAATGAGGCAAGCAATCCTCTGACATCATTGCCCCCTGAGGCTAGAGTTTGTTTTTATCGTCGGTCACTCAAATTGAAATTCTGAATGATATTTGGAGCGGCAGCCTTGTTTGCGGTAGCAACTACTGATATGTCATAACACTCCTTTAATGCCTCATGTAGACGTACGGGGTCCTCCGATGACCTTGAACAGACTTTCAGAGGCGTCTCTTCGTAGCTTAATATGTCTCGATCCATTAATTCCCCCTTAATGCTGTGACAACCGTTCGCGAATAGGAATTGCTTATTGCGGTTATTGACAAAATGTCCTACAGTAGATATTTGTATCGAAAATCACATCGAGCTCTAAAACAAAAGGGCATATACCATGTATTGATTTTTGTATTCAGTTAAAACATTTGATCTCTTTTTTACAAGCCGATTTCTTTTCTTTTGCTTTCTGGCCGCCGCCGAGGTGCGTACCAGTATGATGAGGTCTCTGAAAGACGGGATCCGCCTGGCGGTGCGTGCCCTGAGAGCTATGGACTAAACACATGACACACTGTTTAACTTGCAATGTTAGCTGGTTCTCGCACCTACACCGTCTATGTCAGTTCTACTATATATACGCGATTTTTTCAAATAAATAATTGATTTAAATATTAACATTCTACTATAGTTATTCCTTCTATTGATGAATGCTCTTCTATTAAAGCTCATCTCAGCTGGTTTCAAGTCTGTACTGGGGGAGTGAAACATCTGCTATGAAATCTGCCTCTCTTATTGTTTAGTTGGTCACGAAGGATTCAGCCACTTCGCTCTTTCCTCTATCTAGTCGATTCATTGGGTCCTATCTAATTCGGCTCTCTTCCTTTTCTGATGTTATTTTTGTTTCTTTTCTTTCTCCTATTGAAGCCTTTTGTTCACCACTTTTGGCTTTTTGTGTTCGGTGCATTGGAGTGCTTCCTTTCTGACTGACTGTCTGGTGGTGCACGCCGTCTTGCGGCGTATTAAATAAATAAATAAATAAATAAGACATACCAGTAGTTTCCAGAGAATGGCAACGTTTCCAGTTCTCAAAGGTTTTCTACGTTCTTATTACATGTTCCTCAACTTCACCGCGATAATTCGCTGTTCACTTGTTGCGCCGCATTTCTGAAAATGGCAAATTAAATGTAGTCTCCAATTCAAGTTTCAGATAAGCAGGATTGTAAACAAATCTTAAGGTCCTATTCATGTAACGAGTCCACTACACTTAAGTTCATCACGCTCCTAAGCACCTTTATGGGGTTCCCCCATTTCATGCACATTGCGGTAAAGAAGAGCGCTGCAGCGCCGTCTAGCAGGCTCTCGCTCTCCCTCCCAATCAATTCGTGGGCACAGCTCAGGTGAATCAAGCACAAGCAGATCACCAAGTAAATTCTAGACTTGATTGGGAAACACAGAACACTGAATTCTCATGGCTAGTCCTGTGATAGAAATCGCGTTCAAATTTCGTAGAAGTTCAACAGTCGCCCATCCCTACTAGGGGTAGAAAACTGCAGCCAGTTGTCATTCTGCGCAGTGAAAAAGGATTCAATATCTGGAGTCGTATCTCCCCAAATAGTACGGCAGTGGTAAAATTATGCGGCAAACATAGAGGCAAATTGAACCCAAAAAACGGCATATGTGAGGCAAAATAGCAAAGGAGCCACAGATGGGCGCAACCGGTTGCCATACCGCGCAGGGGAAAAGAACTTTACTTCTGCAGTGGTGGCTTCCCTGGTAGTGGGGTAGTGGTAAAAGTATGGCGGTAAAAATAGTGGAAAGTTGCGCCACACAGGAGAGCTGGGAAGGAACACTGAGGTATGACAACTAGACACGTATTGCGAAACGTCGTCATATGGTGAGTGTTCTGTGGTGTTGGCGTATAGCCAATAGTGAACTATTTCGAAATCACCCTACGTCTGGCAGTCGGTGGTAAACACCAGTCTTGGACAACTGTCAAGCGTTTTGGTGTTAGACAACTGGCAACCGAACCCCTTCTTGAGAAAAAAGCGACTCTTTTTGACGAAAGGAACTATGGCCTTCGATTTAGATCTCACTTCTTGCTTTCTTTATTCATTTCCTGTCCTTCAAATGCCCCCTCGTATCATTTGCTTAACATTTTTGGCAGCCTGTATATGTGTACAACGAGTCACTGCGGAAGTAATTCTCGAACTGTTTCACCCCAACAGCACCTACGCAGTGATAGAAGGCCAAGTGTCTGAAGAGATGTAAAAATGCACTTTCTATGTTTCCTCATCGCAAAACCTCGGCATTTTCTTATGATTGAATATTTCTATGTTGAACGAGATTCCGAGGCTAAACAATAGGTTATTGGATGGAAGTCCTGCCTCTATTCTCGAACTCTATTCTCGAACTTCTCTACCATCTTGGGCCATGATCAATCTCCAGTTTACTGGCAGCCATCTACTCACCAGTGTTTTGTATGAACGCCAAATTTAAGTCGAAATTACTGATGCAGTGGAGAAGAATTTCATACCATCACGCAAACGGCGGGGGAGGGCGGTTATACTATCCACGTGGAATGACTGAACACAAACTGTTGACCATAATACTGGCGGCGACGTAATTTATTTTAGTTTCTTGAAAGCTTTCCACAGGGTTCCTTCCAATGGACTTATTGCTAAACTTATAGAACTAACGCAAACATAAATTCCAGAGGTAGTAGTTGGATTGGTCGCTCAACCTTTTATCCCCAATTCTTTCTTGTTTATACTTCGAGGATTCTTTCCTTAATCACCAAAACTGGTGTCCCATGTAAAATGTTTGCTCAAGAATGAGAATGGTGCAGATGACCAGGTTTCAATCCAACAAACGCTTCTGCGGTTTGGTCTGCAAACTGGGAGCCGCGCTGTCTGGTCAAAAGCCGCAAACATTTCGCCTTGGGCAGTGAGATAACAGGATAGCTACCATCTTGGAGAGCATCAACTTACAATGCTGCTGGTTTACGCTGCTTAGGTTTCATATTAAACGCTTCTTTTTTTTTGAGGAGCACTCTGAACTGTTTCGTTGTTATTGGCATGCTTCATAAGCAGTTCACTTTAATCGAAAAGGTGTTAGTTGTTTACCGAATTGCTTCTTCCATAGTTGCAGTGTAGCTCTTCTATGCTACTTACTTGGATACTTTGATGGTCCTTTTCTCAGCGGGGACGACAACTCTTCCAGACCGCTCGATCTCTGGCAGATTGCATCCAGTGAGGCAGACTCCGCTCTCTGAAAGATCTTGAGAGTGAATTTGCCCATCGCATTGGCGCTCATCCCAGTGGTCTCTTATGGTCTCTTGGGAGCCATTTTGTGACACGGGGACTTCATCTATCGTGCTTTCGTCGAAGCAGGCGTCCGGTCCAGCGATATTTGGACTTCTTCATGTACTGCAGCGGATCTGCTAATTGCGACTTCTCCCTTAGCTCCGATCTTCGTAGGCCTTATTGCCATTGCGACGAAGGCCTGTCCTCAGGAGACATCTCTCCAGTGCACGATGCGTAGTTTGCATTGCTCTGGCGATTGTCTTGTTGTCAGGCAAGGTTTCCGTCGCGTAACACATCGCAGCTGAACCCGCGTCACAGCTCTTCTATAGTAACTTTTAATGCTTCCACGTCCGACTCTCAATGAATCTCATCTTTGACGTTGTAATCGACGAGTGTTTTTTTATCGTGTCCAAGATTGGTATAAAACTTTATTGCGGATTAGGTTCGGCGTTGCCGCCTTCTTCAGAGCCTGGAAAAGTTGAAGTCATTAAAGAAACTACCTTCCCAAATGCCATTTCGTTCTGCAGAAATCCATCCAAAAGTCTAAGAGACCATGAAAACGACGCCGTAGTGGAGGTTATTGGAGCTTGACTCTCCAATAACCTCCACTTTTCCAGGCTCTGAAGAAGGCGACCACTCCGAAACGTAACCCGCAATAAAGTTTTATACCAATCTTGGTCACGATGAAGAAAACACTCGTCGATTGCAATTCTTCGCAAAACACCTGAAAAACTTTTTTGTGAGGTAAGATAATCTGGACAGCTGAGTGCAGACAGACATTTTTACAACTAGTAGACAAAGCGAACCTAGAAACTGGAATATTAGGGTGTCCCACACGGAATGTCGCGTCAGACAGAAAAGTTAAATTCGTATAAAGCAATTAAAACCAAATTCAATTCGGCAATATTTTCTCCAAAATTATCAACAAACTTACTCCAAAGCATAGGCAAAGATTGGATCCCGTCTTCAAAGAAATGAGCTGGCCGCGAATCGAGGAAGTTGGTCATCCAAATCTGGATTTCGTCGTAGTTAGGGAACATCGCAACAACCTTATATTATATAATAGTGGAGCGTGTTAGCCTAGTGGTCAGTACTGTAGTTTCATGCACGGTAACAGCTCTCCCGGCTCCGGCACGCCATGCCCTCCAAAAATTGCAAAAATCGCAACGGTTCCAGCGTCAGGCCCAGGTCGACAACCCGGCTGATGAAGAAACCTCGTCATAAAACCATAATCAAAAGTCGCAATAGGATCAGTGTAAAGGCTAGTACGTCACCCGGAAGTGGCGCATAGAACCCACGACCGAATTCTGAGGTCAGTATGCGAGGGCTAGCGATGGCTGAACGACCTCGGCTAAAGAAACTAGTTCGACTTGGGACTCTGGATGTGGGAACGCTGACCGGAAGAAGTGGCTGACCTGATGAAGAGCAGAAGGATACAAGTCCTGTGTCTGCAGGGAACGCGATGGATACGGGCGAAAGCCAGGGAGGTCGGACAAGGGGTCACGCTGTACTACAACGAAGAGGACACCAAGATGGACAGGATAGGGATAGCTGTCACGGAGTCCCTCAAGGATTCGGTAGCTGCTGTCCAAAGAAAAAACGACGGCATCATGTCACTGCGGCTGGACACGAAGGAGGGTTACTGGACCACGGTGTCTGTCTACGCTCCGCAGACCGGATGCTCAGAGCACGACAACGATGACTTTACCTCTCGCTCGAGAAGGCCATATGGTCCGTACCAGAAGGCGGCTACCTCTCCATAGCAAGGGACATGAACGGGCATGTGGGGAGTGGCAGAGGAGGAGTGGAAAGGGTTCATGGAGGTAACGGAATTGGTTTTATAAACCAGGATGGAGAACGAATTCTGGATCTGGCTACCGCCCATGACCTGGCTGTCTGTAGCACTTTCTTGAAGAGGGAGAGCCTTAAGGTGACATATGCTAGCGAAAGAAGAAGGACAGAAATCGACCACATCCTGGTTCGAAGGTCTGCCATGAAAACAGTCCGTGATGTGCAGGTCATTCCGGGAGAAGATCTGGCATCACAACATAGACCCCTGGTAGCCGACCTTAGCATACCTCTACCCAACAAGCCCAAAGGGAGGACGGAACTCAGGATCCGAAGGTGGAGACTATGGGGTTCAGTGCGCAACGAGCTACGAAGGGCAGTGCTCGAAGCTGGCCTTCCAGATCCAGCTGGTCCCGTAAATGAGACCTGGAGGAGGGTAGTACAAACAATCCTGAGATGTGCCAAGGAAACCATGGGAGAAAAAGGGAGGAACCAGAAGGGATAAGCGGCATGGTTCTGGAGTGAAGAGGTGCAGGTTGCGGTGAAGAAAGAAGGAGGCCTATAAACAGTGGCAGAGGACCAAGGCACTCGAGCACCTCACAGTCTATAGGAAGCTGAAGAGATTGGCAAAAGCAGCAGTAAAGAGGAGATCGATGCCCTATACAAGAAACTGGGCCGGCCGCAGGGAGAGAAGTTCGCTATCCGGCTGGCCAATGCACGGCATAGAGCTTGCGTCGACATCCAAGTGGTCAAGGCTGTGAAGAGTACTGACGGTAGGGTACTGCGGAAGCCAGTCGAGGTCAGAAGAAGATGGAGGAGTACTTCAAGGAACTGCTAAATGAGGAATTCCCGCATCGGGATGTCCAAGAAAAACAACTAACGAAAGGACCTATCCCGTCCTTAAGGCAGGAAGATATTCGCAATGCCATAGGTAAGATGGAGCTCGGAAAGGCAGCTGGGCCTGATGGGGTGCCAGTAGAGGCTTGGAAGGTGCTTGGGAACTGTGGAGTCAATTGGCTGAGACAGTTCTTCAACAGAGTCACGATTGAGGGTAAGATGCCGGATGACTGGAGGGACAGCATCATAGTCCCCATCTTCAAGCAGAAGGGGGACGCGTCCGAATGCTCCAACTACCGCGGGATCAAACTGATCTCACACACAATGAAGGTCTACGAAGGACTGTTCGACTCGAGGCTGAGAGAGATGGTACCCATCTACCGGTGCCGTGGGGCTTCATGCCCGAGAGGTCCACCACAAACGCCTTCTTCATCGCTCATCAGGTAACGGAGAAATATCAGGAGAAATGAAAACCTTTTCTCTGGACCTCTCGGGCACGGGGTGACAAGGAAAGTGGACATCAGAGTGGAGGTACATCAAGGGTCCGTTCCTCTTCCTGCTGACACTTGACTCTATAGTGATCCACTTTGAGGAAGGGCCTCTCAGGACGATCCTCTACGCGGACGACATCGCCCTACAATACCGCTCGCGCCGCACGGTCAAAAGTGGGCGAAAAAACGCAAAAATAGCGTCGCAAAGCGTCGCACGCTCATAATTCCTTCAGTTTTAGGTTTTTTGAATAAAGGTTGGCACTATTCGATTCGTCTCTTCGAGATCTACACAAACCTGTGTAAAACTTTACCGGAACACCCGTATTTTCGCCGTGGGTGGTCCAAAATTGGCTGGACGGGCGATTAGAGCAGCTTATTTCCCAGGATATGCGTGCTTTCGGAGTATCTCAAAGATGGCGTACGTCGCCAGTGCTCTGTTATGCCAGGAATGCCCCGAGAGTGCGCCGTGCACAATGCACACAGAACCTAACTTATCAATCGAGTGGGCGAGCGCATGTCCCCTGCGCTTCTATCTTTTCTCAATGGGAACTGCGACGTTTTCAAGACTATTTATCGCCATTTGGAGAATATTATTAGAAATCACCCGTCACCCCACTCAGGATTACGTTCAATCTGTCCCAGCGAAACTTTGGTGTGCGCCGTGAACAATGCATAGAGAATCGAACCTTTCAATCGAGGGGGGGGGGCAGCTTGTAAACTGAGCGTTTGGAGAGTTTTGTCAGAAATTTGCAGCCGCCCTAGTCAGGAGTTGCTCTAAGGCTGTCCAGAGAGCCTTTGGAGTGCGCCGTGAACAATACATACAGATTCGCACCTTTTAATCGAGGGGGGCGACCGCTCGCAAATTGCACGCGCGGACGTGTTCGGAGCACAATAACTCTGTCAATTTCCAATCGTTTCGGTTGCAACTTGTGAGAATTGTAGGCAGTCGAGTGGTCTGTTAGTACGTCAAAGTAGAATGACTTAGCTTAGGAAGTGGCAATGTTAGAGCGGTGCGAAAATGCAGGTGAGGCTTGCGTGACGCATTTTTTTCCGATTTCGGTGGACCACTGCAAGAAGACGCGGGGAGCTAACGGCTTCAGAATGCGTACGCGAACAGAGCACTTAAGGTGCTTTACGGAGACGCGCTCAGAAGTTCTCACCTGCCTAAACTGCCTTAGCCCCATCTGCCGTTTTAGGGCAGCTTACTTAGCGGTTGAGGTTTCCTGCCCTCTTACTCGCCTATATTTGGGTTTTCGACACTCCCAATGACACCTTTCTGTTCTGCTTGAACATCTCTATCGAATGCTATCAATTTAGACCGATTTTGGCAATATCGATTTTTTGACAATATCCCATCGAGGACGTAGGTGCGCTAGGCCGAGCTGCGCGGATGATGACGTCATCGAAACCGATATTTTCGAAATTGGCCAAATTTCCTCGTGCAAACTGCGTCCAAAGTCGTCTAGGGGTTATTTGGGGCGCTGATTACGAATCCGACGTCCGTTTTTGAAAATTCCGTCGACTTCGGTAGGTTTTGGATTTTTTCTGGATAACTGATGGTGGTCGGGTCAGGATAATCGATTTTGCTCGAAATTCGAATAGGATCGGGGACTTATTCGGGATGCTGAACACGATGCCGAAGTAATTTGGACGATTACGGGAGGGGACCGCTCATACCGATAACTGAGGGTGATCGATGATCCTGACCCGACCACCCTCAAACGGGAAGCAACCTGCTGAATTCGATGGAATTTTCAAAAACGAACGTCGGATTCGTAATCAGCGCCCCAAATAACCCCTAGACGATTTTGTACGAAGTTTGCACGAGGAAGTTTGGCCAATTTCGAAAATACCGGTTTTCGATGACGTCATCGTACGCGCAGCTCGGCCTAGAGCGCCCACGCCCTATTGTCAAAAAATCGATTTTTTTTAAATTGATCGAAAATGACACCATTCGAAAAGCCTTTCGTTATGAACAAAACGGTGTTACCGGGAGAGTCGGAAATCCAAATATGGGCGAGTAAGAGGGCAGGAAACTTCAACCGCTAAGTCCTCCGCCCTAAAAGGGCAGATGGTGCTAAGGCAGTTTAAGCAGCTGAGAAGTTCTGATCCCGGCGCCCTAAAGTACCTTAAGCGCTCTGATAGCATACGCATTCTGATGCCGTTAGCTCCCCGCGTCTTCTCGCAGTGGTCCACCGAAATCGAAAAAAAACGCGTCACGCAAGCCTCACCTGCATTTTCGCACCGCTGTAACATTGCCCCATCCTAAGCTAGGCCATTCTACTTTAGTGTTACAATAGACCGTTCTACTACCTACAAGACTGACAAGCTGCAGCCGAAATGATTCGAACTTGACAGAGTTATTGTGCTCTAAACACTCCCGCGCGTGCAATTTAGCGCAACAACGGCTGACGGTCTCCGCGCTGTTTCTCGCCCAGATTACAGTTGTTCCAACTCTAAATGCCACCATTCAACTCAGCATGCAAAGCTCTATCAAATAGTATCAAGCATGGCCCAACTCGAAGACATCGATTTTTCGATGACGTCATCGTCCTTCCGCCGCGGCCTCGTCCTCGATGCAAAACAGCTAAAAAATTGATGTTGCCAAAATCAGTCGAAATTAACACCTTCAATAGCGCTTTTTACGCTGAACAGAGCAGTTCCATTGCGATTGTCGAAAACTCAAATCTGGACGTACAAGAACTCAAGAAACTCTAACCGCTATCTTGCGCCACTCTAAATTGGCAGATGCGGCTAAGGCAGTTTAGGCAGCTGAGGAGCTATGAGCATCAGTAGTAAAGTACCTTAGGCTCTCTGTTCTCGTACGCATTTTAAGGCCGTTAGCTCGCCGTGTCTTCTCGCAGTGGTCCACGGAAATCGGAAAAAAATGCTTCACACAAGCCTCACCTGCATCTTCGCACCCCTATAACATTGCCCCTCCTATGCTAAACCATTCTGCTTTGGCGTGCTAGCAGACCGCTCGACTGCCTACAATACTCACAAGTTGCAACCGAAACGATTGGAAATTGACAGAGTTATTGTGCTCCGAACACGTCCGCGCGTGCAATTGCGGTCGCCCCCCTCGATTAAAAGGTGCGAATCTGTATGCATTGTTCACGGCGCACTCCAAAGGCTCTCTGGACAGCCTTAGAGCAACTCCTGACTAGGGCGGCTGCAAATTTCTGACAAAACTCTCCAAACGCTCAGTTTACAAGCTGCCCCCCCCCCCCCCCTCGATTGAAAGGTTCGATTCTCTATGCATTGTTCACGGCGCACACCAAAATTTCGCTGGGACAGATTGGAGCTAATCCTGAGTGGGGCGGCGGGTGATTTCTAATAACATTCTCCAAACGGCGATAAATAGTCTTGAAAACGTCGCAGTTCCCAGTGAGAGAAGATAGAAGCGCAGGGGACATGCGCTCGCCCACTCGATTGATAAGTTAGGTTCTGTGTGCATTGTGCACGGCGCACTCTCGGGGCATTCCTGGCATAACAGAGCACTGGCGACGTACGCCATCTTTGAGATACTCCGAAAGCACGCATATCCTTGGAAATAAGCTGCTCTAATCGCCCGTTCAGCCAATTTTGGACCACCCACGGCGAAAATACGGGTGTTCCGGTAAAGTTTTACACATATTTGTGTAGATCTCGAAGAGGCGAATCGAATAGTGCCAACCTTTATTCAAGAAACCTAAAACTGAAGGAGTTATGAGCGTGCGACGTTTTGCGACGCTATGTTGGCGTTTTTTCGCCCACTTTTGACCGCGCGGCGCGAGCGGTATTGTAGTAGCCGACAACCAGAAGGAGCTGGAGGAGAAGGTGCAGCTGTGGCAGAGAGCCCTCGCGGAGAACGACCTACGGCTGAAACCGAAGAAGAGGAAGTTCATCAGCTCTGCGCAGTGTGCTGGATCGATCCTAGACTGCCAAGGGGAAGCGATCGAGAAGGTGGAAGAATTCCGCTACCTCGGAAGTGACCTATCCGAAGAAGGAAGTGTGGACCAGGCGGTCAGGGGACGGATAAACGCAGCCTGGCTCAAGTGGAGGGAGTCTACAAGAATCCTCTGCGACCGTAGGTGCTCCAGTATGCTCAACGGCAAGCTCTATAGAACAGTTGTGAGGCCTGCCCTCCTCTGTGGCTGTGAGTGCTGGGCTCTGGGTAGAGCTGCACGCTGCCGAAATGAGGATGCTCAGGTGGGTATGCGGATGGACCCGTCAGGACAGAGTGCGAAATGAGGATGTTAGAGCAGCGATGAAGACAACTCCGATCCTGCTGAAGATGAGGGAGCACCGCCCAAGGTGGCACGTTCACATTCTCAGAAGACCACAGGGTCATCCCATAAGGTTGGCATTAGATTTCGAGGCACCCGGAAAGCGTCCTAGAGGAGCCCCAAGGAAAAGGTAGGAGGAAGTCATCAAGAAAGATCTCACGAAGTCGGTGCCATGGCAGATGAAGCTCTTGATAGGACTGCGCGGGACTAAGCGCTCAGGAGCAGGGAGAAGAAGAGAGGTGTGTGTATATATATACATATATATATATATATATATATATATATATATATATACATGTATATATATATATATATATACATATTTATCTATTTATATTTATAATTATATATATTTATCTTTATATTTATATAATAGTCAGATGACCGTAAGGTAGACAGTGTGATCTCTGTTGTCTCTAAGCTCCCTAAAGTGAGAGATGTCCAACAAATACCAGTTCACTGCGTCATTTGGCCTACTTCTAATTCCGTCGCCCTTGGGCTCAATGCGCGCGGTGACATGAGGGCTTTTCCTTCACATTCGCTCCTCGACGACCTAATCCAAGTAATTACATGGTGACTGGAATCTGTGAGTGGCTATCCAAGCAGCACCCGTCAACCCGTAATGTTTTTCATTACTATAATACATGCTCATAGTCATTGCGTGTTTCCACCTCTAAACTTGAACAAGCACCTGCCGTATGCAAGTTGTTCAAGTTGTTGTTCAAGTTTAGTGGTGGATTCCTCAAGAGAGGTATGTGATCTGTCGCAGAGGCGAAGTGCAGCTGTTGCAGTGAGCGATAGCTGCTACACAGGATAAAGATTGTAGCGCATCTCACAGGGAGAGCATCAAACTTACAGTGAGCTTTTGCAAAGCAATTTTTACTAGATGTAGAATGTCGTGTGGGCAGTCTAAAACCACAGTTAATTTTTTCGGAATGCTCTTCTGTAATCGAAAAAAGGCGTGTAAAAGCGTGACCGCCAATTTCAACACGCCTGTTGCTACACACCGAACGTAGTCGGTTGGCGCATAGGGTAGCGATGTCGCCTCTCGGGCGCACCGAGCGGGTTTTATCGGTCCCTGGAGTGGCCACTATTTTTGCACACATTATTATTACGCGATTACGTGATCACAGGAGTTGATTTGTACATGATTGATGTCTTTAAACAGTAAGTAAATATAGCCCTTTTGTGCTTTCATTTGAGTTACTTCTCAATAGTTCGGATTTGCACTGTATCATAGCAGCAACGACACCGTAAATGCACACAAAAACACATACAATTCACGGGATAGGTCATGAATTTGACTTGAAAATTTGACTTTTTTACAAGCACTAATGGTGTACAAATTGACTCCTATGACCTCACCGCAGGTTTGGACAAATTTAAATAAATTAAGTCAATTCTCCGTGTCAGGTCGTGAATAGAATGGTTTCTCTGTTGGTAATCCCTGGAATTTTAAATGTTTTTTGAAACCAGGCTGATTGTGAGCTTTGCTGCCCATGACTTACACACTCACCACTATTACACCAACGTCGAATCTCTTTAAGGATTTCAAGTTAGCAGAAACATTTAGAACAGCAAAAACAGCAATGTTTTGTGTTTCTGAAGAAATATATCGAAGGCTTCCTCCTGCCCTAACTTAATCATCTAGCATCTAGTCCAGCATGCAACGCTGCTATTACCTGCTATTCCCCTATTGCTATTGCTAACAGTTTCATGTTCCCACTGACACGCAGCTTTCTAGCATTATGAGGTCCGGCACGTACATTTCTACGAAAGATCCCTCCGTACTCGTAACAAATTAATGCGATACGGAAGGCTGTTTAACCGGAAGTGGTTCACGGCAGCTCATGCTTTCAGTGTCGAAAATAAATAGATAGACATTTCCTGTGCAGTTGCTCGAAGCAACGAATGCAGCATCAAGAACATCTCGAGCGAGCACTGAAGGCTTTACCGACTACTGCTCAGTAGAGCTTCTTGCCCCCTCACCTCCAATATCAGTCCGGAAAGTGCTGATGGTCAGTTTGCCGGTTTCTGCTGGCCAGTTCATGACTGTTTTTGCTATCTCTTTCTTGCTTCCGACAGCGATATTGAGGGCGTGGTAGCGCACTGGAAGGAGTTGTCTGTTGCGGTCTGCACCACGATTCAGAGGTTTTGGATTTCGGTCAGGTCAACCAAGCATTGCATCCCAGGTCCGATAACTATGACTTGTCTGTTCAGAATAAAACACTGACTTGTCCAACGGCTGCATTGCAGAATACGAAATTAACTCCTCAGGTACGTTTCTGTGGATTTAATGGCTTATGGAGCAGCTTCAGGTTCTTAGGTTCTGTCCATAGTTCGTGACGGAACCAGCAGCAGTGACTGATCGCGCTGACAAAGTATAGTTGATAAAAGCATTATTTGATTCATATGCATTAATTAAATTGTCTCTAAATTTTGATTTGTCTCCATTTGTTTTTGTATTTCCGAAGAAATAAGTCCCATTATGAACAAAGCTTGACTGACGCCGTCCTTTATTGTCCATCCTTTATTGTGATGTTGCTTGTTGCTGGTGGCACTTAAGGGTCTTCCTATGGTGTCAGTTCAAGCAATATGACCAATGTTTCGAAGTGGTGCCACTTTGCAGTGGGCCACATCTGATGTCTGCTATTACAAATCGCCCATTGCCCGATAATAACGTTGCTTACGGGCGCGTGTAGCGTAGCCGGAAAAGGTACCGGCCGTCGCGTGAACCTGATAGCATGTTCCTGGTTCGGATTTACTGCCCAAGTCGACCAAGCTTTTCTTCCCTCCGGGGTCGGCGAAGTGGTACCATTCTGTCTGGGAAGGATAAAGCACTGACTTGTTCATCGGCTGGCCACTGCAACTCATTGTATAGCCAAATACGCATTCAAATCGTCTGCACGACATCCCGTAAAAATAGTGTGCGTGGCGCATCCTAAAACGGATTAAGTAACGCCGTCCTTTTATCCTTTCCCCTTTATTAATGTTTCTTCTAAATGAATTTCACTACGCTATTATTAGAAAGAGAGAGTTGAAGGATGTTTTGCTTGTCGCCGATTCCAGATTCCGCCGAGGTTCGCATTTGCTACCATGTCAACCAAGCCTTTCCTTCCTTTGAGGTCGGTGAGTTGGTAACAATTTCGTCTACGAGGGATATAACACTGATGATTAGTAACAGTTAGCAACCTCAATTCATTGTATAGCCCGAATGCGCATTCAAGTTGAATCTACGACGGCCCGTAGAGTTAGGCTGTGTTGCGCATCACAAAGAGGAATTGATTAATCCTGTCCTTTAGCATATTTTCCTTTATTATTGGAGAGAGGTTATAAGAGCGACTTGCGTCGTGTTGGAACGTGTTGAAGAAAAGGTTCCATTTCACGAAATCGTTTGGAGGAGCCTCCACTTTCCAGCGATTCAGCATTCTCTATTAATATCAGACGTAAAATCTTCATAAAGCTGGACGAACTGAAATGGTACTCTTTCTAGGGCATTGGATTGCGGAAAGAGATAGGCTGATGTGTTCGTCGCAGATCGAAGTCCCATATTGTCCTTTAAAAGGGATTAATGACCTTTGCCAGGATTACCCTTTTTCCTCGATTTGATGAGTGATGAACTTTTTGCTTCCTGGTAATGGAAGGCTTTGAAAGAACTCCTGGTTCCGCTTAATAGACTGCTTTTTTGAATTCTTCTTTCCCTTGCGATGGAAAGAAGTTTCAATTGCTTCCAGGGCTCTCCTGAGAGAACGCGGTAGGAAGTCTGAAGTTTTCCTGGTCCCCTGAGGAACGCTTAATGGAAAACTTTTTGAAAGCTTTTTTCCCTAGCGGTGGAAAGAACCTTCGGATGCTTCCAGGGCTCTCCTGAGAGAACGCGGTAGGAAGGCTTTGCTAAAGTTCTCCTGGTTCCCCGAGGAACGCTTACTGGAGTACTTTTTATTAGCTTCTGTCTCTCACTGGGGAGAGCTAGTGCAGAAGCTTTTGCGTGGGTTTGAATCCACGGCTGATGCACCAATTTGGTGGTTCACCACGGCTGTGTCTATTGCTACTTGTAATAATTGATTTATTACGATATCACGTTAAGAACACCACAAATTTTACAGAACATGGCGGTATATATGCAGAAATTACTTGGGCGGAGTCTATAAACAGGGGGCATATTTGCCAATGGGTGAGATCTTAAAAGGATATACCGCAGATCTTAAAAGGATATACCGCGTCTAGAGTGCATTGCATATGCGCAACCTCGATTGCTTACTTGCGGTACCGCTAGGTCATGCCTGTGGAGTTGTTCAATGGTACTTATCTTATGGTGCTCGTCTAAATGTCTAAACATTTATTATTCAAATTTATGTTGCCCTACATAGCATTACGTTTGTACATTCTCATGTAGGTTGTGTATTCACAACAGATGTATGGAAAGCAATAAGATGCCAGTAAGAGCGGAGTATGAGCTCGTAAAGTGATAGAAGATTCAGAAGACGCGTTGTGCATATGTATTTCGTCACGAATTTCGAAGCGGAGTACTACAGTATGACGCTTAAAACAGAATGGAGTGATGATTTTACAGTAGACCGTCACGATTTCTGCAAAATGTACTGGCAATGAGACACAGATTTCTAATCTTTGACAGTTGAACACATTTTGCTTAGTGTTTAGTCTTTTTTCAATTTTCATTTGCAGATCCCATCTCCCACATGATTCAGCGCCTCATCGTGGCGTGGAGTGATAATGGGTGTCGAACAGCGATGTACGGCGGAGGTTTTTTTTAAATCTAAGACAGGGGCTCCCAAGCTGAGAAAGAGTTCTACAATTCTTCGGAAGCCTAGCTAAGTCAGAACCACAGCACCGAAGGCAGGAAAGGGGCACTCCGAAGGCAAGAAAGGGGTGATACGAACGGTGTGAGAAAGGAGGTAGACACCAAACGGTTATCGGTTTGTAATGTCTCCTCATGTGATGTCCTGCTCGCCATGCCCTGCAGAAAGTGCAAAATGGCAACGGTTCCAGCGTCAGGCCCAGGATGACAGGCCGGCTGATGGAGAAACTCGTCACAAACCATCACCAAGAGTCGCAATGGAATCGGTGTGAAGGCTAGGACGTCACCCGGAAGTGGCGCACACAATTCCCACCCGAGTTCTGAGGTCAGTATGCGAGGGCTACCGATGGCCGAACGACCACGGCTAAAGAAGCTAGTTCGACTAGGGACTCTGAATGTGGTAACAATGATCCAGGGATGTGGCCGACCTGATGAAGCGCAGAAGGATACAAGTCCTATGCCTGCAGGAACGCGATGGAAAGGGGCGAAAGCCAGGAAGATTGGAGAATCGGTCAAGCTGTACTACAATGGAGAGCGCAAAAAGAGGAACGGGGTAGGGATAGCTATCGCAGAGCCCCTCAAGGATTCGGTAGCTGCTGTTCAAAGGATAAGCGACCACATCATGTCATTGCTGCTGGATACGAAGGAGGGTTACTGGACTGTCATGTCCGTCTACGCTCCTCCGCAGACCGGATACTTCGAGCACGTCAAGGATGAATTTTACCTGACGCTCAAGGAGGCAATAAGGTCCGTACCAGAAGGCGACTACCTGTCCGTACCATGGGACATGAGAGGGCACGTGGGAAGTTGCAGAGGAGGAGTGGAAAGGGTTCATGATGGTAGAGGGGTCGGCTTGGTGAACAGATAGAGAAAGAATCCTCGATCTGGCTGTCGCACACGACATAGTTGTCTGTAGCAACTTTTTCGCAAAGAAGGAGAGTCAGAAGGTGACCTATGCTAGCGGAAGAAGAAGGACAGAAGTCGACCACATCCTGGTTCGAAGGCCTGACCTGAAAACCGTACTGGATGTAAAGGTGCTTCCGATAGAAGAGGTCGCATCACAGCATAGACCCTTGGTAGCCGACCTTAGCATACCTCTACCCAACAAGCGCAAAGTGAGGACGGAACCCAGGATCCAAAGGTGGAGACTACGGGGTTCAGAGCGCAACGAGCTACGAAAAGCAGTGCTCGAAGCTGGCCTTCCAGATCCAGCTGGTCCCGTAAATGAGACCTGGAGGAGGGTAGTACAAACAATACTGAGATGTGCCAAGGAAACCCTGGGAGAAAAAGGGAGGAACCAGAAAGGATAAGCGGCATGGTTCTGGAGTGAAGAGGTGCAGGTTGCGGTGAAGAAAGAAGGAGGCCTATAAACAGTGGCAGAGGACCAAGGCACTCGAGCACCTCACAGTCTATAGGAAGCTGAAGAGGTAATCAAAAGCAGCAGTAACGAGGGGATGGACGCCCTATACAAGAAACTGGACGGGCCGCAGGGAGAGAATTTCGCTATCCGGCTGGCCAATGCACGGCATAGAGCTTGCGTCGACATCCAAGTGGTCAAGGCTGTGAAGAGTACTGACGGTAGGGTACTGCGAAAGCCAGTCGAGGTCAGAAGAAGATGGGAGGAGTACTTCAATGAACTGCTAAATGAGGAATTCCCGCATCGGGATGTCCAAGAAGAACAGCTAACGGAAAGACCTATCCCGTCCTTAAGGCAGGAAGAGGTTCGCAATGCCATAGGGAACAAGGAGCTCGGGAAGGCAGCTGTGCCTGATGGGGTGCCAGTAGAGGCTTGGAAGGTGCTTGGGAACTGTGGAGTCAATTGGCTGAGACAGTTCTTCAACAGTCACGATTGAGGGTAAGATGCCGGATGACTGGAGGGACAGCATCATAGTCCCCATCTTCAAGCAGAAGGGGGACGCGTCCGAATGCTCCAACTACCGCGGGATCAAACTGATCTCACACACAATGAAGGTCTACGAAGGACTGTTCGACTCGAGGCTGAGAGAGATGGTACCCATCTACCGGTGAAGTGGGCTTCGTGCCCGAGAGGTCCACCACAAACGCCTTCTTCATCGCTCATCAGGTAATGGAGAAATATCAGGAGAAATGAAAACCTTTTTCTCTGGACCTGGGAAGCGCCTACGACAGGCTACCCCGAGCTGTACTCTGGAAAGCCCTTCGAGGGAGAGGTGGCCCAGAACGTCTGATCACAGTCATAAGGGACATGTATGATGGCTCGAAAGCGGTGATACGACCACGGGATGACAAAAAAGATGGATATCACAGTGGGGTGCATTGGGTTGGCTTTGAATCCGTTCCTCTCCGTTTTCGTTGATTGCAGAGTGAGGCACCTTGAGGAAGGCCCTCTCAGGACCATCCTTTAGGCGGACGACATCACCCTAGTAGCCAACAACCAGGAGGAGCTGGAGGAGAAGGTGCAGTTGTGACAAGGACCGCTCACAGAGAACGGCCTGCGGTTGAACGTGGGGAAGACGAAATTCATCAGCCCTGAGCAGTGCAACTAACCGATCCTAGACTGATAAGGGAGGTGATCGAAAAGGTAGAAGAATCTAGCGATTAAGGGAGATGAAATGCGCCTCAGCGTCATGGAGATGAAAATGCTGCGCTGGACGGCTGGAGTCACGCGCATGAACAGCATCCGAAATGATGCTATTCGGCGGAAGTTCGGTGTGGCTCCGATAGCAAGATGCGCGAAGCTCGCTTGCGATGGTACGGCCACGTTCTGCGTGGGAAAGAATACGGCGTCCGCAAGATAGGTCTTTAGTTGGAAGTGTCAGGAAAGCACCCGAAGTTGCCTTGGTCCGATACGTTACACATGGACATGAAAGTAACTAGCGTCCACCCTGATCAAGCGCAGGGTCGAGAAAGGTGGCATCACGACACCAGAAGACACTCCGCGACGAAGCGGGACAAACGCTGAAGAAGAAGATTGCTAATTGGCGCACCAAATAATCCCTAGATGACTTCGGACGAGAACATTTGGCCAATTTCGCAAATATCGATTTTCGATGACGTCATCGTCAGCGCGGCTCGGCTTGGGGCGCCCTCGTCCTCGATGCGGAATTGTCAAAAAAAAAGAAGATTTTTCTAAAATTGGTCTAGTGTGACACCGTTCGACAGAGCTTTCCGAGATGAACAGAATGGTTTTCTTGCGAGTGTTGAAAACTCAAATGTGGTGGGACTAAGGGCGGAAGGAACTTCACCGTTGCCCTCCGCCGCTCTAAAATGGCGGCTGGGACTAAGGCAGGTTAGGCAGCTGGAAAGTTTTGAGCACTTCATCGTAAAGTGCCTTTACTGGTTTGCTTGCCTATGCATTTGTAAGCCGTCAGCTCATGTCGTCTTCCCACAGTGGTCGACTGAACTCGGAAAAATCGTGTCACACATGGATAATCTGCATATCCGTACCGCTATAATTTAGCCTGCTTAAAAGCTACAACGGCATACTTCTGCCCACTTGTAAAGATTTTTGCTGCCTACAGAATCCATAAGCCGCTGCTGAAACGATTCGATCTCGACAGAGTTATTGCGCTCCGAACACGCCCGCGCTTGCGAGCTGTCGCGCCCACTCGATTGATAGGTTCGATTCTGCAAGCGTTATTCACATCGCACTCCAAATTCGAGCTGGACCGTCATAGAGCAATTTTTGATTTTGACGGTTGAAAATTTCCGATAAAACTCCCCAAACGCTCCCTCTACAGGCTGTGCCCCCTGTAGAGCGAGCGTTTGGGGAGTTTTATCGGAAATTACCCCCCAATATAAGGATGCACGGATGTTCAACACCAGTAATATGCAGGCACAGGGGGATGAAGAAGGACTGGTCATAATACGGGCAGCTTACGAAGGTTACAGGCTCTTAGCAGCTTATTTCCCTACATGTACCAATGAGTTCGGGAGAACCGTCTATAATTTGCAGAGACCAGGATGTGACGTCAAAGGTGGTTAAGATGTAGAACGAGGTTTGTGGACCACGCAAATTGACCCAAACAGCGAGCGAAACACTCTCCCCCCTCATCTTTGTCACACGAAACTACATAGGTGGCTGGCCTACACACTTTTCGTACAGCTTCAGCAGAAAAGTGGCCGTTTTCCACCAAGCGGTATCTTTTCCACGAATAATCTTTTCGTCGCGGCAGGTTACTCACGTCTCGTCGAGAGACCACCTATGCTCTCCTTCTTTGAGCATGTCTTCGTCACGCAGGGGCCCGATAGCTGTACTCTTCTTCTAGATGTTGGATCGGCTTCTCGAATCACCTGGCGATTCAGGCTACTATAACCGAGGGAAGATCTTGATTATCAGGACTATACCTTCGGGTGCCACCGGCCAGATTCGGTTTGCCGACCTAGGCTTTTTCAGTTACATGAAGCCGCTTACGAAGCAATTTCACTCCCACATCATTGTGCACGACCTTCCTATTGATCTGTAAGAAAAGGACCACATCTGGAAGATAAGTGTCGATTTTTCGGGTAGCTGAAGGAGGGCGAGTTTGTTATAATGACATTGAAAGTCGTGTCGCCGCTGTACCGAATCATTTGCCATCGTCACGTTGAAAAGCTCGTTGCTTACGCTTGGTACAAAGCTGGTCATATGACATCACGACCTAGTCCTTTTGAAAATCTGAGCAGGATAGTTTTTCGCGAAGGCATTGGTCCATGTAGTGAACCGAAGCCCGTAGTTTTTATGCGCTGTTTGGTTTCTGACGAACCACTCTTCTTCGTGCTCTTTGTGCCTGTATATTACTGGTATTGAACATTAAGAATCCTTGTTTTGAATACCTTTCCAACTGCCTTTTAGTCAAAAATCGGACAGTAAAAAGCGCGTCGTAAGAAAGTTACTCTAAAGCACACAGCTGAAAATTGTGTAGACATCAGGACCCCTCAAATCTCAACTAGTCAGTTGAAATGCAGGAATACCACAACGCGGGAGAACCGAACCCTCCGCCGCCTCGCATGAAGCAACACCTGTCTCTACTGCTCCCAGACCAGAGACCCCCTATCGGCAATTGCGTCCGATGGCGGCCTTGAAGCCAATTCCCGCTTGAACGAAGCACACTCAAAACGACACTCTCTGACGGGTGTGCTCTGCTATAAGAAGATACCAGGGTGCCTCAAGGCGAACACCAACAGAGCAGTCGTCCGCCCAGTCGCTCGTCCGTCCGTGCGTCTACCGTGGTGAGTGCTGGTCCCAGATAAAGATATTGGATGGCGCCTCATTGTAATGGAGAGGAAGACGCTGGGGTGAACGGTTGGGACTATACGTTTGGACGGAGTGCGCAACGAATGTAAACAACAAAGGTTCGATTTCACCCCGATACGTGAGTAGCTGCGATGATACGACCACGCACTTTGGGAAAAGTGGAGCAGAACTCGAAGCACTGGCCATCACCTTGTTTCCAGGAAAGCCCCCGAGTGCGAACAAGGTAACGCTGTGTTGACACACTGCATGTGGACTTTAATATAGCTAAGACAGACCCAACAATAGGGAAAAGTGGCGTCAACACATCAGGAATGCGGAACCCGCCGCTGGGCGGACAATCACTTAAGAAGAAGGAGTTTTCTCCCTTCGTATCGGCTGGCATTGCTCATCTTCAGTGTACATCGAAAAGGAGAGGCATAATGAAAAAATGAAAGGAAAACTTCGAGCCCTTGAATAGTGAACGTTGGTCTTGGTTCTCTCGTTGTTCGATTGCTTCTTGCGGTTAGCTAAGAGAGGTCCACTGTGAATGTCACGCCACTAAAGCAGATTGGTGCCACACTAGTCTATGTCGTTAAAGACTGAGCGCTCCCGTGTCGTTAAAAGACAGAATGCTCCCGATTAGCAGGTAACTTTTCTGTCGGTGAATTCATAGCAAGGCTAGCGTTGGTGTTGTTGCTTCACATCAACGGCCACTCTAAGCGCCATCCTCGAGCCGGAGCTCTCCCGGCGCGGTGTTTTGAGCGTTCTTTCCATTCTTCCGGCACATAACCAATTGTCAGCCTTGTGATGGTTGTTGTCGACGCATGCAGAAGCTCTAATTTGGAAATTAGCAACTTTCTCCATTCCCGCTCACACCTTGGTGTTCACAGAGAAGCGTTAGCATCTTTAACTCGATGATTGTAATCCCACCCCTGTCGAATTCGATTAACAAAGTTGTTCGCGAACAGCTGGAGAAGGTGATGCGTCACCTCCCGCTCCATCCTAATCTTTTTCTGGTGTTCTGCTTCAGCATCTCTTCGCAAAGGCGTTGCCTATTTCCTTAGTTTAGCAGCATACTTCCAAGCTCTTAAGTAAGCTCTTATTATAGTATTTCACTGCCTTAGTTTTTTTGTGTTCAGAATTGTTCGTTTTTTCGTTTTTGAAATAATCTGGCTGACGGACCATGCGAGAGTTAGCGCATCGTTTATCACTGTGAACGTAACGCGCACAAATGAGCACATCTCTGAACGTTTTCGGATCACTATGCATGCTACCACAGACTAATCAGTTCCTCTGAATAGTCTATTTTCAACGAAACGCGTAAATTGAGAGTGCATTTGGCGAGTTGTGATGATGCGGATAATGGCAATTTCGCGGACCTAGGACTTTTGAATGATTGGGGATATCGATTCAGATATCCGAAAGTGAACCATTCGTTCCCAACGTATATCGGTTACGCCGACTTTCCTTAACGAAAAAGAGAGGACAGCGAAGTGTAAAGGAGGTGATCGCGGGGTCGATCGCTACCGATGGATCGATCGCTACCGATGGACCGAATCGGTGGACTGTTTTGTTTCCAATTCCACTTCTAGACGGTGCTGTAATCCAGGCCGGGAAGTACGATTCTGATTTATAAATTTGGTCTTCGTGAAGGGCTGTATGTCGCCAACACTTCAATGTTTGCTTGCAGAAATTTTGAACGTTGCAAATTGGGTGTTTTGTTAAGCTGAAGGTCTTGACAGAAATGATTCATGTCAGCTCCCTTAAGCCCGAAGTGGCTTGTATCGAGGTTGCAAGCTGTTGCGAACGATGTGTTGTGGCGGACAAAACTCTGGCGCCAGGAAGGCAAACCAACCAGCACCTCCTGCTGACCGCGCGGGAAAGCTCTACGCCATTACACCACTGGCGCTGTTTGATCGAACTCAACATCCCATGGAGCTCCCGTGCAAGTTCGTAAGAAATTAGGTGAAGTTTATGGTTACTAGTGTATAGTGTCGTAGGACTGCCTTACCGAATGCCACTGTCAGAGTTGGCTTGCCCGCTTTCGCCGTGGAAATTCTAATGTGCAGGATGCACCACATTCTGGTCGTACGATCACTACTGATGGTGACAAAATAAAGGCGTCAATCAAAACTAACCGGCGAATGAAAACTTGAGAAGCTTAACATATCGAATTCAACCGTCTACTTGCACTAACAACAACTTGTTTATGTGAACAAACCAATGATTGAGGTCCCCACGTATTAAAGGAAATCCACCTCACCAAACGCATTAACACATGCACGGCGATAGTCTACGTTGAGCTGCTTCCAGGAAACAGCTGTTGACTCGATTGTCTACTGTTGTCAACTCTCAAAACTGAAGGAGGATATCAAGAAAAAACGCCCGGAACTGGCCAACCGCCAAGGCGTGATGTCCTACCATGATAGCGCCTGACCACACCTCTTTTATAACCCGTCAAAATTTAAGGGAGCTCTGTTGGAAAATGACGCCACATCCTATAGCCCTGACCAAGCACCATCAGACTACAATTTGCTTTGCTCCCTTGAAAACCACTCGAATGTTAAAACTTTTGATTCCGACCAAACTGTTAGAAATGAGCTGCACCAGATCTTCGCTTTTAAAAACTAGGCTCCATCAAACGTGGAATTTCTAAACTTGCCGAAAGATGGCAAAATATCATCCAACAAAACGCTCAATGTATCATTGATTATTGTTTGTTGTTAACATAAGCAAATTCACTAAAAAAATGAAAAAAACGACATTAGTCATCATACAACGCAATACCTTTTAATATGATTAAAAACGTGACGAGATCAAACTTCTTTCGTCTTTGTTGGAATGTTTCCAGGTTTAGTATTCATTTGTACTAACACCTGAACGTATACAATTGTAGCTGAACCTCATGGTACGAATCATGAGCTCTTTAGCAAAGCGATGTATTTTGAACAGATTCCAATCTCTTGGCGCTCTTTTTAACATGAGGACTCTAGTCCCGAACTCAAAAAGGGCGAACATACGTTTTGTGCGCTTTTATAAGCAGGCTCGGGTTCTTGGTAAACAGAGTTATAGGTGGCGTCTATAGTCCCTGATCCCCTTTATTTGCTATAAACGTGCAACACCTCGAAGCTATGCTCTCCGTCGGCTAGAAATTCTATGCATAAATCTTCAGACAAGCTCTTTTGATTTCTAGTGATTCCATTACTAGGTTGGCCGGAGGTTCTAACGGTATTGACTGGTTCACATCACACGATCATAACTTTCTTCATACTCACCGGATTCAGTCGGGAGAAGCACCATTCGGATAGCAACCGATCTGTAGCAGTAGCTTTACTGACTCCCAGAACCTTCTGCAATCTCATTGACTGCTTGCGATGGATTAGCGTCCACGAAGGCTTTTAAGTCGTCGTCCTCGGCTGCTGTAGGTAAGCCGCTTCGGGGTGCATCTGCGAATTTGAAGTTCGCGAACAACCACTTCACGGTCCTTCACAACACTATTCGGCCCCCACGCATGGTTGATTTGCCGGGCCGTTCGGACGACGGATTGGCCCAGTTTGGATTGAAATGAGATATTCTCCCGAATTACTCTTCAACACGCCTCAACGAGTCTTCGGAGAAGCGCAGTTTTCAAGAATAGCTGAAACACAAATTACTCCTTCAGATAGAGCGAAGAATTCCGTAAGAGGCGTTATAAAAATGCGAAGCAAGTTGAACACTGATTCCGTAATAAACAAACGAAAAGCGGTTGCGCAAAAACCGTCAGAGTTTTCCGGTCAACCTAAAACTTTGGGATTAGTTGCCCCTCTACTGAGTCACAGCGCAGAGGTTTTGCTCAGCGAGATGGGGGATGCGATACTAGGCTACGGAGCAAGAGCGAATAACGTCAATAGAGGTCCGAACTTCTGACTATTCTTCAACGTTGGAGCGTTCTTACAGAATTTAAAGTCGCCCGTAAAGAACGTGCATTTCACTCTGCGGCTTTCAATAATCTCTGACAGATCTTAGGTGTAAATGTTAATCAGAACTGATGATAATACGCTACAGAATCCACCTGGTTCAAGGGCTGATGCTAAATAATGACTTGCTACAGTTATTCTCTCGAAATTTTTGGAATATTTGAATGGTTTCGAATGTTCACCAATTACGAATATAGATTTAGAATATATTCGAAAACTGCAATTTTTCTGAATAGTCGAATTTGAATTCTATTTGAAAACTCTACATAGTTTTTCTGAATATAAGAATTTGAGTACATTCGAAAAATTCGCTTTTTAATATTCGAATTCGAAAATTGACTCGAATATTGTAATCCAACAAATTCCTTCCCGGTCCAATGAGTGTCCGAATCGTTGAGCAATTTTTTGCGTGCACAGCCAAACGTGTCGAAACGTCAAGTAACTCATGTCTGATCCACCTCGTTCGGCACTGAAACGTAACATTATTTCCCTCAAAATTGACAAAAAACAAACGAAGCTTTTTGCATGGCTGAGTTCACGAAAGAAGAACGCAAACACTCTCTAAAAGAGCTTCGAGTTTCATCTTTGTTAAAAAGTGTCTGAGGAGTTGTAAAACTCGGTCGCTGATTGATCTACCACTTAGGAATCTTATGCCACAAAACAGGCAACAGTTTGGGTGGTCGTCCCTGCGGGACCCCAACTGTATGGTTTAATACTCGGCTAGCAGGGAAGGCAACTGCACCGCATGGTCCGATCTGCCAGCCCTCGGGCGGTAAACACTCCATAGGAACAAGGAGACCTCCGCACGTTAGGATTAAGAAGTAGCTTGTTGTGAAAGGGCGTTGAAAGGGTGTCGTAGGATCCACTGCCACCAAGCAGAGAACCTCAGAGTGAAGGTGGAAAATTTGGAGCACGAGGGTCAATACTCTGAGCAAAAAACCCTTTATGCTTTCTGGATTTACATCAGAGGTCTAAATGTCCACCGAATGGCTATAGGGAATACGAGATCAAGCCTAGGTTTAGAGGTGTAAACATGAGGGCGAAAAGCACGATCAGTCGCAGCCAGTGTCAAAGTGGTCCGTGAGGTGCAATTCGCTTCAAAAATTTTGCATCCGATCGAAAGTACAGTGCCGGACGCGTCTTTTGAATAGACGCCGAAAAAACCGCACTTTTGCGGTTTTTGCGTCTTTTTGCTATAACTCGCCCAAAATTCATCCTTTTGAAAAACCAAGAGTATATTTGAGCTCAGGAGATCGAGTTCTATCGTTTGTTATATACATTTCATATGAAAGATCAGAAATGGCCAAAATTGAAAACTTGCGCTCCATTGAGAAGGCCGGCCGCGGACGAGTTGTCGGGCGCAAGGCGCCAAAACCGTTGCATGCTCACAATTCCTCTAGTTTAAGGTTTTTTGAGAAACGGTTGGTACCGTTCGATTCGCCTCCTCGAGATCTTCACAACCATATACACAACCTCGCCAAACCAGCACATTTTCGCAGTGGGTGGTCAAAGATTACGGGAGCAGACTTTTTGCTATTGCAGAAGCTTATATTCTAGAACTTGCATGTTCTCGGAGGAGCATCTCAAGCATGGCGTAAAGTGTTTTGTCATGCAAGGAATCCTCTCAGAGTGCGCCGTGCACAATGCATATGGGACCGAAGCTATCAATCGAGGGGGGACAGCTCGTAGAGCATTTAGGGAGTTTTCTGAAAAATTCTCAGCCGCGCTACTCAGCAATTGCTGTACTCTGCTCCGGCGAGACTTTGGAGTGCGCTGTGCACAATGTATATAGGGTCGAGCCTATCAATCCACAGGGCGCGACAGCTCGCAAATTGCACGCGCGGGCGTGTTCGGAGCGCGATAACTCTGTCAGCATCGAATCTTTCTGGCTGGAACGTGTGGATTGCGCAGGCAGTAATATGCTTCAGTAAAGCGCCAAAGCATAGCAAATTGTCTTACGAAATGGCAAGGTTATGGCGGTGCGAAAATGCAGGTTGGGCATGTGTGACACGATTTTTTCAGAATTCGGTCGACCGCTGCGGGTGCGCGAGGCGAGCTAACGGCATGCAAACTCGCGGACGAGTAAAGCACCGAAGGCATTTTACGATGACATGTTCGCAGCTCTCCAGATGCCTAAACGGCTTTAGCACAATCTGCCATTTTGGAGCCTCGGAGGGCGACGGCGAGGTTCTTTCCGCCCTTACTCGCCCAAATTCGAGTTCTCGACGCTCTCAATGGTACCACTCTGTTCAGCTCGAGAAGCGCTCTCGAAAGGTATCAATTTCGACCAATTTTGAAAACATCGATTTTTTGACAGCTTCTCATCGAAGACGGCGGCCTCTAGCCCGCGCTAGATGGACGATGAAGTCATCGAAAATCGATGTTTCCGAAATTGGTCGAGTTTGATACCGTTTCATAGAGCTTTTCGTGCGGAATTGAATGGTGTTACTGTGAGTAGCGAAAACTGTTATCTGGACGAGTAAGAGCACGGAAAACATAGACCACTGTTGTGCTAAATTGCACGCGCGGGCGTGTTCGGAGCGCGATAACTCTGTCAGCTTCCAATCTTCCTGGTCGGAATGTGTGGATTCCGTAGGAAGTAACATGCTCTAGTAAAGCGCCAAAGCACATCAAATTATCTTACGAATTGGTAAGGTTACGACGGTGCGAAAACGCAGGTTGGGCATGTGTGACACGATTTTTTCAGAATTCGGTCGACCGCTGCGGGTGCGCGAGGCGAGCTAACGGCATGCAAACTCGCGGACGAGTAAAGCACCGAAGGCATTTTACGATGACGTGTTCGCAGCTCTCCAGATGCCTAAACTGCTTTAGCACAATCTGCCATTTTGGAGCCTCGGAGGGCGACGGCGAGGTTCTTTCCGCCCTAACTCGCCCAAATTCGAGTTCTCGACGCTCTCAATGGTACCACTCTGTTCAGCTCGAGAAGCTCTATCGAATGGCGTTAATCTCGACCAATTCTGGGAATATCGACTTTTTGACAATTTCGCATTAAAGGCGAGGCGGCTCAGGGCCGCGGCAGAAGGACGGCAGAATGACGTCATCGAAAGTCGATGTTTTTGAGCCGGGCCAAGTCTAATACCGTTCGATAGAGCTTTGGTGGTGAATTGAATGGTGTTACTGCGAGCAGCAAGAACTGTAATCTGGGCGAATAAGAGCGCGGAGAACATCGACCGTTGTTGTGCTAAATTTGACGCACGGGCGTTTTCTGAGCGCAATAACTCTGTCACATTTGAATCTTGAGAGCAGCAATTGTGCATTTTGTAATGCAGTTGAAAGCTAAATAGGTGCGCTGAAACACAGCAATTTAGCCTATGAATGACCAAGTTACGACGGTGCGAAAATGCTGGTAAACCTTCTGTGACACGGTTTTTTTCCGATTTCAGTCGACCACTGTAGGAACACGCGATCAGCTAGCGGACTACGAATGAGTAAGCTAGCAAATTAGTTAAGGTGCTTAACGATGAAGTGCCCAAAACTCTCCAGCTGCCTAAACTGCCTTAGTCCCAGCTGCCATTTTAAAGCTGCGGAGGGCAGCGGTGAAGATTCTTCCGCCCTTACACGCTCACATTTGAGTTTTTGACACGACAGATGGTACCATTTTGTTCAACTCGAAAAGCTCTATCGAACGGTATTAATCTCGGCCAATTCCGGGAAAATTTATTTTCTGACAGTTTCCCTCGTGGATGAGGACGCTCTCCGCCGAGTCTGCCTGGACGATGACGTCATCGATATTTTCGAAAATTGCCAAAAGTTAGTGGTTGGTGGTTGTGTAGATCTCGAGAAGACGAATCGAACGGTACCAACCGTTTCTCAAAAAACCTTAAACTAGAGGAATTGTGAGCATGCAACGGTTTTGGCGCCTTGCGCCCGACAACTCGTCCGCGGCCGGCCTTCTCAATGGAGCGCAAGTTTTCAATTTTGGCCATTTTTGATCTTTCAGGTGAAATGTATATACCACACGATAGAGCTCGATCTCCTGAGCTCAAATATACTCTTGGTTTTTCAAAAGGATGTTTAAGCCATTATGTGACTGAAGCTGCTGCAGATTCACTTTCATGTTTTGCATTGATCCTTCCTGCTTCCTGCGCGGTATTGCAAAAAAGGAATTAGGTGGAGATCCGGAGACTGCATCGCATATGGAGTGAGAGGGAGACATCGTAACCCTTACTCAAAATTAATGAACTTCTCATGCGAAATGTTCATTTTTCACGCGAAACTGACGGCAGGAGTCACGCGCATGAATCGCATCCGAGACGATGTCATTCGGCAGAAGTTCGGTGTCGCGCCGATAGCTGACAAGATGCGCGAAGCTCGCTTGCGATGGTGCGGCCACGTTCTGCGAGGGAAAGAAGACAGCATCCGCAAAATAGGCCTTAATTTCGAGGTAATAGAAAAGCGGCCTAGAGGGCGACCGAAGCAGCGCTGGGCTGATACGTTACATACGGACTTGAAAGTAGCTGGTGTCCACCCTGATCTAGCGTTGGACCGGGAAAGGTGGCGTCATGACACCAGAATAGCGGACCCCGCGACGAAGCGGTACAAACGCTGAAGAAGAAGATGTCTTGCGGAACAAAACATATCCCAATTTGCCTATTGTGTTGTAGTTGCAGTTTCCTAAAGGAAATCCAGCATTCAAATGGCATCCGTTGAATATTCGAATAATTTTGTGTTTTTGACAAGTTTCGAATATTCGAATGGTTTCGAATGATCCCAAATTTCGATTACTCGAACTTGAATACATTCGAAAAACGCGGTTTTCCTGAATACTCGAGTTTAAATACATTTGAAAAACACGATTTTTCGAATGTTCGAAGTCGAATATTCAAACTCGAATAAAGATCATTTGAATACCTATTCGAATAGTAGGTCATTCGAGCACAACTACATGACTTACCTACTCGCGCCTGGATCGCTCAATAGTTCCAAAATTGCTTAATCCAAGTCACAAACGTGTGGTGGGTTCGAAAACGATGCAGCTTTCAGAGCAGCTTCTATGATTGACCTTGACAAATTTCTTAGGGAACTCGAAATACCCTTTCCTTCTGTCAATCGAGAGAGTCCAGTTGTCAGATTCAAGCATCTGATGAACATCGATCCGTTTTTTCTGATTCTACTGCAATTCTAAAATACTGCAAAGATTTTTACGTCATTGGGTAGATCATGTTTTTCTGAACCCAACAATGTGCGTTTTGTTGAAAATAATCGACTTTGAAGAGATGTGTGGTAAAGCGGCGGAAACGCCGCCGGCCGCGTTTTGGCGGATGTTTACCTACGGGACTGTATGCTGATTATCAGAGTTCACTTCATTTCTTTCCGCATGCCTTGAATTTCTTTAAACCATTTTCAAAGGCTCTATAGGACAGTCAGCTTTTTAGGTATTCTAAGACTTAGTCATGCTTCGTGTTTCTCTGGAGCCTCCCCTCTAAAGGGTCTAAAATTGAAGGCGATGTGCAGGGGCGTTGCCTGTGAAAGAGCAACCTTCCGTCACAGCTCAAAGCAGCGGAAGCTGCCGCCAATTGCCTTCCTCCAAAAATTTCACTTCTCAAACGTTTCGATGAGGGAAAATGAAGGCAGCGCCTCGCACATGCGTGGTCGATGCCGAGCGCTCGATGGCGCGGTCAATCTGTGCCGACTTTCCCGCTCTATACATATCCGTGGCAAGATCTTCGAGGTAACAGCGGTTCACGGCTTCCGGATCGGTGTCAAAAGAGAGCCGTCCCGTGCGAAGGATAACACTGCGAGGGCGGGCTGCGTGACGGCCCCGTGACGAGTGTAACTCACCTGGCCGGCTTACGGATTCGGTCCTCGGCGACGTTGCTGATCGTTAGCGTCTTGCAGGTGCCCGAGTAGTTCATGGGCTCCGTTCATCCGGCACCGCTGATTCTGGTTCGTCATGACCGAGCCACGCCCTCCAACGTGGCTTTCTTGTCAGCAGTTGGGAACATCGTACCCGTCGTTGTTTCATGCGGTGGTCCTGCAAGTCACGCCTTCTCGCTTCCAGCTAGGCACCTCCGGTTTAACACATAGTCTTTCGTCTTCCTCTTTGGTCCGTTCTTTTCCATTTCATCGGGAAAAGTGGACAGCAGCTGGTAGCTGCGGACCGCTTCAGTCCTGCATTTTTATCAAGCGGCTGAGATTGATCACAAAATTTGGCAACAATTGTCGCTGTCATGTTGCATATCGCTGTTGTGTTTTATGTCTATTTTTGAACCTGTTGTTGCACGCACTTCCATTTGCAGCAAATAAGTAAGCATAAATATGGAAAAGTGACGGGTAAGTCAGTTACCCCATAAGTGGAACTGTGAAATGTCAGATATTCTAGGATCGACTTTATTCTCTTCCCGGAACTCGACGATGCTTCAATTCTGCGATTAACCATCTCAGAAACGTTTCTCATCAAAATTTTACAGACGTGATATTCTCGGGGCAATTAGAGAAATCAAAGGAATGCATTGCGAAGTTTCGCTTCGTTGCATTGCTTGTTAGGCTACGGCCATTCGTAACTAGCTTCGTAGCTCAGTCCGTTATGTCATCCTAGCTTCTAGGCTCCTCCTGACCACTTTTTGTTTCACTACTCTCCCCCGCTATTCTTAGGGGTACCGTGAATTTCGACGCCTCTGCACTTTACACGATGAATTCTTAAAATGTTTACTCGCTTAGGTGTGCTTAAACAACACTCAAACAAGTATAACTATTGTTTAGCATAATAGAGGTCAAGTAAAGCGGAAATTAACGACCTTTTTCACACTAGTCACATGTGTCTTCTGTGTAATCGGACCACACTCATGAATTTCAGCACATCAATGTGGGCCAACATCGGCGAACCTCCCAAAAAAGTAGCTGGCCAAATCCAATCAGCACTCCCTAGGTGCAAAGTGTTGCCATTAAGGTATTGAATCATGGAGAGAGATTGAATCATGGATTGATCATGGAGAGAGATTATGAAAAGGAAAGGGAGGCGATAGGTACAGAACACAGGGAGAAACGATAGATGGCGCTTAGACCATTCTCTAGGACTGGATTCTCTAGGAATTCCTTGTGCTACGAATACACTGCCAATCCAAGGAGAGGAATCCACGGGCGTCGGGGGGGGGGGGGGGTGGAAATAAGCGTAGCGTCATCGGGTGCAAGTGACGAACTGGAGCTGGACCGCAAAACCAATCACGCCAAAGGTACAGTCCAACTGCTTGGGCTGGATTCGTTTGAGTGCTGTAAAAGGTTGGCCACAATAAGCAGGAACCAATAAATTGCTGAGAGGGCTTATTCACCACTTCTCTTTGTTTGCTTTAAGGGATTCCTCATTTTCTGCTGAAATGGGCTAAGATGAGGTGGACGAGTTTCGTACTTATTCCATCTCTATCTCTATCTCTCTTTTCTCTCCATTCCGTTAAAAGTGGTGGCCAGCCGAAACGTCACGCCTTTGGTGAAGTTCCATCCCATAAGATCGGAAGTCTTTGCGCATAGGTATAAAGGGGAAATTGCCTTGGACACAGCTCACAGAAAAAACAACAACCAGAGAGTTGGCAGTGGGGCCTTTTTTGAATAATATGCACGTCAGAGACACCCCGCGGAAAGCCACTCAATTGTGGTTTTTCTTGAAAATCCTTCTGTTGGTGTTGCTCTTCTATAAGCACCCTCCTTCGTGCAAAGCGCAGTGAACGTAAAGTTCTCAATAAGAGTTTAAAGAATGAGACGTTGCCGTGAGGAGTCGATAAATTCTACAAGAAAAATTCAAGAAAAGATCCCAAAAAAGAGCACTCCAGCTTCTCAGATTGTCTTCTGCCATATAGGAAATGGGCTGCAATCAATTAGTGAAATTCACTGCCTGCAGCTTCTTTTCTTGAATTAGGCAGTGCACGAGGTGTCGGGGATGAAAGGCTTGGTCGTGAGTTAATCGTAGTGCATATGTATTCATCAGCTTCCTTTCGAAGGCTTTATCTTCCTTATCAAGTTCAATGGGAAGTCTAAGAGCTTTGTTTTCCGAAGGCTCGATAATGCGAATTTTTTGGAATGGGTTGATTGGTTTTCCAGCTATGGCATATAGTTGGTGGACAAGGAGCAAAGACCTTGTCCAGGGAAGATTCGCGGCGAGCTAAGGAAAAGGCACGGAATAATCGAGTTTTAGTCGTTTAAATCCGAATCGCCTGCCATATAGAGACCGAACTGCGTTTAACGAATGCGTTTTTATATGATACGGCCTATAGATACATGCAGATGTAGGCTCTCCCGAGAGAGCAAGCACAGCATTTCCATCGCCAGCTATACGCTATAATATTTGCTGCCTGTCAGCCGACTATGCTTCAGCATTGAAGCATTCGAGAGGCCTAACACCATGTACAGAATCCTCTCTGCCTCTAGACGTTTAGTCATGCTATGGGCTCGCTTCTGTAGGTACAGGAACGTGATTACAGAGACCACATTCCAATGATAGGTTTTTCAAAGTTTTAAGCGAGTACATATGGCAAAGGGTTACATGAATAATCGTCGGAGAGCGCGTCACATATGTTGGAACCCACTGGACCACCATTTCTCCACTGTCATGAGTCGCCTTTGCAAACTATTGCTCTCTGGGCAAGCGTCGTAAGAATTGCACTAATTGCTCGTTGCAGAACTAATTATTAATGTTAGGTAATTCCAGGAGAGCGAGCAGCGTAGTCGGAAGAGCTGCCGGCTATCGCGTTCACCCGATTCCAGGTTCCTAGTCCGGTTTCCCGCCCAGGCAACCCAAGACTTCCATCCCTGCGGGATCGCTGTATTATTTTCAGTCTTGTTTGGGAAGCACAAAACACAGACTTGTTCATCGGTTGCCAAAAGCAAGTCATTGTATGAGCCACATACGCTTCACGACATCCCGTGGAAGTGGAGTGTGTGGCGCATCCCAAAAGGGATTGGTTAACGCCGCCTTTTATTCCTTTCAACCCTACTTCAAAAGCTCCAAATATATTCGGTCGAACAACTTACATTGGTTCAAGAATAAACAGGGTACACTAATGTGAAAGATAAAAGTAAAATGGGGTAATCTCTTCGATGATTTTTGCTGAGGAATAGGACAATGCGCGCAACACAAGTGTGCCAACGGCTATGCATGAAGCTTGCTAAGACGTGCGCATATGTGGAGTGACGGCACCGCTTCCTATGTAAACACGTCGTTTTATCCAGGGTTGTCTTCTGTACATCCCTCACCCTATTCGCAGGTTTCAGCTCAACAACCAGCCATGATAGCCATTCCCGATTCTCTGAAAGGCTGCTTGTTTCTAGTGCGTCTGTCCTTCTGTTGCCTGATCGTGGGTTGTCTTTGGCAGCTCAGTCCGCCGTTGCGCTTGAGACTTCGAGCGCGCTCGTTCCGTTTCGAAGTGTCACACTTCTAAATTGCCCGTTTTCAGTGCTCCAGAAGTGCATGCTTCCCGCCAAGCAGTGATTGTCATGGACAACTCCACGAATGGCGCTCTTTTTTCGACGGTGTCGACGGCGATGATCATCACCGACCGGGACGCCGTCTGCAATATCATCGACGACTTTTTCCTGGAGCCACGCTTCTGGCTAGCTGTTGTGTTCGGCATAACAATCTCCATCGTCAGTATCATCTTCAACAGCTTCATCTTCGTCGTGTTCGTCACCAGCAAGCAACACAGGTGTGTCTGTTTGGCCTCTTCCTTTATAATATGCAGTCAACATGTGCGCTGCGTTAGTAAGCTGATAGAACGAGGGCGTACGCTAAGGCTCACGAGGTAGATGGGGATCTCATGCTTCGTTTCTGTCCCGAGAGACGTGCATTAGATTCCACATATATGGCAACCAGCACATCCGGCAGTATTACCACAGCGATCTAAATAAAATGAACGGACGTTCATCCTTTTCAGTGCAGAAGACGTACGACACATGTCACGATACATACATAGTTATTCTTAGCACAACTGACCTAACGCTTTTTTGTCGTGACCAGTGACATCCACAGTCCTTCGGAATCATCATTCAAAAATAGAGCAGATCTGAGGGACAGGAGTACATGCAGGAAAATGTTCTGCAGCGTGACAAGAGAAAATGCCTCATCGACCTAAAAGCTTTCCTTCATCTGACTGGTCCTCGCGGACTGGCCTTCTTTTGGCAGGAATAGCTCTCGAAAAAACCTAACCTTTTTGGCTTAGCTGGGCTTTCTCTGTAATTACACCAGTGTAGCCTTATCCAGGGCCTTCTTGTAGAGCTACTTTGTGCAGATTCCTCAGTGTAGGGTTTCTCTCTGCTTTTAGCCGAACAGCATGATCCCTATTTGGCCAAATATTCGCTGATATACTGTAGCGAACACAAGGCATACAGACTGTGCACACCAGCGTATGTGTTTCTGAAGTTTACTCAACAAGGTCCACTAAATTTGCCTCCTATGTATGTATCTGGAGTTGTAGTTGTTGACGCTTCCGCCAGACCTCTATCGCTGGCCTACTACTGTTTTGTTTTTAGCGACAGACGTAGAGCGCTTATAAATGATCCTAAATGTGCTCTACGTAATGCATACAAATTTTCCGACAACACCGCAATACGGAGACACTGGGCATTCCGAACAAAAGCGGTAATCGATCCTTCGGCTGTCAGAGGAAGCGAAAATGGTGCCGTGAGACTTCGCGACTTTGCTTCACTCTGCTGTAGAAGAACGAAATCAAGATTGCTAGCATGAGTCGGTGTCAGTCAGGAATTCCTCTATCGGCAGGTTGTTCGAAGGGTGCATCGTGAAGCGTTGCCCAATCCAGGTAATGCGCACTCGCTTCCCTTCGCTGCTATCCGCTTTCCGCTCCCAGTAACGCGATCCAGCAGATAGCAATTCAGCGAATGCACGCCACACGACGACTCGAGGTTGCAGTGTCCCGCATTCGTCAGATGGAGATGGAGCGAGGTTGACTTGCTGAGCATCGCTCAGGTCAAGTGTTGGAAAGAAAGCTGGGCCGTCCGGGACAAATAGCTTCTTGAAGAGGTTGTCGGCGGGGATGGTTACAAGAACTGTCAAAGGCGGCACCAGTCTTTGAAGTGCGAGAATGATGCTTCCCTGTGACGCGGTGTTGTACCGTTCTTGAAACTTGGAGAAATTCTGACTATCAAGCCTGCTAAACGGTAGCACAACGAAGAAGGGCAATGCCACGAAGGCCGTCTCTTGAAGCGTGTGGAAGTCGAGTCGAATTTGACGATTAATTGTGGATGGAGAAATGAGAGGGTTTCTTTGTGGGAAGAAGTGCACTGCTCCGTCAGACAAACTATGCTGAAAGAACAAGGACGAGAACTACTTAAGAAAGGCTTTGAAATCCGCACTGAATGTTTCTGTGGAAAATTGCGATTGAAACAAAGGGCTTCTGGGCCCACAAAAAGATCGATGTGTAACATATCTCCGTATTGCGATGCTACAGGGTATTTCTAGAGAGAAAGGCTCTCTATGATGTCGTGTTTATAGAGAACCTACTTATTACAGAAGTTGGAAAATTGCACAGAGGTCATGTCAGCATTGTTGATTGTTGCGTCCTATGTTGACCATTTCTCAAGAAAGAGCTTCACAAAGCGTTCCGGATCATAGGTGTTCAGATGGTCGAAACCGTTGCAGGAACCAAGGAGCGCAGAGTGGCCTTGGGTAGGTTCCTGGTTGTTGCAGTCAAAACGCTGTTTTTCGAATCCTTGCTCAGCGCTATCAGCTAACAGCATTAAGGAGTGCTGCTTGGAAAGATTCCCTAACTGTCTGGATGTCTTCTTCCTAGCCGGGTTTGCTGTTGTTTACTATCGCTTGCTTGAACATCAATAACGAGTCCGCTCAAACTGCCTGCTCGCAAGGATTTAGAGGGGTAGATATGCATGATTGGCTTGAAACCGCTGCGTTTCGACTGCAGCACTAAGCTAACGATGACAGTTGTAACACCTTCTCCATTAACAGTCTCAGCAAGCTTTGATTCAGCAGGCAGAAAAGGTTTGTTTGGCTTCATAAATCTGTAAAGGTTCTTTTGAGACCGCCTCTTCGTAAGCAACAAGAATTTCATACGATTCTGCACTCCTCATTCTATGTGTGGTGAAACAAGCATACAATGAGGAGTGCAGACTCGTATGAGATTGTGTGGAGGAACGTCCTTCGAATTGATTTTGAAGGGCACTGAGGACAATTAGCCGCCGTCTTTAGATAAAGTGCTCCGGGCCTAATGATGCGTGTATACGTTGCTATTCAGTCAAAACCCTAGAAGCCTTTCACGCGATAATCACTTTAATAGTGCTTCCAGCAGCCTATCGAGACGCATGCTCGATGTCACTGGGGGTGTGCGTAAATGAAAGCCACGGCAAAAGCGTCGTAAAGCGGAAAGAGGAAGAGCTCCCAGAGATGAGTCGGCAGGAATCACTGCTTGTGCGCCTGCATCAAGCTCTGCTTCGATTCTGCGCGGTGACATATTTTCCTGGTAGAGCGAGGAGCGACGCTGCACTTCTCACCATCAGACAAGAACAAGAACATCGCTGACTGTTCCCGTATACTTTTCCCGTATATTTCCTGCGCTCATTGTTAGAACATTATATTTGCAGTACTAAATCTCTTAAATCTCTTGCTCTATCTTTCCTGAAGCTGGTTTATTTTATTCAGATTTATTTTATCTAGCGCTAGTTCCTTCCATTTTTTAGTGACTGTCAAAGATGTTAAGAGCCATTCTTTTTCAATTATCTCCTGAGATAGGAACGGCGCTTGGATTTCTTTGGGATCGTAGGCACTGAGCGACTATGTATATGGGACTTGTAGGTCTCAGAAATCAATCAAATGGTGCATGCTGCGCGAAATTTCGTAGTGGTGAGGAGACAAATAAGAAGGAATGGCTCTTTCCATCATCGACAGCTAAGCTCAGTGACCGAAAAGTGATGCCATGTGATGTCAACAATTACTAGAGGAGTGAGGAAAGTCTCGTATCCCTTAGAAACGAAGTGCCATCTCGAGAGCTCAATGAAAAACGCTCAAAAGCTCTCGGTACATTACAGAGATTCTTACATTTCTACGGCGTGTCTACAACTGTGGCGAGCACTAGATTGGTCCCCTCCCTAATGAGCATTTCGGCACGAGTTGTAATTGCAAGCTGTTTCCGATATACCTTTCGAAGAGCTGCCTATGAACGCTTCCCACTTCTTTATTATGAGCCCAAAAACATCCTCTTTCGCTTAGTTATTCGTGGCTCCTTGCCTATTTATAGAGGAGTAGGAACTGCGGTTCACCTCGGTTCCTCGTTGCGATTTCGAACTCACACCGATTTCCGTGCATGCTGGCAGTGCAACTCACCGCTGCGTATGCGCACTCACGGCGGCTGCGAAGAGGCGGATAAAGCCGCTGTCTCTAATATTCAGGGACTCGCGACAAGTCTCTAAGGCCGGAGTGAGCGGCTTGATCCGTTTGGACACCAAGTGACTGCGGGGATTCCCGACCGTCCGCCACGCGTTTGGGACACGTCACTGGACGCCAACAGCATGACGTCAGCTATGCTGGACTGGTAATCCGCGTCTCCCACCCGTCTGTACACGTAAGCGTCAAGACGTCAGTCCCGCAGGTGCAAGCCCAGTTGGTGGTGGCCACCCTCGAACGATTTCCGGACACCACGAAACACAATGGATCTGCAACAACTTGTAGAAATAATAAGCTGCGCCAACCTGTTGCCCAGATAGACTCAGTTTCCGAGTTACTATTCGGGGGAGGGGACCTGAAGAAGACCATTTTCGGCGCAAATCTACTAAGGGAGGAGCCTTTGACTAAATCTGCAGCGAAAACACATCATTTTCAGGCATCTGAAAAGCATTTGTGAAACAAAATAAAATAGGCCAAGACACCACCAATCAACGTTTTGGTCACAGGCAAGACAATCTACTTGACGTCCTAATCATTTTCAAGTGTCCTCACCTAGCTCACAAATGTTATGCATACATTCTCAGGTTTCTGTATCACTTATTCTGATTTTGTTAGGGCAGTTGTTTTCTGAGGATGAGAAGTTCAATGTACTTAAATACAGAGCACAATCAGTTCTTATGAAATCGTTTAAGAGCGGCCACCACCAGCTAGAATTGCACGGTAGCGCGATCGGCGAACTTTACGTCCACGATTATGGTGAATGAGAAAATATGGGAGGCGATCGCAGCTTAGAGACCGGAAGATTGCTTCAGAGACCGGACCATGAAGCTATTCAGGAAGAAATTAGAAGAAACGCTCTGGAGAAATTTAGGCTGAGACATAAACGCAGCATAAAACTGTATAAAACTGATTCCGCCCTATTCAACCTCTGTTTCCGTCGTTTATCCCAAATCGGCGCAAATACGTTCAAAGGGAGGAGGGGAGGGTTCACCGTGCAGGGCTGCACAACGTTTTGTGATGTACGAAACTGCAAATCCTATGCGGTCCTGTTGTGGTCTACACCTATGGTGAACTGAGCTAGGCCGTTTCCGATGTAAATGGACATGCACGCGTCTTCCTACCAAGACATATCCACTGAGTCCATGGTGACCCCCCCTCGACCCCTTACGTCCCGGAATCCTCGGCGTTCCGTGGTACGACCTTCCTTTGTCGGTCGAAGTGCTTTCCATGGTACTCCTCAGCCGGCGAACGTGACTGATGAGTTGGAATTTACTTCTAAAGGCGTGTTGAAGAGGTGTATGACTCCACTGCGACATAACTGTCGTTAAGGCGCTTCCGCGACGTGACCTGTGAGACACGTCGAGCATGAATGGCGGACAATTCCCCAGAGTGCACTTGGTGTCTAAAGGGATTTAGCCGAAGTGAGCTACACAGAACTGCGTCCTGAGGCGTTTGGATAGCAGCGGCTGTTGACAATTCGCTACAGTTGCGCAATGTTGCCGATCACCGTCCGAAGATTGGAGAAACCCCAAAAACAGTACCTAACATCGTGAGTAGAATTTACGCACATCTCCGATGGGAGCTAGCTTGACGAGTAGTGGTCAGGAAATTACAGGGCGCGCAAAAAGTGTTCACGCACTAAAAGTAAGCGTCAGAAATAACAACACGTCATAAAATTTAACAAGTTTATATACAACATGTCAAGAATGATCAGACAAACAGAATAGTATCACTTGTATTTTGTATGGTCTTCTTTGCTGCGGATGCAGGTGCGAAGAGGACGAGGAAAGGCATCGACAGTGCGCCACAAGTAGTCCACGTCGATTTCGTTCCATGCTTTAACCTTCAGTGACTCGATACCTTTGTCCATTCAACTTGCAGAAGTGTTACATACTCTTCAAGCACCTCCAAGGTATTAATGGCGGAAGGCTCGCTGCAAGGGAGGCGCATCCGGCCAGTACCATGTTTTGTGCATTCATCACAAGCTTTTCGTGGATACAGGAGTGAGGATAAATCAGTAGAATAACTATTGATGCCCTAAGGAAGAAACTGTTTCCTTGGCTCGACTCCCACCTCGAGAGTAAGCCGTATGTCTTCCAGCAGGATTAAACTCCTGCGCAGAGTCGAGGATTGTTCAGGACTGCTGCCGCGCCAACTTGAAGGACTTCATTTCGGCAGAGGAAAGACCTCTGTATAGCCCGGATTTGAATCCGCTGAATTACTCTACATGGGAAGTTTTGGAGAAGAAGGCTTGCGCTACTTCCCACAGAAGTATGAGGTCAGTGAAGGATGATCTGGTCAAAGCATGGAACGAAATCGACGTAGACTACTTGCGGCGCACCGTCAATGCCTTTCCTCGGCGTCTTCCCCCCCCCCCCCCCCCCCCCCCGCATTCACAGCAAGGAAGACCATATCAAACACAAGTGATGCTGTTCTGTTCGCGAGATCATTGTTGACATTTTGTGTAAAACTTGTTAAATTTTATAATGTGTTCTTATTTCTAACGTTTACGTTTAGTGCGTCAATACTTTTTACGCACCCTGTACATAACCCCGAGTGGAGCGGCGCACTCGGCGCACTAGCTGCGTACAACACTCCGAGAACAATCGTAGACTGCTTTCAGAAATTCCTACAACCTCTACCTCCTGTTGTTGGCGCTTTTCGACGTCTTCATGGGAGCGTCCTACATTGCCGTGCTCTCCATCAAGGTGCTCATCAACTGGACCGCAAGCTACACGCTCAAATCACTGTGGTAAGCCCTCCTAGTTACCTTGAAGATTGCCAAGAGCTTAGCAGTAGTTTACTTGAAAGGGCATCCCAGCTCTAAACGCTGCTTTGACCTGTTACCTTCCAAATCGAAACGAAATATTTTCCAAATAAAAAAGAGTTTGCATAATGAAAATTTCGTATCACTTTCTCTGAAGTTTTTTTTAGTGTATTAGGGGGGGGGGGGCAAAAGTATTGAGACAAAATGAAAAAAATCTTTATCTCTTTATAACTCAATTACAACTCAACGATGCTAAGGAATGTATTTGCCATTAAGGGCAAGGACCTTGCTGCCATCGCTCAGCCAACTTCCTGATCCCATCCTTGCAGAACTGCTTGGGCCTGGTGTTGATCAACTGCTCGATATGGTTGTCAAGGACTGCTTGGGTTCTTGTGTCCCTTCCGACTAGGAAGTCCTGTAGGCTCAAGTAGTAGTGGTAGTCGCATGGAGAGATGTCCAGCGAATACGGTGGGTGAGGCATGTGAACGTAGCCCAGCTGGCCAAGCTTATCCGTGGTTACTTGTTCCCGATGGGGTGCTGCGTTGTCGAAGAGGAGAACCTTCTTGAAGCGCAGCGAATGAATAAGAGCGAGTTGCCGTTCCATCTCTTCCATTTCGTTCACCATGGCCTTGGAGTTCATCGTAGTGCTCTTGGGAAGCAGCTTCTGGTAAACCGATCCATGGGAGCAGACCCAAAAGCTCCAAAGATGCTTCTCGCCGTGAACATCTCGCAGAACGAAGGTCGGTAACAGGTCGCCAGGCCTCATCCAGACTCGCTGCTTGGCAGGGTTAAGGTAGAAGACGTACTTCTCATCTTGCGTGAATATTGAGCCCAGGCTGCTCAGGGTTGGGAATTGGTCGAGATTTGCGCGACACAGGTCGACTCGTCAGACTGGGGTTTCGGCATGAGACAGCATGGGGTTTTTGGCATGCTTCTGGAAGGGGCGGAAGTGGTAACTTCTCAGATGGGCTTCAGTAAGTAGCATACAAACATACAAATACGACGAGCACGAAACCAGACTCCAGCCACGAAAAATGTGGACACGGCATGGGGTATCTCATTACTTTTGCCCCCCCCCCCTAATACCTTCCGGACATACCCCCCGACATATCGTATCTGTTTAAAATTTTATAATTTCTTTTCAGGGGAAAAGAATGGGTTAAATTGTGCTCTAACGAGCAGGAAGGCAGAAATCATTCAGTGCGTTAAAAAAAGATCACGCCAAGCTCTCGACAAGATCGTCGTGATTTTCATTTGATCAAGGTTGTAAATGCTGCTCACCTGAAAGAGCGGTGTGAGAATATCTGTTTTTATGGCTGCTCATATTGTACCGTTTGCATCCGTGTTGTTCTACTCGAGCAGTACATTTTCTATCAATCGAATACGAATCGCTACATCGAGTGCATTGCACTCTTCTTTTAATAGCTGTAAAACGAAATCTAAATCACTATTTTACACTAAAAATATGTACAATTTTTATGAAATTTCAAGCAGTGTGTTCACTTATTGGTTCATTTGAATTAAAAAATTTCAAAGAAAGTTATGTTAAATTTTAGTTGAACAAAACATATTCTAACCGTCATGTAAATCCTCTAGCTTAAGCCGGAAGACGATCGTTTAGAAGATGTTCCGTTTCTCAAAAGCATCACGCCTGCTTCGAAGAGTGTCCAATTTGACATGAAAAGTATTCCATCTCATCTCTTTCCATTTCGTCACAACCATGCTTGGTGACTAGTACGTTGGACTATGTGTACAAGAATCCGAACGACGTTTTAAGCAGGATTCACGCAAGAGTGACTCGATATACCCAACTAAAGGGGGTGCTGGTGGCGAAGCGCAGTCGAAGGAGGTGCCGGCTGTCGCGTGCTCCCGACGCTAAGTTCTTGGTTCGGATTAAGCGTCCCGGCCAACCAAGCCCATCCCTCCAGGGTCGATGCATTGGTAACAGACTTGTCTGGGAAGGATAAATCATTAGCTGGCCACCTCAAGTCGCTGTAAAGGCCAAGTACGCATTCAGATGGCCTCCACGACTTCCCGTAGAAGTGGAATGCGTGGCGCATCACAAAAGGGATTGACTAACGCGGTCCTCTATCCTCCAAGAATAGCGTTCTCGCCATTCATGGCTATTCAGAAAACGATTTGTTAGACTTGCGCTGTCCATCGCTTCGTGCGAATTATTTAGAGAGCCTGCTCTCCAAAAATTCAGCAAAAGTCTGAAACTGGCGTCATAGAGAGACAAGCACTGCGCAAACACTCCTTTAGCACTCCTTGCCTGCGAGCTTACTGTAGTTCCAGTTTGCATCCATTCAGTGCCTTGTCTAGTTCAGTTCTATAACACCATGCCTTCCTGGTGCAAGGCTGGCTGGTTTGAATAACAGCACCAGCAGGGTTTTTGAAGAACTGGTCCCATGGCCTGCACCATCTCAAGACGGTCTGTTCACGTTTGTTTGACTACATTGTTAGCTATTCATTGAGCACCACGTTCGAAGCAATAAGTATGATCTCCTGCCGGTCTCATCTAGCGTTGAGCTTCGAAGGTAGGATGGACCGCTGTTACAACACTGCCCTGACGTGATTCATTTATGGTAAATTTTCTCGTAATCCTGTATGATGGGTCGACACCTGTACTATCTGTCGTTGACCGTTTTCATAAGCGCAAGCTTTGTATTGTTCAAACACCAAACCTGCTACCTGCCACCCTCCTCGACAGCCATTCTCTCGGCCGAGTGATCTACTACCTGCTCCCTCCAGTTAGCTTTCATTGTCAACGCTTTCCATAAGTTTGTTCCAAAGTCATTCGAAATCCGTAGCGTTCAGAAGTGGGAGGCCAGGAGACATGGCGGAAGGTTTGGTGGCCAATCATCTACGAGTTTGTCCTACTTCCTCATGAAAGCCCAGAACCACACATGACACACTTGCCTCCATCGGACAGAGAGAACCCACTTGACCACTCCAGCAGGCGACGTTGAAGGATGTTGAAATGCTACTCTCCCAGCGAACATCGACGTGATGGTTGTGAGGAAGTCCGTAGAAGCGGCTAGTCAGGAGACAATTGTGCTCAAACCTAATCCTCTAATTCCCTTCTTATTTTCTTAGATGCCGCTGCTCCACACATGCTGATGCATAAAAGAGCAGTCCGCGGGTCCGTTCGTTTCGTCAGTGCTCGCATAATCTCACAAAGCACATCTTGCCTTCTCCTAATCTACGCTCCTGCTACCAGATACGGATCGGAAGTGGGAAGCAGCATTTCTAGGCTGTGGATAACAAAACTGCATAATACTGCCTTCTTGATAAAGAATTGGCTTCTTCTGATGGACGCTGCTGCGGGCATTGATGTCGATGGGGCGCAAAATTCCACAAGGTTCGAGATCCACACGAACGTCAACAACGTCCTCCATTTGTCGGTGACCGAGATCGGTGCATGCAATACCACTTCTCAAATTTTATGAAAATGCTCTTTAGGAAAGTGGTGAGCTTTTGAACTGAAGCAGCTGTCATGTGCTCTTGAAAGGTCGAGACTTTTGGTGTTGACCAAAATTCTTACAAATAATCATAAAAGAAGTTGTGAAGATACAACGTTTTGCGACGGTTTAGCACTTCCCAGAGCTTCTTTCTTTCAAAAATTTTGAGCGGTATTGTAGCAATCGCAACCGGTTAGCCTCAATTTCCTTGAGATGCTAAATGTATGTTTAGGCGTCTTTCAGCCTTTTGTCACAGTGGAGCAAAAAATGAGTGGACGTTGAATGTCTGGTCTACATAAAGAAATTCCTGAAAGCAACCACGTCGATAATCAAAGGGAGTGTCCTGCAAAGAAATAGTTGCCCTAAAAAGTTCGACATGAAGTCATATTTCTGGGGCTTCTTTTAGCATTTGCAAATTATAAAAAATGTAGGAGAGTTTGAGCAACTTTTATCCGTTCATCTATCCACAGTGCTCCAGCTCTTCAAGCTGAGCTAACCCGAGCTGTTTAGGCGCAAAGGGTTGTCGCCAAAACTGGGCACCAATCACTCCTTTCAGCTCCGTCGGAGAGTATTTCTGGGTGAGCTGATCGAAAATCGCCTTAGCGCTCTATGCTCACCCGAGCATTCATATGCACTCGTTTGTCCGCGTGGTCTTCGAATCTAATTCTGAAACGGCGGGTCGATTCAGCGTTTTCTCGCGTCATCTGCATTCATAGTGACTGCGGCGTATGCTCCTAAGAAGCACGGATCCACATGCATGACTCGGAGTCGTCTCGTTCACTCCGAGGGACTCAATCCGGCACTAGAAAAGCTCGTGGGTCGTCCTTCTCAGAAACCTCTACACCATTTGTTCAACAACTCGATAACAGAAAGGTGGAAGACTTGGTTAGCCTTGGTGAAATACGAATGGAGACCCTCGAAACGGAGATCATGTGGGAGCAGAAGCCACCGAATGCGCTACGCCGCCACTTGTAAGTGCGGGCTAACTGAAGAATTTTTGCACGAAGCGAACTCCAAGTCGCGTGGGATGTCTGTCGTTTGTAGTAGGTAATCTAGCCCTAACGTACTATTATGTTTTTTTAATCATAAATGGTTTTTTGTTTGCTTTACTTCCAGTTCAAGTTTTTGGCATTGAATGCATTAATAAATTTTGTGACGCGCATACAGAAACAAACGAACGAGAAAGTACATAGGAGAGGTTGCCACTACATTCGGAGCAACACCGGAAATAAAAGTGCGACTCTCCAGCTGGACTCCTAAAGCACCCAGTTTTCTCTCAAAGGACGTGCATGTGCAGAAGACATTGCTCAGTGCCACACGACGGATTTAGGGTCTCGTACATGGTGCCGATGCTCACCATCTCTCACGTGGCCATAACCGCGTCCACCTATCTCATTACCTTCGCCGCGATTGAGAGGTTAGCATTTTTCGTTCCCTCAGCCGGCGCTAAACACTCTTCCTACGTGATAATTTCTCTCATATTCCAGGTACTGTATCACGGTAAACAGCAGCAAGGTGACGTTTCTTCAGAATCATAGGAAGACGATTGCTTTCATTGCGGTTATGGCTGGCGTGATCAGCAAGGGGACTATCCTTAAAGAAATAACGGTAAGGTAACGATAGTTCCTTGACCGGAAATTGAATAGAGCCCCAAAGGAAGCTCCACAGGATCCCGAGCGTGTGTGTGTAACATGATCAGTCGCAGTGCAACGGCCGAATTCAGAATTTAGATCAAAACCAACGCGGACTGCATTGGCATGCTGAGCGAATGGTCTGTCGAGCCATCCGATCTTCTTAAGCAGCACCCGCTTTTCAACAAGATATGGAGGTTTTACTTCAGGTACAACACGTTGCTTGACAGCTCAATGCAACCTGTGAATCGCCCTGTTACAGGAATGTGTTCACCATCCTGGCGCCTTTCTTCATTCTGCTCTACCTGAATGCCGGACTTATTCACAGGTTTGTCGCATCCCTCTTTGTGCGCCGAACAATATAAGCTGCAGTACGAGGAACTGGAACATCGCCTGAAGGTACTAGATAGGACGTTAGCCCCACAGCGTTTCCTACCCTTAGGCTAAAGGGATCGCAGCCCTTAATGACCATTACACTGGACATATGCTCGTGCTCGGAGCCTAATGATAACGGGACTAGGCTTCTGGCGGAAATTTATTCACGAGAATTGAATCTATGAGCTTTCGGAAAGCTACTTGACGTCCTTGTGATTACTGAAGGATACTCCTCATAGCACCTTGCGATAGGTCGAGATAAAAGCGGTTTTCAGTTGGGGAACAATTGATGTGAAGTGCATGGAGTGAATCGAACTTCTTTGTCACATTTCTGCTACAGTTAACTTCACGATGTGGCGCGCCATGGAATGACAGCCTAATTTATATTGCAGCGGAACGGCCTTGTCAGAGGTGTTGAAACAAATAGTCATATGCTTGACCTGGAACTCTTATGAGTTTCTGTGCATGCCTCTCTTCCAATAACTCAAACTGCCAATGCGATGGAAGCGAGAAGCAGGGTACCTCTTGCACCCCAATCGCACCTCCACAGTGGCTCGCCTCATTGGCACTGCTGGCTTGTGGCGCAAGCTCCTTTACTTCCTCCTCCGGAAGCGCGGCAGGGAAGTCGCTGTATGGAAACTATGTCTCACATATTCGCATACGCGTATGCGTTAGCGCCGGTTCACTCGAGAACTTAGAGGGACCGTGCGAAATTCCGTGAAATTCATGTAGCCAAGGCAGGGTGAGGTGGAACGGAAAACATTCGTATGCGTTTTAGCCCTTGCATAACTTCTTCTGTTAGTCACTGCTCGGATGGCTTGATGAACGGTTTGTTCCTATAAACTTCTTCACCGGATTTTCCGTTAAGAACTCTCATATTTCTGACAGCAGTGGAGTTACTCCGCGGTGGCGATGTCCGTTCCTCCACGTGGTGCCACTGGAAACTACTCGCTCTGCGAGTTAAGCCGAACACGGACACTCGATTGCAGGCGACAGGCCCTTGTGACAGGCCGGCCTACGAAGACCCATGTCACATCACATGGTGTATGACAGCTCAAGTGTTTCGAGATAGTGCTACGGCGTCCGCGGGAGCCGACGCGCACTCGCAGAGCCCGGCGAGTGTGAGAAGTATGCGAGGGTCCCTGATGCGAGGACGGCATCGGGGGGCAACTGAGCTAGTCCGAAAGTCCCGTAACGTAAGCAGGACCCGCGTGGCTACGCTGAATGTGGGTACGTTGACGGGCCGCTCGTGCGAGTTGGTTGAAGCACTGGAGCGTAGAAGAGTTGATTTCTGTGCGGTGCAGGAGACGAGGTGGTCCTGCCGCAAGTCAAGGGATATAGGACGTGGCTTTAAGGCCGTTCTATGTGGAAGTCCCAGGACCACCAGTGGTGTCGGAATAATCGTCTCCGAACGATTTCGTGACTCGATTGTAAGCGTCGAGCGCTTTGACGATCGATTGATGAAGATCGTTGTCGCCGCTAAGGAGCGACTCTATCACTTCTTCTCAGCGTATGCTCCGCAGACTGGCTGCTCGGATCAAGCCAAGGAAGAGTTTTGGAGCCTGCTTGATGAGAAGACAGCAGTGGTACCGTCGGAAGATGTCATCATAGTCGCTGGTGACCTTAATGGGCACGTAGGTGCTACGAAAGACGGGTACAGCTGTCATGGTGGGTTCGGATACGGATCACGTAACGCCGATGGTGAGCGCATTCTTGAGTATGCGGAATCGCATAATCTCACCATTGTGAACACCGTTTTCCGAAAACGCGACTCCCACCTCATCTCATACTATAGTGGGAGCTCCAAGTCTCAGATAGACTTTGTCCTTGTGAGAGATCGCGACCGGAGTCTTGTCACAGACGCGAAGATCGTGCCGTATGAGACGGTCGCCCCACAGCATCGACCGCTGATCTGCACTTTGAAGATCGCCCCTCCGAGGCTGAAGCAGGTTGAGCGATGCGGTGCTGCAAGAATCAAGTGGTGGCGAATGAAAGAGAAGGAAGCAGCTGTGATTTCTCGCGTGCGGACCAAGAAGGCATTGAAGCGATGGCGCGATTACTTTGAGGAAATCTCTACGGTAGAATTTCCTCATCCAGCCATCCCTTCAACGGCTCCAACCCACGGCCCCGTTCAGAAGATCACCGTGGAGGAGACTGAAGCGGCTTTGAAGAAGATGAGGCCAGGCAAAGCGACTGGGCCCGATGACGTGGCAGCTGATTTGTGGAAGTCCAAGTACTGGTACTCTGCTGAGTGGTTGGCGAAGTTCTTTAATCAGGTTGTGGCGGAGAAGAAAGTGCCTGAGTGTTGGCGCCAAAGTACGACGATCCCGATTTGGAAGAAGAAGGGCAGTCCTGCAGACTGCTCCAATTACCGTCCGATTCGCTTGCTTCCGCACAGCATGAAGATCTTTGAGCGAATTGTCGATGGACGAATTCGGGACATCGTCCAGCTGTCCAGCAATCAGTGCGGCTTCGTGGCTGGTTGTGGCACCGTTGATGCCATACACGCCACTCGCCTCCTGATAGAGAAGCATCGCGAGAAACAGAAGGCAGTGCATATTGCCTTCCTCGACTTGGAGAAGGCCTTTGACCGCGTACCGCGTGAAGTGATATGGTACGCCCTGCGACAACATGAAGTTCCTGAAGAGCTCATAGAGTGGGTGCGAATTCTCTACTCTTGTCCAAAGAGTCGAGTTCAAGCTGCAGCTGGAACCTCGATGGAGTTCCCCATCTCTGTCGGGGTGCACCAGGGTTCTGCGCTTTCCCCACTCCTCTTTGTTGTCGTCATGGATGCCATCACACGAGATCTTCAGAAGCCCGTCCCTTGGACGTTGCTTTATGCCGATGACGTGATGCTCGCTAGCGAAGATAAAGGAGAACTCGAGCGAGAGTTGCAAGCTTGGTGTGATCGCTTGGAGCGGTTTGGACTCAGATTGAACGTGAAGAAGACCGAGTATTTAACGACGGACGTTACCGAGTCCACCTCCATCAAGGTTAACGGCATCGAGCTTCCACGCACTGCGGTCTTTAAGTACCTGGGATCAGCAGTCGCGTCTGACGGCAAACTGATGGTCGAAGTGAATTCACGCGTGAGTGCAGCTTGGTCCAAGTGGCGCTCGTTGACTGGGGTGCTCTGCGATAGGAAGATACCGGAGCGCTTTAAGTCAAAGATCTACAGGGCAGTCATCCGGCCAGTAGCGATGTACGGCGCTGAGTGTTGGCCTGCGACCAAGGAAGTTGAAACGCGCCTCAGCGTCATGGAGACGAAGATGCTGCGCTGGACGGCTGGAGTCACGCGCATGGACCGCATCCGAAACGAAGCTATTCGGCAGAAGTTCGGTGTCGCGCCGATAGCGGACAAGATGCGCGAAGCTCGCTTACGATGGTACGGCCACGTTCTGCGTGGAGAAGAAGACAGCGTCCGCAAGATAGGCCTTAACTTCGAGGTAACAGGAAAGCGGCCTAGAGGGCGCCCGAAGCAGCGCTGGGCTGATACGTTACATACGGACTTGAAAGCGGCTGGTGTCCACCCTGATCTAGCGCTGGATCGGGAAAGGTGGCGTCATGACACCAGAATAGCGGACCCCGCTACGAAGCGGGATAGACGCTGAAGAAGAAGAAGAAGAAGAAGTGGAGTTACTCCGCAAGTGATCCAACGTTGTCTCTGCTGATGGCAGATAGGTCGAGTAACTTGATGACGTGTAGCAGTTTGGGCGATGACAAAAGGTCAGAAAAGGAAAGAAGAAGCTCAGGCCATCCTGTGACATTTTCATCGTCAGCCCGTTAGACTGGTGTTATCCATCAATCATCCGCTTATTCTTTTCATAGATGTAATGATTGGCTGGACACGGAAGGATTCCCCAAGATCTTCTTTATATACACACCAGCGTCGGTCGCCGGGTCCACCGGCGTCGGGTATGACGGGCCACGCTAGGGACGTAGCCCAAACCTATCTAGGGTTGCTTCATCAGCCAGCGTCGGTCGCCGGCGCCGACGCTACCGTACGTACCGAACGCAGGTCCCAGCAACTTTCTTCGTTAGCCTGTCTTGGCTCATCGCTGAAAATTGGAGAACCTGGGCAGGTAGTAACCCGAGTAAATACGCCCGCACCATTGGCCACTGATTTTGAGGGAGCGTACTGGAAGAATTATATACGAGAGCCTGGTGTAGTTAAGAACTGAGGGTTGGGACGGGAACTTTATTTCCGCTGTTGACGAACCACTACAGGCAGTAACTTCTTAATATTTGACACAGCTCAATCTTCCAATAATTGTCTCCTCTCCGTCTCACAACAGTATTATAAATTGTTGTCATAGTCATGTAGAGGTAATAAAAATAATTTCGTGAATAATGCATAGTTCCATTAAATATTGATTCACTTGCACGCTGCTACATTCTGCTAACGGGGTAATAAGCATCCAACTCAAATGCTACGACAGAACCGTTCACGTCGAATTGAACACCCTTCCAAGACGTTGCCATTTTTATTCGTTTGATTGCAGAGGTTGAACAACAAATACAACAGTGAGGAACGTATATATCCCCACTTTGGTGGTTCATGTAAGTGCGATAAATAGGAAGCGTGAGTGGGCGGGAGAAGCTGATGCATGCGCTCAAACCAACGAACTTCGAATGGGAGAATCTTACTTACAGCCCACAGCTAAGAAGCAGCATACAGTGCAATAAAAGATGAGATCGCGCCATGTACTCCAAAAGTTTATCGCAGCTTTTATTTGAGTGGTAGTGTAAATGCCACTTACATGAACCACCAAAGTGGGGCTATATGCGTTCCTCACTTTGGTGGTTCATGTAAGCGTAAGCGTAGCGTTAGCAGAACGTAGCAGCGTGCAAGTGAATCAATATTTAATGGAACTATGCATTATTCACGAAATTCGCGCCGTGCCCTTCAAAAGTTCCAGATTTTATTCGCTTAACAGCTTTTATTTAAGAGTGTAAATCCCACTCACATGAGCCACCAAACAGGGCATCCAAGCGATAAGTAGGAAGTATGAGTGGGCGGGAGAAACGGATGCATGTGCCCAAGACAACGAACTTGGGATAGTATAGGAAAATCCCGAACACAGCGGAGGTAGGAAGGAATGAGCTGTGACCTCGGCCGGAACACACGAGGCGGCAGAGCCGTACCCCGCAGCAACACAACTGTAGCAGCACCTAATTGCAAGCACTAATTGACCGGTAGCGAGGACAGGAACCTTCAGGAGGTCCAGTTCGAGGCAGCAGCCACCCAACACGTGCGCGGACGAAGCCGCTTCGCTGGCCTATTTCGCAACGCCTCACGTGTCCTCCTCGGCAGCGGCGATTGCTCACCTCCCGGTGCTTCCCTTCGGAAAGAGAAGTCGTGCCTCAAACTTGGGTGATTAAACCATCGAGCCCGCGAAGTTTACGAAGTTCCGAAGAATTACGAACAGACAAAAAACCCTCCTATATTATATATGGTGGGATAAAGCGCTGTCTGCTCTATGTGCTATTTATATCGTTCAGATACTCGCACATTCTCAACCTTTTCCTCTCCTGCTCACATTAAGAGTTTTGCATATGTTACGTAACTCTGTATTCTGTTTCTCCGGTTCTAAGTTTCTCAACCATTCCTACCATTGTGTTCGATTTAGGGCACGCCATTTGGTTAGCGTAGAATAAATGAATAACATTAATAAATAAACTTCGTATTCCTTTTATCCGGTTCTTAGTTTCTAGACCACTCCTGGTCGTGGTTTAGAGCTATGTTACACTCCGACGTATTTTTCAAACGTAGAGACGGAAAGCGATGTCATGTATTCATTTGCTTAGAGACGAGCTCAATACCTGGCCAAGCACAGAAGGTAACACTTCTCCTGTTCGCTCTGAACTCAGAAGTGCCGACTCCGTTCGTTGTGAGAGTGCTTAATCCATCCCATGTAGAGCGCGGAGCAAGGCTTAGGAAATGGTTGAAAAAGTCGAAATGGTCAGAAGGAACAAACTCGATTTGGCTTCGCGTGGTGAGGAAAACTGTGGGACCTGGTTTGCAGAAGCGAACTGCTTTCGTCACCATTTTCTCAGCCAGTCACCGTAGCGCTGTTGTCTTGGCATCGTCGTCGCGCTGTGCTACGCCTTTGTGTGGGTGTGGTTGAGAATTCCGCGAGGGATGAAAAGGCAAGAGCAGGCGATGCGGCAGAATCGCTTGTCATCTGCTCATGACCAGCGCGCCGACGTGTTTTTCGTGGAGCGAATTCCGTTCCACTGGAGAAACAAGTTGCTCTGTCTACACCTTTCGGCACTCCAAAACTCCGAAAAACTCCAGTTATACAATTAGAAAGCCAATAGTGATGGAATGCTTTCATGAGAGCAGTAAGAGCCTGAAAGAACGACGTCAAATGAAGAAAATGTGCATGTACATAGAATTGAAATTCTAAAGGATGTGATCTACTGTATTATGCTTCAGACATATTAGGTTCTCCCATATCAATGCCGGCTCTATCACATTAAAAGGGTGGAATCGGCATAGTGACCAATATGATGACTCCTAACTACATCTACCGCTCAAAATTCAGGACCTCGGCAGTTCTCCTGGAGGCGTTTCACTCATTGGATTGACAGTTGAGATATTTTACAAACAAAGACTATTCAGGGGAACGAAAATGTAGTAAGCAAAAAATCTGCTAAAATGATGGATGGAACACTCTCAATGCACATTTTGCTTAATTCTTAGGAAATTCTTTATGAGGAGTCAGAGACGACGACACGATATCGTCCTTTAGGACCATTTATTGACATAACCGCTGGATATAGATGACTCAGTTTCATATGAATTCCGGTGAGATGCCCTATGTATTTGCTTTATGTAAGAATTTCTACTGAATGCAGAAGCATGTGACCTCTGGAGCGGCAAACCTTGAACAACCGAACATGTCCTCTTTTGTGGCCAATGTGTTTCCGTCAAACGAGCTGCTGCCGGTCTTCCCTGCTGTCAGTCGGTCACTCTATCAGCGTTGATAGAAGACCTTATCAGCACTGATTTTCACAGCTGGCTATTAAAAGCGTATGTATTCTGAGAGAATCAGCAGCATGTGCACCAGTAAAGCTCGTGTTACGGGAATCATTGAGAGGTAGACAAAATATCTTAATCTTTATTCAGGACGTGACGATGACTACATCACGTATTTTAAAAAAGCAACATAACGAAAAGCAAAAGAAGTACCGAATAAAGCAGTGGACTCTAATGTCCAGAACAAACGTCAAGCTAAAAATTGCATTTTAAAAGATTAGGCAGTGCAGCAGGGAACAATTGCAATAAATGTGTGAACTCTATCTTGTGACCTGTCTTCGACGAAGATGAGACCTAAATTCATTCAACGTCGTATTGAGTGAAGTCGGTCCTTCATCAAGATCGGCTGGTAGTATGAACATACAAGTTTTCGCCGCGCGGGCGGCGGCCTCTGCCGCATGCGCGATGAATTGCCACTGACGCATCGCTTCTGGGTGGGTTGTTGTGGGGGAAACGGAGCTCTAACAAACTCCCGACTTATGCTGTATTGTATCTAGATATGTGGCTTCTACAAATGAAGCTTCGTGTCATGAAAGAACCCAAAATCGTTTCAAAATGGCAGCGATTGTCTACTGCTTGGATTAGGTCATCCAATTCCCACCGAAAATAACCTTTTCCTCTAATTAAGTGCACCGGAGGAATATCTCAAATAGCTGAGCAGAGGTATCCAAAGCAGTTTATGCAGTTACAAGAGCATTTGACTACGTAACTTAGCAGCACACGCTATGTAGGTGTCGCGCTTGCCGCAGCAGTCGCCGCGGCTGCCGACCGCTTTTGTATGTTCAGGTTGGTCTCCTCAAGATCTGAAGCGTGCAAACACCTGGTGAGAGAAGAAGGTTGACCTAGGTTGGCATCTACTATTCCTGGCGAGGACGCCAGAAGCACGAGTGGAACTTATAATCCGAAAGTATTCATTGATAATGAGTCAGCCTTACACAGGGGCCAGATTCATCAACGACTTACTGCAATCTAACGGTGAAAATACTATCAACAAGCCGCGCTATCAAGGATTTTGGCAGCATTTTCATCGTTAGACTGCTGTAAGTCGTTGATGAGTCTGGCCCCAGATTGAAACCGACAACAAACATCCATATAATCGTGGATTCAGTCTATTAACAATGGCAAGAAAGTGGATATCATCTACTTTGACTTTAGCAAGGCATTTGACAAAGTAGACCATGATCGCCTTCTTGCTAAGCTAGACAGTGTGGGAGTTCGTGGTCAGATGCTCCAATGGTTTGAGTCTTATCTCTCTGGATGGAAATTGAGCGTTAGAGTAGGAAATCACTTGTCAATGCCCAGAAACTGTCCATCGGGATCCCCCAAGGCGGTAGTTTGTCACCGATCCTGTTTCTCATCTACACATATGATTTGCCAAGCTATCTCAAGACTGATCCCAGAAGGGCTACGTATAAACTCGTTCTTTGTTCGTACTACGAAATGGCTTGAAAGTCTGCCCGTGTCAGTTCTGTCATGCGAAAAATCTCAGTTCAAACAAGCTATAAGGAAGATTGATATTTTAAGTTCTCTTGGGATCCCAAATGTCTCCTAGTACTCTTGTAGACCTGTTCAGATAACTCGCCCAACTGATCCGAGTCGTATTGTCCTTTATTCTCTACACTCGTGGCTTTTTGAGCGTGGCTTGCTTATACTCCATTTTCCATTTTCTTGGCATGCTGAGTGAAGTAAACCCAGTCTCCTTCAAAAAGGGTTTTCTCTAGACTGCGTCCCTGCAAGGGTCACGCAATTGACCGGTCTCATCCTGTGTCACAACCAGGTAGAGTCCCTAGAAGCCACTTCCTGTGGGGAGGGCTTCACCTATTACGATTCATGCTTCTTTGGCATAGGCGGCTCTCCTACAGCTTTTAAATGGTACGGCAACCGTCTTCTATCCCTTCAGCTTTCTGCCGACCATCTAGCCTTTGGAAGAGCAGTAGACGTTGTCTTGAATACGCCTGCCTGCATCTGTGCTTAAGCCTGATCACGCCCGATGAGCCTCTACCAAGGGGAGGGCTTCACCTATTTTATGCACGGTTCGATTTTTGGGCCATCACGGGTTGTTGCCGGTCTGACATTTTTCCTCTCTTCTCGATCATCTTTTGCCTGGATTCAGCTTACACGACAGAAACGTTTTGTCAAATCATGGAGGATAATCTAACCTCGTTCCCGGGAAACCACGAAAAAAATCGTAGCTAAAGGTGATCGATCGCATTAGGACACTTGAACCGATACGACCATTTGGTGAGTAATCTCGTTCATCTGCCAACTTGTATTAAGCGCAAGAATAGCGTTATCTAACATCCACGATTGAAATTGTTTATTTTGTTTGGTCGGTTCGTTTGTCTAACTGGTTTAATCGTTTCCCTTCGATCTGTCCCTTGCGTTTTTCTCTTATTGTTGAGCCATGGATCACTTAAATTTAGCGTGCCCTCCATGGGCGCATAAATAAAAATAATAAATAAATAAATAAATAAATAAATAAATAAATAATCCTTGGGAATGAGAAAGCCAAACGTTCCCACTTTTTAGTTTCTTGTGGAAGTATGAATGCAACACAATTTTCCTAATTTCTAGGCTTCAAGAACACTCGAACTCCTCGAAAACAGCCACACTTACTGAAGACAAGCAAAGCTTCAAGCAGAAAAAGGTATTCTCTTGAAATTGCTTTTGATTATTTGAATGATTAGCGCAAGAACCATCTCCACAGATGTTGACAGTACATAGAACTTATGCGGTACAATGCTCTCGCGTTCATACCGAATTGTCTCAAAGCTGCCCAGGCGAGGCTTTCCATTGCATGAATTGTCAGAATAGATGGAGTAGGAGTTGCCTGACGTGCCCACTGGCTCGCTTCCATATTTCGGACACCACCACCTTTGAATTTCCCTCAGGATAACTTACCAGGAGAATACATACTTGGCGGGTCCTAAATAGGGAATGATTGACGATGAGTTCAGTTCCTCCTCGATACAGTTACAAGCGCCGACCACAGGCCCTTGAATCGTCATCCAGCAAAAAAAAAGCGGATTTCGGAAAATGTTGCTTACAATTGTGAACTGACTACAAACCACACTAACGAACTTTACTGAAGGAGACCGTATTGTCCATCATTTGCGAAGAACAAGCGCCTTTCTCTGAAAGGGCAGGATATGCACTCGAACTCTCTATTAAACGTGTGTTTAAAAAATGAGCTCGAACGAGTTCCCGGATGCTTCCGCTCATTGTTCCAAAGCGTCGCGCCGCACGAGAAGGAATGGAAGGGGAAAACCTCGGAATTCCGCGGATACTCGTCGCCGCGTCCGAAGTTGAATGAGGCAAGGATGTGGCACAACTCTTGGCCAATGCTCTGCCCCGTTTTTGGACGACGACTCACTCTGATAGGAGTTTGAGAAACTGAGCGGATGTTGCAGCGCCACGCGAGGCGAACGTAGGAGTCCGCGAGGTCGGGCGCCCACCCATCTGATATGCGTCAGTGCGCTATGAGCTGGCACACCTTGAGTGAGTGATGCCTCGAGTTCCATGTCGGAGAGCTGAAAAGAAGACACCACTCTCTGAATCTACCAACGTCATAGAAGCTCCTTCAAATACTGCCAAAATCACTATCTGGAGCGGTGGCCACGATAAAAGTCTCGGGCGAAAACTCTTTCTCACCTACTTTTGACGTGCGTTTAGTGAGAAGATCGCTTGCTGCTGGCCCCTTCCTTTTTCCTAGCACTAATTTTACCAACATTTTTCCTGATGCGAAAGCCGTTGGTGAGCAGGTTGAAATTTATCTCCACGTTGGAACAACTCCAAGAGAAAGGCCGAACCGTGAGAATAAGCAAAAGCATATAAATGTCGACATTCATTGTTCCTAATATGCAACTCCTAGCACTTCCGCTCTTAGTACTTCTGAAGGCGGTATGTACGCGTAATTTATTAATATATTTAATAGTACAAAAGAGTATAGGCCGGTCGGATGGTGGAGGGAATTGGTTCTGTGTGTCGAATCGAAACCGAAAACTGTGTATATGTGTGCACAAAAATTGCTCTGGCGCTGACATAATCACCCCAGCAAAGAATTCCGACACTCCAGATTCGTATTTCCCTGCGTAGCAGTCGATGGGCTTGTTCCGTCCTAGTAGCCTCTAGGAAAGCGCGTAGGTCAGTGATTTTGGTGCTGCAAGTGAAGAGCAGGAAGTTCAGAGAAGTGCTCTGCAACCTGGTGTTCACCTCCCTTTGAACCGTTCAACATTGAAGGAGATCAGCGTGTAGGCTACTGCAGTCGAGAACGTTTTATCGTGGCAAGGAGGTCACACCATATAACCTTTTCAGGGCATGAAATTGATTCAAACTATGCTTCCGAGGAATTCTAAAACTGGTTCCGAATGACTCGGAGGATAAAAAAAGTTTGCTGTTCATCTTAACCGCAGCTCGACAACCACTTCCGTCTTCTAGTCACAATTAACTGCCGAAACGCATGGAAAGGCGTTCTTATCATGTATGGGGACATTTTTCAGGCCCGCATTCGTGCCGCCACACGCACGCTGATCATAATTGTGTGCACGTACCTGATGAGCAATTTGCTGTCCGTCATCATCACCATCTGGGAGTACCTCGACGCAGAAAGTCTCTTCCAGAGGTGAGGTGTTTGTCGGCCAAAGCAGCTGCAGCTCATTCACGACGCGTGCTTCCTTTCAGATACCTTTCCTTCTACGTGCTCTCCGTAGACTCCATCTCACTTCTGACTATTGTCGCCTCATGCCTCAGACTTCCTATCTACGTCACTTGCCAGCCGCTGCTTAGGAAGGAGATGTATCAGTTCATATGTGAGTTCAACGAAAGAAGTTCACCAAGCAAATTTCTGCGATCGCGCGGTTCTCGACAATCGCCTATAGGTCTTTTTCCAATTGTTTCTTTTTATCAAATGTGTCCTACAACACATGCTCTAAAGGGCTTTCATTTACGGTTCGTGCACTTGGTAGATATGATTCTCATTAGTAAGTAGCGCCTGCCTGTGAGCTGAGACTAGGTGCATGAACTAATTTTCGCCAACATTCGGAATACGCATGGGCTGTGCAAAGCGGCTAAATTATAATCCCTATTCACCCATTCAGTGTTTGTAGTATTTGTAAAGTAGAAGAGTTGGTCTTTCCAGCTGTGTCTGCTCGCGAAGAATCTCTGGCATCTTTGAATATTGAGCAACAACATCTGAATTTTATCAGTTACAACTTTAGGAAAATCAAGGGACGGCAAATGCAACTGCAGAAGCTGAAAGTATTGCTGAGAAGGAAGAATGCCTTGCTACTAGGTTACAGTGAATCTTTGGAGATGGGCGGTTGAAAAACAGTTGAGGGCCAATAGCGATATTGTTTGGGCCTATTTATTCAGGGAAAGCATATGTGAGCGATGGACAACAGTCGTTCGGTTAGATCGCCAATGAGTATGCTTTTAACCATTTTCAGCTGAAATTCAACGTTTTTCAGACCAAATTCCACGTTTTTCAAATCAAATTCAAATTTTTCAAAGCAAATTCAACGTTTTTCAAACCAAATTCCACGTCTTTTTTGCGAGTTGTACGTCTCAATGTTTACTTCTTCTCAAGAGATTCCAGCATGTCAAAAAAGGCTATCCAACGGAAATTAGAACTATTAATTAGAACTATTTCGCCTTCTCTACTAATAGAACTGTTAGAAAATCAGAACTATTTTTTAAAGGAGGAAAATTAGAACTGAGGGCTATCCAACATACAAACGAAGGAAATTATATTAGAGATTCCAGTAGAGGTAATTGCTAGATGCTAGTAGAATTAATTATTAAGGAAGAAAATTAGAACTGTAGGCTATCCAACAGAAATAGGCTATCGAACGAAAATTAGCACTACTTGGTCTTTTCTACTATTAGACCTATTAGAAAATTAGAACGATTTTTTTAAGGAAGAAAATTGGAACTGTTTCGCCTTCTCTACTACAGTACCGGACGCGTCTTTTGAATAGACGCCGAAAAAAACCGCACTTTTGCGGTTTTTTTTGGCGTCTATTCAAAAGACGCGTCCGGTACTGTAATTATAGAACTATTTCGCATTGTCTTCTACTTCGCCTTCTCAACTATTTCGCTATATCGGTTGTACGAGTTGATAATGCCTCGTGCAGTGTTCTCATTGATACCTGCAATCTGAGCAGCTTCGTGTGTGGTCCTTCCGCCGAAGAACACCAGCTTAACCAAGATCTCCTTCTTCCGAGACACTCGACTGTATCCCTCGCGTCGCTGGCTTTGTTGAACGTCTTGTTGATCGTTGCTTATGTTGCCTGCAACTTGGCAAATCACCCAATGACAAGAAAGAGTGGAGGGATCCGTTTATATGATACGGGAAAGATTCCAGAAGAAAGTTGAATTTGGTTCGAAAAACGTTGAATTTCAACTGAAATTGGTATAAAACATGGATGTTGCTGAGCACTTCGTGAAACATGTAACTGAACAAAATGCGAATCAGTTGGGTGCCACATAGCGTCACCCACGCACGGCGGTCGACACGTGCGACGGGTGGTGGTCATCTCTCAGAGCGAATCGTGCGGAAGTACCTCTCCCTGTCTTACCTCTCTGCGAACCTCTGCAGATCTCATTGTAACCAGCGTTGCAGAAATGGAAGTCATCCGAAATAGTCTGCAGATCCACACCCGGACTGAGCTGTTGTCTTGCTTCTATGCCAACCCAAAACACTGTCGGCCAATGCGGACACATAAAAAAGTGTGCTGAACTGAAGCCGTCAACTCCGAAGCGTATGAATGGCCATGGTTCAATACATCTTGCATGGCATCCCGTTTGCACGCACTTCAAGGATCGCCATGTAATGTTGAACGAACCAAAGTCTACAGTACTGCCGCTAACGTTTTTTGCGTCGCATCATGATAACTTTGCTTAAAGTGAAGCCTTTCTCACCAAAATTTACAAGCGCTCCTATCATCATCCTACCTACCAATGGGCATGCAACGGCCATTAAAAAATGGATGGAAGCCTGAAAACCAGTGCCGCAATTAAGGAGGGTCCTAATTACTGTGACCCGACCCAACACCGTCGCCGAGTCTCGCTTAATTATGTCCCCAGGCGCAAATAGTGCTGCCCAGTTAAATTTTAAAATTCTTAAACCTAATTAAATTTTATTTTCCTGTTGTTTGTGACCTTCTCCTGGCTGCGACAATTCATTTGATACCAAATTTGGCAGGAAAATATGCATGAGTCTGCAGCTGTTTCGACCGATTTTGTTTATTTCAGCGGAAGCATCCTCAGTCTAAACCTGTTATTGTAGCTTGCAATCTACTCATCTTTAAGGAGGGAAAATGACATAGAAAATTTACGTTTCGAGTTCACTTTGGGCATTTGTGTGCTGGTTGCAATTCGTCAAAACTGCAAGTGAACCTTGGTAAAGAGCGCTCCCTGTCGCCGATTTTGGCTGCGAATTTCTACGTCCTAAGCAAATGATTTAGTCCAAAAATATGTTGGCTAACCGTACGCAATGTAGAGACTCCAAGTACCAAATATCGAGAAGCCGAGAGATCAGATGGCCGAATTTCAGCTGTTTAAAGTGAAGACTTCTTTCAAAAGTGCGACTGAGCTTCTACAGCGTTTCATGCTCAGTCTTTGCAGAATGAATGCTGGGAAGCCCAGCATTCACACTAAGTATTTTTTCGCTCAAAATTTTCAACTAGTCGAGATGCCAACATTTTGACGCACCAGATCGAGCGTCGATGTAGAGGTCTTCTTCGACCATAATTGCACCGATCTGACATGCCCTACAGAGACATTGCACTCGGCTGCATGACCAACGAATCCCTCACTTCTCTTTCTCGTAATTACGGGCCTGTTCGACTTTATGCAGCTTACCAATATCGACCCATGCTGCCAAATATCGATGAGTTTTTGGGTTTTGCGGATTGCATAGATTACACACATTCTATAATTCTCAAAACTGTGTGCCTAGCCGCAATGTAAAATATGTATTTATCATTTTCACGTCGAGTTGGACACTTTTCGAATTAAATTGGAATTAAGCATCTTCCAAATTGAAACGAGCTTCTTACAGGTTAAAATACGAACACTTCAAGAAGGATAGAATAATTCTTTGTCCAAGAAAAATTTGGTATAACTTTCTTGAATTTTTTAAAAATTCAGCTGCCCGAACGAGTGTAATAATTTTACAGAAGTTTTGTTTATTTTGAAAAAATAATAAACTAACTTTTGTGTTAAAGCGCAACAAGGTAGCAATCATTTAGTGCATCAAAGATCAGATTGCGCATTGCACTTGAAAAGCTCGCCGCGAATTTTATTTGATTGATAGTGTGAACGCTGCTTACATGAGGTATCAAAGTGAGAATATGTGTTTTTACAATTTTCTTTGTTATGTTGTTTACAGGCGTAAAACTCTATGCAAGCAGCAATTTTGCTATCAATCGAATAAAAACCGCGAAGTCTTGGACAACTGCACGGCGCAATCCCTTTTTGGTGCTAAAAACTGCCGCGGTTCTGCTCTTTAGAACAGGATATAGACCATTATTTTCTACAAAAAATGAGAATTTTATAAAATTTCAAACGAAGTGTTCATTTTTGAGTAAGTGAATGAAAGCATGAAAGAAATCGTACTGAAGTTTTCAGCCAGCAAATTCATGTTATTAGGTTGTCCGGAAAATTATCAGCGTTTTGCGTTGCTATGTTTCATTCGTCTATTATCAAGTAAAAATTCAAATTGTATTGCACATTAACGTTACCTTCTGCACAGAATTTTTCGCTCTATCTGACTAAAAAAATGTTTCAACATTGTTTTATACTTCTGTTCTTGAAGGGCTTACTGGAGTATGTCGAAAGAGCAATCTTATTTCAACTTCAAATTAGGACAATCCGCAGCTGAGACAGCTCGACATATCGATCAAGTGTGGGGCCTAATAGTGTTGGAGAAGGCACTGTGTGCCAGTGCTTCAGTAAAATCCGGACTGGAGATTTCAGTCTTGAAGATGATCCCAGTAGCGGTCGAATCATGGACGACGAGTTGAAGGAATTGGTGGAAGCCGAACCATCCTAAACAGTTCGTGAAATCGCGGAAGAGCTAGACGTCAGTAGAACCGCAGTTGCGGATGCTTTGAAACGCCTTGAGGTAGGTGAAAAATCTCAAAACGTGGGTGCCCCAAGAGTTGAGTGAGCGGCAAAAATTGTCACGTTTCGAGATTTGTTCTTCTCACCTTTTACGCAACAAAACGGACCCCTTTTTGGATCGAATAATCACTTGTGATGAGAAGTGGATTCTGTATGACAACAGTAAACGTTCCGGGCAGTGATTGCACGCCTCCCAAGGCATTTTCCAAAGGCGAACCTCCACCAAAGGAGGTAATGGTCACTGTGTGGCGGTCAGCGGCTGGTGTGATCCATCACAACTTTTCGGCGCCAGGCCAAACGATCACAGCAAAGTCCTATTGTATGGAAATCGACGGAATCAACTTCATTTAGCATTGACCAGCAGAAGAGGCCCGATTCTTTTGCACGATAGCGCCCTCAAACGTTTCGCAAATCACCACACGAACATTAAACGAACTAAGGGTTGAAGTTCTGCCCCACCCGTCATATTCTCCAGACCTTTCACTAACCGACTGCCATCTCTTCAAACACTTTCAGAAGCTTCTCGCTGGTAAAACCTTCACCAGTCAACACCAAGTCAACAGCTTTCGTGAATTTTATCGAATCTCGACCACCCAATTCTTTCGTTGATGGAATAAGTCGACTGGTTCCCCGTTGGCAAAAGTGGGCTGACTCGAGCGGTGCTTATTCCGACTAATCCGATAAAATTTGAGAAAGTTATGTTAGTTCAAAGTGAAGCATTCAAAACGATGAGAACTTTCCGGACAACCTAATATGATGTACGCAATCCGGAAAACTCAAAAACTCATCGAGATTTGGCAGCATGGATCGATATTGGTGAGCTGCATAAAGTCGAACAGGCCCGTAATTACGAGAAAGAGAAGTGAAGGATTCGTTGGTCATGCAGCCGAGTGCAATGTCTCTGTAGGGCATGTCAGGTCGGTGCAATTATGGTCGAAGAAGACCTCTACATCGACGCTCGATCTGGTGCGTCAAAATATTGGCATCTGGACTGGTTGAAAATTTTGAGTAAAAAAAAACTTAATATGAATGCTGGGCTTCCCAGCATTCATTCTGCAAAGACTGAGCATGAAACGCTGTAGAAGCTCAGTCGCACTTTTGAAAGAAGTCTTCACTTTAACCAGCTGAAATTCGGCCATCTGATCTCTCGGCTTTTCGATATTTGGTACTTGGAGTCTCTACATTGCGTACGGTTAGCCAACATATTTTTGGACTAAATCATTTGCTTAGGACGTAGAAATTCGCAGCCAAAATCGGCGGCAGGGAGCGCTCTTTACCAAGGTTCACTTGCAGTTTTGACGAATTGCAACCAGCACACAAATGCCCAAAGTGAACTCGAAACGTAAATTTTCTATGTCATTTTCCCTCCTTAAAGATGAGTAGATTGCAAGCTACAATAACAGGTTTAGACTGAGGATGCTTCCGCTGAAATAAACAAAATCGGTCGAAACAGCTGCAGACTCATGCATATTTTCCTGCCAAATTTGGTATCAAATGAATTGTCGCAGCCAGGAGAAGGTCATAAACAACAGGAAAATAAAATTTAATTAGGTTTAAGAATTTTAAAATTTAACTGGGCAGCACTATTTGCGCCTGGGGACATAATTAAGCGAGACTCGGCGACGGTGTTGGGTCGGGTCACAGTAATTAGGACCCTCCTTAATTGCGGCACTGGTTTTCAGGCTTCCATCCATTTTTTAATGGCCGTTGCATGCCCATTGGTAGGTAGGATGATGATAGGAGCGCTTGTAAATTTTGGTGAGAAAGGCTTCACTTTAAGCAAAGTTATCATGATGCGACGCAAAAAACGCGTTTTTGCGTCTCAAACGTCGTTTGGTTGAACGTTTAGCGGCGGTACTGTATCGTCATGCATTACATGTATTCAGCAAACGAAGCCTTAACCGACTGCTTTTTAGTTGACATCTTCGCTAGGGAGACAGTACTTGTGAAAATACGTAACTGTGCTCCAGAAAATTGCTTTTTGTTGAGAGAAAACGTGATTTATGAGCGGAGTAATGAATTTTTAATGTAAGCTTCAAGCGCAGACGGAACTTTACTTACAAACTAATAGATAACCTATAAGTCCTCCAAAATCAGTACTGCGACCCGTACATGAAACATAGTCCGCTTGTGGTTAAGTTACAGTATTAGAGGAAGGGGGGAGTAGAGCCGTGCCATATGTAAGTGTTGCCCAAATAGGAGTGGTTCCGCTTTGAGGCGTAGACGTTTAGACGCGATCGTTTAAAGGACTTGCAACCTCGATCCCAGCCACTTAAGGTTTAAAGGAAATGAATTGAATCATTTCTATCAAGACCTTCAGCTTAACTGCTTCCATGCTGAGATCAGCGGTCGGCTCATCCCGACATAAGAAAGTGGTGACGGGCGCACGACATGTGGATGTGGCGTTCAATCAAATGGCGCTGGAGCTAATGGCGAAGAGCATTCCTACCCTGTTTGCTGGTGGTGCGGTTTGAGTTCCCTGGCGCTAGAGTTTCGGCCGCAGCAAAACATCGTTATAATCCGACGACTAGACCACATATAGAATAGATTCATTGGCTAAAAGGGCAACACTCGAAAGGGGTAGGATAAGACCAGTCCAAAACAGACTCGGCATTTTGCCATTAAATGGGTCTCTTCAAGAGTTTTACGGTCCATACTCATACAATTGTTCGCATCACCAGAAATTGCGGAGCTCGGAAAAGAATGTTTTGTGCGCGTTTTTACCTAAACGGCTTTCAATGGCTATGGGTTTGTCTTCTGCATAATGTTTCACGCATTAGGTTCTTCTCTCGTTGGTATCTCCCAGAGAGCGGGTGTTCCATGTGCCAAGGGTGTTTCTTCGTTGTGGAGAGATAGACTTGAATTTATGTTTATGTCATGCCCAACAACAATGGACGCATGCACGTCTTTCGGCACTCATCTCTGCACCGGAGGGGCCCGCAGTATTACGATCGATGTCTAGGCGCATTCATTTTCAAAATTCTTCAATCCTTTAGGAAACCACCAGTGCAAATAATTCACATCCACTGAGCCACTGGTTATTTAATGGGCACATAGCTCAGCGACTGTCAGAGTAAAGCATGCGCCTTTGAATGCTAAAAATTAGGGGGAACATCGACTTCAAGGAAGATACCCATTTCAACATAAACAAATGATGTAGTGGCATTTCAGTATTTGCGAGGTATTTTCGAACTGGGAAATTGATGTTGCATAGGTGTTAGTATCGAGTGCAAGCGTGACGTAGCATAGTTTCTTATGAATTGAAATTCAGCTCAACTCTGGACGCACAAGAAGATGTCGCGACGAATGACGCTGATCGAGAACTCGCAACTGACGGTCGAGTCAGTTGGTCATGCTGAGGCAGAGTCGCCGAGCTTCGGCAAAATCGAATTTGTCTGAGGACACACCGACAACGAAGAGCATTGCTCAGACAGAAAAGCCTCATCCGGGAACGGTGGTTTAATCTTGTTACCGTGGTCACAAATACACCAGAGTCCTCACAGCTTCCTAGTCGGCTTTGTATCAGCAGAGAATTGTGCTTCAACGTATCTCTTGCCGCTTAGCTTCAGCATGTGCCCACATCTTCCGAGTGGAAATAGGTACTAAAACTAAATAATGCAAAGACACTTGGTTATGACCAAAACTTTTCGTCAGCTGGAGCTGCTGCTGTCTCCGAGTTTAGTTCCTGTCATTCACAGTAAGCATCTCTCCTTGCAGAGAAGAGTCCCTTGTTGATGAGGCACTGCTTCGCAGTCGAATCAACGGCATCGTTTTCAAACACATATGGGCTGATCGGGGTGCTTCGATTCAGGAGTTCAGAATTAGTTTTGACGCTCCGCGCGCTCCACTCCATTGTTTGCATAGCTGACCGGCAAGGCAAGTGATGACCGTGAAGGAGCTCAACTACGATCCCTACTCAAGCAGAGAGTACCGAAGAGAAGATAGTTCGATGATCTCCGGGCAATGCACTAACTACTTTTCAGATTATCGCATCGATTTTACAAGAGATCTCTTCCTTCTCAATAAGTACATATACATGTTCTCCTTCTTGAAATATCCACATTTTCGCACCTCTATTCGTCTGAAAGCACCCCTGGGGAAGGCATTGGCTGAAATCCCACTGGGTTGTCATAAAGAAATGGGCACCTCAGGCGACGGAAACAGTTAAGCGGGAGCTGCCAAAGCACCGCCCATTTTAGTTTCTACCACAAGATTCGACGAAAGTATCACCCTCTGTTCGCCGGCAATCTGAGGCAGCCTTCCAGATCCTAAATTGAGCTGAAGTTGTTTTTGACTTCAAATTCGAGAGCGTGTGTCCCACATTTCAATTCGAAAGTGCGCTTGGTAAAACCTGAGGTAGTCCACAGATGTTCTGAAAAATCGGCCTCTCTGCTCACATTGTCCTAATTAACGGCGTATCTTGAAAACTCGCACTACACCCCTTACTCCGCCATTTCTTTCTGCTTGTGCTTCTTTCCACACAATAGTGGACCGTATGGCGAGCTCGAATGTTTTACTCTCTTGGTTTTCGGTAGTTTTTGGGAGGTGGGCGAGGGAAGGAACGGTGACGATTGCCTCGCCCCTTTTTAGGCTCGGTTCCTTTTCGAGCTCCTGAGCGTGTTTCGAAGAAAATGGAAAGTTATCAAACATCTAATATACAGTATTAACCACTGATAAGGAACTGTCTGAACGGTACGCCGGAACGGCAAGAACGAATACTACAGGAAGAATCTGGGTCCTCGAAATGGTAACAGAACATGTTTGTTTTTGCCGAATCCTTGAGGCAAACGAGTAGGGGGGGGGGGTGTAATGATTAAGGGTCCGCAGAGCGAGTTTACCACGGCTGCGCAAAGCGCTGGTGCCGTGGACTGGGTGGCGCAGTGGTAGAGGTGCTGCTTTATGATCGTGACGTCGAGGAATCTGTTGAGAATGCCCATCGCGTTTTTGCACTTTTACCATAGTATCGCATTTCCATAGAGATGTCCATATCCGAACTTGTTTTTGGAGATTGCTGCGGTAAGATGTTTTCTACACTACTTATTCCATGTCGACATCTCGTGATGCACCAGCAATGTCCGAAATATGCAAAATAGATTACATATGAATTCTGTTATTTTTATAACATTTCTAGTACAGCCAAACCTTTTCCTACGAAACGATCTGTCTTCCCGAAAGCGTGATAGTGCCTTCACTGGTTAGTGGCGTCGTGACTCCGGCACAATCCTCTTCTGGTTGAAACTCTTGGTCCTCTTCTCCCACTACCTTCCCCACTTCGTCGATTTCCAGCTGTCTCAGTTCGAAATCCTGTAGGATACTTATATCCCTTCCTTCAGCTTCATCTCGTCTCTCGAAGGAACAGCATCCAGTGGAGATCCGCACTTCAGTGTCAGTAGGTGAATGACCACTCGAGGATAGCAGACATTGTAGAGGCGGTGTTTGCAGCAGCAGCTTGTTATGTCCGCGCGACTTTGTCAGCATAACAGAGGCGACATTATTGATCGAGGTGGTAGGTCAAGTTGAAGATCATGAGGTCACCTCCTACACTGCGAGTAAACTGCGGTGGCACTCACCTCACCGACATTAATAAATTGCAGTTGAAGCATTTTTCTAGCTTTCTGTCGCTGTTTTATGTTGTTCCTGTGTCAAAATTTCCTACATTGACAATGAAAATACTTGTTGGCTTGAAAGTTTCATATACAGTCGTACTTCGCATATTTCGTACATTGCTGGTGCATCATGAGATGTCAACGAGGAATAAGTTGTGAAGACATCTTGCCTCAACAAGCTCCAAAAAAGAAATTCGAATATGGAAATCTCTATGGAAATCCGATACTTTGGTAAAAGCGCGGAAGCATGGACACCGAACCTCGACGCCATGACCATGAAGTATCGCCTCTACCACTGCCCCACCCAGTCCACCGCACCATCTCTTTGCGCCGCTGTGGTAAGCTCGCTCTGCGGACCCTTAAGCATTATACCCTCCTACTCGTCTGCCATAAGGATTCGGCAAAAACGAATGATGTTTTCTCGCTACTTGGGGAAAGGAGACCCTTCCTATAGTATTCGTTCTTCCGGCGTACCGTTCGGACAGTTCCCTTGTGAGCTCAGTTACTAAAGCAGGTTACCTTGACCCCAGAAATCCTAGTGAAGTAGGGGTTCCTCAAATCCCCACAGGAAAGGCGGATGCTTAGGGAGGGCGGGTGAAAGTTCATTAAAAGCACAACATCTGGTGCTGCTTGAAACGCTTTTACGTGAACATTAACTCTCAGCAATCTCTGTGCACAACAAGAGTAACCCGTTTGAGGTGCTACAAGTGTTCTTTTCGAGCGTAAACTGGTCAAAAGAAATGTGAATCTCAGAATTATTTTGTTCATTGCGGAAAGCCCGTCTGTGTGCATGCTTCCTATCTCCCTTTTCGCCGTATTCTTAATGTACTGATGCTAACAGAAACACATAAAGGAGAGAACCATCCTAATGGCGCTTTTATGTAGGATTCCTGAATCCTTTTGTCATTTGCTGTTCTCTACTCTTTGTCGTCGACGATTCATTAGTTCGATTTAAATCTCTGAGTCGCCTCACCCATTGTGCCTGCCGTTCTCATCGTTTGAACTGCTTTAACTGTTAGTTCCCACGGGTAGGTCAGTAATTATTCAATCGTGCAAAGTACAGCATCGCATTTTACTATGTTCCGACAATATTGCAACACATAAACTGTTTTGACTTGAAGATCAGGTGTACAAAAACGTGGCTACTCGTACATACAAAGCACCGAAAGGACAATTACTTCCAAATATCAAGCCAAAGTGTACGAGGTGTCAAGTGGCACTCAAATCGAGTTCGAGAGTTGTATAGACAATGAGGATAGAAATGTAATTCGAAACAGACGAGATAATAATCGCGGAAATCGCTCAGACCTTGGAAGATATAGACCCCGTCTCGGCCGATGATGACTCCATCGATTTGGAACCTAAACCGCAGATTTAACAAATCAAATGCAGGAATGAACAGTTCTCTGAACATGCCTTGACATCAATTTTGAAGTGATCCCGTTCAAACCTTGGGGGTTTGCCTGCCAATTCTCGGTCACCAAAAATGTTTCTTGGTTGCAGTAGCCATCAGTACATTGCGGTAGTAGCAAGCGAAATGCGAGCAATGGATTAGGTCGCCGACGGGCGGAAATTCCTCTAACCTCTTATCGCACTAACAAGTGTAAGTCACACGCCGATATCGAGGAGACGATCATGGGTCATGGAGAAAGGTACGATTGATAGGAAGACCACGGATAATTAGACATTGTACTCCTTGACCTCTGATCTAACCCCTCAAATTTTGAGTCTGCTTCATTCGAGGATGATAACACGAAGGGGCGTGGTAGCGTGGTCGGAAGAGGGGCTGGCTGTCGCGAGCACCCGATTCTAAATTCTTAGTGGGGGTTTCCGTCCTGGTCGTCTATGTCTTCCATCCCTCCGGAGTGGATGAGTCCGCACCATACTTGTTTGGGAAGAGTAAGACATAGGCGTAGTTGTCAGCTGGCCACTGCAAGTCAAACACGCACTTGAATCGCCTCCACGACGTCCCGTTGAGGAAGAGTGTGCGGCGCATCCAAAAAAGGTTTGATTAACGCCGCCCTTCTCATTCAGTGACCTTCTTTCATAATCGAGTAATAGCGTGCCTACTTAATTTTCAAGTGCGTCCTAATGTACGAGTTCAAATTCAAGTTTCTGAAAGTGAGCTCGGCGCTTAAATGTATTATAGAACTGCATGGCGGAATATCTATTCGTTTTCCGACTGCAAAACGACACACAATCTTGAGATTTCAGCTTTTACGCTCTTTAAAATGAACTGTAGAAATTTGCTGCAGCTAAATTGTAAAAATACACGACCTTCAAACTGTATTAACATTTTTGGGGTATCTTGCATAACGGTTCTTCTCATAGAGGTTAGTCTTCTTTTAACGTAAATGCGAGCTCAACATCATAGCTCATCACTCAGCGTTGGTTGTTGTGGTTTGTGAAATGCTATGCTGGAAACGCGGATGAATTTTTTAAAGGGCTCTTCAAATCTGCACCAAAAAGGAGCGATTTCAACACGTTCTGCCTCACTGTGGGTCTACGGCACGTCGTGGAGAAAAATTGAATGTGATACGTACATATTTGGCGCAAACGGTGACTTCTGGACATAGACATTAAGGCAATAAACGAGCTGTCAAAATATGAATGCGGCCAGTTTCTCTACAAAGCTTTTGAAAAGAAGATTATAGCAATCACAGGAAAATTCCACTGTCTGAACGGATCACAGAGGGGCTACAGCTTCGCAGGCCATGCGGGGATGCTAAAAGAGTTGCAAAAAAGGCAAACCAAAATGTTTCGACTGCTTGTTGAGACCGAAGAAGCAGTGCTGATGCAGCACCGCCTTGCCGCAGTACACATTTGTCCCCACTTTCTTAAAATGACCTGTTCAGAAATGCTTGAGAACTCATGAGATTGTCGTGACCTAGTCGCGCTATTTGCATAGAAAAATATGGGAGGCGCCTGATGCAGAGACCAGAAGATCATGTCCGTCTGCTAAATTGACGCGTCTAAGCTACCAGGCTGTTGGCCTCTAAGGTCGACTGGGGTTTCTCTCCGAAGGAGCGACGGCTGCTCACCTTCGGCTAATATGGCTGCTAAGTCCACTGTGGATGGCGGGTCTGAGGTGTGGAGCCGCGTTTGTTGAGGTGGACTCTGGCGGAGCTCCTTCGCGAATGAGGACGCTTCATCGTGCTCAACATTCCTTCTTTCAAGTCGGGCGGAGAGTATCGGCGGCTTGAGCATTGTCGAGGTGTTGGCGGTGTCTGCTGGGAACTGAAACGACGGACTTCATCGATGAGGTCCGGCTTCGCAAATATGTGCTGACCTTGTTTATGTATCCCGGATCCCAAATGTAAACATAGTAAATGCTAAGCGAGACAGCTGGCAGAGAAACAAAGAAGATGTAGCCGAGCACTGTGACAAACCGTATCCATCTGAAACACTGTATGATGAAAACTGGAAAGGAATAAGCACTCTCCCGCACCCATAGGCAATCAAACCATCTATAGAAAACCGATAGATGTCAGCAGTTGGCTGCAGGGTGGCTAGTCTTAATTTCGCAATGACTTCAAATTACGATTTCGCGTCGATGGAAAAGTTGTAGTTGTTAGGTGCAGGCACGGTCGAGCTTACCATGTTTTCCAAGAAAACAGCCTTTATTCAGAGATCTGGTAAAAGGACCTTCAGGATTTGAGAAGATGAGACATGCAGAGCTTACAATGCAGAGCTTTCGGTTTTCAACTCAACCCACTTCGTTACTCACAATCGCTGTACCGTGCCTTGTTTTGCCTTGCGCAATAGCCTCAGCTAGCATTCATAAAGGGATGGAAATCGACAATAAACAAAGGATTTTCGGGGTACGACATGCATTCTACCTCCAGCAGATGTCGCGGTGGCAACCGCATGTGGACACAGCCCGAGCAATGTATAGCAGGGAACGATTTGGGAATTTTACCCTCAAAGGGAAGATAAGTCTGGAGCCAGGCAAATCAACCAGTAGGTACAGCTTTTTTGGCATTGACGGGAGCTGAGCAGAGGATCGATTGGAGGTGTTTACAAGACCATCAGTACCTCCTCCCCATGGCGCTACATAGGCCTTCAGAACCTTAATAAAAGATGTTTGGCATAACAGAAGATTTCCTTAAGCTTCGTTACCGAGCTACACTCATTTTATTCGCGACTTTTTGGCCAAGATATAGGTTCTAAATACATGCATTCTGAGTAAGAATTGAGGCGCATCCCAAATGGTGTAACCAATGTCGAAAATTTCTCTCTCCTCTAGCAGCCGGTTTCTGCATTTCTGCACTGCACGAGGCAAAGGAAGTGCTGCAATATTTCATAGCTATAATTAACATAATTAACAAAGCAGAGAGACATTTCCCTCCATTATCATGTCGTGGGTTTTTTTTTGAAAGTTTTCCAAGCGATATTTATTGTTAATTGTTTTCTAATGTGTTGTTGCTTCAGCTCAAGGAATTAAAGAAACTAGATGCTGTACAGATTTAGGGAACTTGATCTTCCTTGTCAATAAAAAACCAATTTTTTTCAAACCCAAGCATTAAGAAGCTCCTGGGTTGAGTTTCTCAAATTGGCGGGGATGCCGGTTTCGTAGCTACTCTCGTCTACACATCGAATGCGGAATGACACATCAACTTTTTCACTCTGTTCGTCCTCGTGTTTTATTAGCAATTTGTACTGGGTCATTATGCATTATGCATTACGCTTTACTTTTTATGTTCATACAAGTTGCTTTCAGAACTTAAGCACTAATGAGCCTACTCAACATGAATCTGCTATTTTTCGTTTCTCTATATTTATATTCTTTATATTATATAGGGGGATATGTTCAATATCTGTTCATACTACAAGTTCAGTTTGGTACCTCGTTTCCAATGGAAGCAGCTCCGAAAGGAAGCGTAATGCCGCTGCGGCAAGCCAGTTTATGATCGGAATTAAGACCCTACTCCCAGGAGATTCCCTCCGTCCAAACTGATCGAAAGTGATTTCATATCTCAATCGGAATCACACCATAGCTATATTCGAGTGCCAAACCGACTTCTCCACTTTTAATAAGAAAATCAATTTATTTTGATTAAATTCTTTGTAAACTAAGTGAACTTATCGCTGCGTTCATATTTATTATCTTAAGTGTATTCATGCGCTGGGTGCACATGTCTAAGTCTTGCACGTCAAATTTTTTTAGCGAATTTTTTAACATTTTTTTGTTAAATTTCATTAAACATACAATTAGCTGCGAAGTATTATTTCAAAATAAAAAAATCAGGAGAAACCTTTTATGTTACTACTCCAACAGTTGAACAACTGAGGTTCAGCGAACGTAATTAACATACATAAATATTACAACGTAACATAAACAATTCACTACCAACAAAGAACAGACAGCAAAATAAACCAGCTTTTAGTAACAAGCAGTAACTAGCACGCAGCACCAGTTCTAGAGAATAATAATCTAGAGCTGGTGCTGCGTACGTTTGGCAGATTAATGGAATTTAAAGCGTGATGCCTCTATAGAGACCTAGCGTTGTAACTTCTCTTGTTTTCCATCTCTCTCCGACTCCATCTCACGAAATTTCTATTTTCCTGTGCTTCTATTGAAAACTAGTTCTAAAGGACAAAACACTACGATGTGTTTCAAAATTGCTGCAAAACTCGAGCAGTGATCGTTGCCCATCTACAATTTTTAATCCGGCAAAATTACATGGGGCAATCTTTACTCCTCAAAGCACATAACGCTCCCAATTCTCTGAATTTCCCTTCTTCTCCTAATTCTGTCTGCACCTGATGATCATAGGCGCGCATTTAATGGTTAACGATTTGATGAACTCAACGAATTAACGACACTTTGTTAAAATCTGGCTCAATCACTTAACGAAAATTTTCAAAAATTTAACGATTCTTTTTAACCGTAGAACTCAAGAAGTTATCATTTTCCGTCTTAGTTTTCACTTGTATTGCATGACTCTCTCTCCATCAGGACTGCTCCTGAAAAACTGTTGAAATCAGCAAGAATAAACATAAACAGTCCGTTCTAGCATAGCCGTAAATGGCTAGAGGATATCGCGCTCAAATGCCATTCTGTTTGGGTTTGACCAATGGGCTTGCTCCCATGACGTCAGGCACAGGCACGAATAATTTTTTTATTTCCATGCTATTTTTAAACTTTCTATTGCCACATGAATTTTTAGAAGTAATGAATTTAGGAGCTTGAAAAGTTCCTCGCTGAACCGCCAAACACCTCAACGAATCCACAAAAATACTGGTCTGTCCACTCGTAAGATGTGCCTACCCCCACTTGGTGCTGCTTATCCCAAAATACTTTGCTCGCCACCTGGAACAGGTAAAAAGTATGTGGTGAGAGAATGTTTTCGGCCGCCGGACGTATTAAAAATGATTTGCGAAAACGTTAACAGCAAAAATGTTGAATATCTACTTTCCTGGAACGCTGATATTCCACTGACAGGATTTGATTGTATTTTTATCAGCTCCTTCGGCGCAAATAGGCTCGGAAGGGGTAACCTTGTAGGAGAACCTTACACAGCGTTTTACGCAGCACGAAATTAAATTTTATGCGGCACCGTTGTGTTCTTCTCCAATGATGAACTGATCTAGGCCATTTCTGATGTAGCTGGACATAAGATGTGCCTTCTTGCCAAAGCGAATAGTACTCCCCCTCCGCTTCGAGCCTATCTTCGTCGCCCAGGGGGCTGCTGCCCGCATCGAGATTGTGATACTCGTAGAGCAGTCACACAACGGTTTCGCAGAGAAACCGCAAAAAGAGGGAACTCTCTAAAATAACAATATTGTAACAAGCATTCAGCCCCTGCACAATCAATCGAGACTAAATGCAAGGTTTCAGGCGGGGCATAGCGCAATCCATGCCGCTCACATGTCTTCTTTATGCTTTCATATGAGCCCTTAACTTCTTCAGTATCCTTGCTGTGAGCAAAGTTATCGACTTTCAAACAGTGTATACATTTTTTGAGACACACTGTGCTGTATAGCTCGCTCAGCCGAAGGGACGTTCAAGATGTCTCCATCAACAAAGAGCATGCACGAGCAATTTCGTTCTTCTAAAAGCTAGGCTGATAGGCTGTTAGAGCTTGTGGAGCAATCGTACATTAGAGGGGTTGGTAAAATCGAATGATTCACCTAGGATGTGACTGAGCACATCCTAGATGAACCATTCAAATCGAGCAACTCACGTTTATGCCGTCAATTTAAGACAAAAAATAGTAAACTAAATAGTAAATAGTAAAATAGTAATTTTCACCTAGGTCAGTTTCCGGGACTTCCCCTGAGCGACGAAAGTAGTTTCCACACGAGCAGCTTGGATGGCACCCACCCTGGAGTCCCATCCCTAGCCTGATTCTGCGCTCGAAGAGCGCAGAATCCAGCTGCGGTAGGCTCGGTCCAGCTCCACCGCGCGCGCGGTGTTAGTGCACACAACGCATTGCATTTCATGACGCCGAGCAAAAATCGCCCTCCAACTGCTTTTATCGCTCAGGGGGAGTCCGTAGCTGGATTCTGCGCTCTTCGAGCGCAGAATCAGGCTAGGGATGGGACTCCAGGGTGGGTGCCATCCAAGCTGCTCGTGTGGAAACTGCTTTCGTCGCTGAGGGGAAGTCCCGGAAACTGACCTAGGTGAGTATTCTTTTCTATTTTTCTTTCCAACCCCTCTAATGTGCGATTGCGATGAGCTTGTAAACTGCCGCGAAACCATAACGTCACTCTTGAATAGAGAGAATTGTTCATACACACAAGAAATGTCCTAGAGATAGGTGTATTGGCACCAGGAATGTGCGGAAATTTTTTCGTGAAAAGCAGAAGACGGAATACGGAACGGAAGAGCTCAAAAATGGACGGAAACCGGAATACGAAACACGGAAACGGAAATAATTCAAAACCCATTACTTCCTTTAATTTTTCATATATATATATCCATAATCGTAGAAATAAATGGGTTGCCATTAACGAATTTACGAAACCGGCTAGGCAGCATGCAACTCTTTTCCGGCAAAATATAAAAAATTCTTGTATTCCTATCATTACTAAGATGAATTTTCCAACATCGCTTATTTAACAAATCGAGGTTTATGCAAAATCTTTCTATAAATAGGAAGAAAGTATTTTAAGCGCAATGAACCCAGTTGATGAGAAAGATGCCGGAGATTTCGCCACTCACGACACATAACTGGTCTTACTGAGTGTCTCGGACCTATCCTAATTGGGAGCGCTAAGGTCACAGTTGCGTTCAGCATGCCTCGGCACGACACCCACTCTCTGGGTTCGCATAGGTGTCACAGTATCATTTGGCAGTAGCTGAAGCTCTGCAACGAACTCAAAGAAGGAGTTGTAGAGGCAGGACACCGCATGCCTTCCTCCGACTAGGATAGATATAATGTCTCCTATAGAAGGCAATGTTATCAAGCTAAGAGTTCTTATAAACTCTGATCTAGAATTGGTATTCCAGGCGAGACAAAAGATAATGAGAGTAAAAAATAAGCATGCTGCAAGCGGATAAGAAATTTGATTCTTGGTTCAAACCTTCACGAAACTATTGTGGGCTTATACTTTTCGGTAGTAAATCGGTTTAAAAAAAGTAAAAAAAATCCAATTTGGTTATCGCACTGTTTCGACATCAGGATGCACCACCGGTTTGGAAGCAATACAATTGCAGAAAAGGCGACGCATCGTTAAGCTCTTTGTTCAGCCCTTCCTTTAAGTTCAAGAAGTGACATAAGGCGGTGCAAAACAATCAGAGAGTGATGAGTAATCATTTCCGTTCCGTTTTCCGGCCCAAAAGAGTTCGGAACAGGGAGCGGAACGGAAGGACTAAAAACGGCCGGAAACTGGAATTCGTAACACGGAAATGGAAATTCCGCACATTTCCTGATTGGCACTTTGTCAGAGACGAAGAAGTGCACACGAAAAGAATGAAATAGAGCTCCAGATTTCCGATTATAAATTTTTGCCGCGGCCAACCATGCCATATTCCCATTTGCGCCGCTGCGTCAAAGCGTTAACCTTCTTTTTCGACACAGTAAAATAGATCTGCATGAGATTATTGTACATTGCCATTACACTTCTACGACGACATGTGTCTGTCTTTTATATGAACTATTTCCGTAGCATAACACCAGGAACTACCTGCACTTCTTGTTCACGTTCTCTGCAGAATGTCTTATGCTGTAGTGGATGATCTGCCCTTTGTAGCACAATACTATGATAAACCATTTAGAAGTTTCCACAAAATATTATTCCTCTGCCAAAATAAAACAGATAAGAAAAGTTTTTGATAAAAGCCAAAACACGACCTCCTCTTTGCTGCCAACTGATGTGGCGTTAGATCATTTATATAGAACCGAGAAAGTGATTTTTCGTTTTTCTTAGCGCGAGCAAATTTATAGCTTCTCACTATAGTTGTGCTCTTCCAAAAATTTCGAATAACCGAATATATTCGAATAGCGACGATTTTCGAGCACTCGAATTCGAATAACATTCGAAAATCGCGTTTTTTCGAGCATTCGAATTCGAATACATTCGAAAATCGCATTTTTTCGAGCATTCGAATTCGAGTACATTCGAAAATCGCGTTTTTTCGAGCATTCGAATTCGAATACATTCGAAAATCACGTTTTTTCGAGCACTCGAATTCGAATACATTCGAAAATCGCGTTTTTTCGAGCATTCGAATTCGAGTATTCGAATTCAAATGTTCGAATAATCATTCGGGCTCAACTAGGGTTTTGGGAGAGGGGATCATTTCATCAAAGCACATACGGGGTATACACTATTTGAAAGGTGATAACGTTGCTCAAGGAAAGGGTACTGAAGAAGTTAAGAGCTCATATGAAAGCTTAATAAAATAGAAAATTTTTGACATACAAGCGGTGTGGACTGCGCAATGCACTCATCTGAATTCTCATCATTTTACATTCGATTGAATATGTTTCACTTGAATACCTGTTGTAATTTCTCCTTAAAGAAACCGTGTCATTTGATTTGGGCTTCTTTCAATGTTTAAAACTTTAAAACACACTATGGCTTGCGAAAAATGCAGGGTATCCTAAAAATGCTTTTTCGAAGTTAATGAGTATCGTCAAAAACTTATGGCGGGTTATAGCATAACTCATTCTATCACATGGCATGCGATCGCCATCTGAGAGCGGTCGGAAGTCTGAAAAGCAACAGTGAAATTGAAGCACTACTCAGTTGCTTTGCCCCGACCCATGTCCGCCACCGTGTTCTCGCTTAATTGGGTCCTGTGGCAAAACTGGCCTTCTTGATTCAATTTTCAATTTTTCAATTTTCGCGACCGTCGTTTCCTCTCACTTTGATGAAGAAATTCTGATACTTTTAGATTGGGTTATGACCTGTTATCTATTTATTTGAAGGCAGAGCAACAAATGCAATAAATATGCGTTTCGATTCTGTTTCAATTCTATTGTTAACAACTATTAGAGTTATGTCCAAATAGTCACAGTTGAACCCATCTGTGTTTGTTTTCTTTGACTCCAAAGTGTCTTTATAAACAGCTTTAAAACCTCTTGCAGGGCTTTTTCTTCTAAACTATTCACCACAAGTAGATCATCCATGTATTTATATGGGATAAAGACGTTACTGTTACGTTTATCTGACTAAGCCAACTCGAACTCTAACATTGAGCTAGTAAGAACGGTAAGCAGAGGGCTAAAATTACCACCTTGTGGGACACCCTTGTTCTGTTTAAAGACTGTATCACAAAATACACTAGCTTTTTCTAGGGAGGTAATCTACATGGCATATGACATCGTAAATAAAGCCTGGAATTGCTAAAACACGTATCATCATTATAGAACGTTTTCATTACAAGCTTTTCTTCCATTACAAGCTAAACTTTCTATTACTGTTGTTAAAACAATTTTTAACAAAAAATTGATTTTCTGTATTATAATTTTATGCGGAGGGTTAGTGAACATGTCTTTGAAGTCTGCTGTGTAGAATTGTATGTTATTGTATTGTAAATTATTGAGTTCACATGCAATACTGGAATTATTAATGTCCCGATGCATTTTAATGGTTTTATTACGTGAAGAAGCAACATTACCGTAGTCATCATTTTCATTACCGTCTGTCCCGCTTGGTGGCGGGTTCCGTTCTTCCGGGTGGTGACACCAATTCTCCCTAGCCAACGTTGCTTCGGGTATTCCCTGGGCCGCTTTCCAGGGACCTCAAGGTTCATGCTTATCTTCCGGACGGTGTCGCCTTTAGAGCGAACGACGTGGCCATACCATCGTAGACGGACGTCGCGCAGCACCTCGGCTATCGGGGCAACACCGAACCTCTGTCGTATGGTGTCGTTGCGAACGCGGTTCAAACGCGTAACTCCGGCCGTCCACCTTAGCATTTTCGTCTCCATTAGTCTGAGGCGGCTTTCAGTTTCCTTCGTCACGGGCCAGCACTCAGCACTGTACGTCGCTACTGGGGGAACGACTGTTCCCTCGATTTGAGGTGCTCAGGTATTGTCCCGTCGCAAAGCACCCTAGTCAACGAGGCTATTTGGACCAGGCTTTATTCACACGTGCGTTCATCTCCAACTTTAGGCTGCCATCGGACGTAATGGTTGATCCGAGATACTTGAAAGATGTCACTCGTGAGAGCTCAGTACCATTGATCTTAATAGATCCGTGCTCAACCGCATCCATCGTCAGGTACTCCGTCTTTTTGACGTTAAGCTTGAGACCGAACAATGCCAAGCGATCGCACCACGCCTGTGCCTGTCGATCGAGTTCGGTTTTATCTTCACATGCAAGCGTGACGTCGTCAGCATAGAGCAGCGTCCAAGGTACCGCCACCTGGAGATCTCGTGAGATCGCATCCATCACGACCGCGAAGAGTAGTGGGATAGCGCAGATTCCTGGTGCACCCTTACAGAGATGGGAAGTTCCATCGAGGTGCCTACTGGCGCTCGCACTCGACTCCTTGGGCAAGCGTATAGAATGCGCACCCACTCAATAAGCTCTTCAGGGATACCATGTTGCCGCAACGCGTACCATATAACTTCTCGCGGAACGCAGTCGAAGGCCTTCTCCAATTCCAGTAAGGCAAAATGCACCGGTTTCTGTTTCTCGCGGTGCTTCTTTAGCAGAAGGCGTACGCCGTGATTGGCATCAACGGCTACAGCCAGAGACGAAACCACATTGATTCATTGAAAGCTGGATGGGCAAATTCAACATTCGAGATCTCCTCGAAGTAGTCGTGCCATCGCTTCACAGCTCTCTTACGATCCATCAGAAGATGGCCGTTCTCGTCATTAATGAGAAAGAACTTCTTCTCGATGCCTTCTGCTTGGCGACAGCGAGCTTTGGGCTGCAAAGGTAACGCTTACCATCGCGCGTTTCCAGTTTTTCGCTGACTTCAGCGTAGTATGCGGCTTTAGCAGCAACCACTTCCTTCTTTGCCGTTTTTAACGCTTCTCGATAATTCCGCCAATTGTGAACTGTTTTATCACCGACAAATACGTGATAGAGCCGTTTCTTTTCTCGGACTTTTTCTCTGACATCGCTAGTCCACAGCCATGCCTGCTTGTCGACCCAGCGTCGTCCAGGTCTCGTTGTGCCAAGTTCGAAGCGTGCAGCCCGAGTTATCGCATCGGTAGCATCCTTCCAGGTTTCGTCGACAGTTGTCACCGTTGGCAACCGAATGTGAGAAATAACTGCAGCCCCCTTCTCTTTCAGTCGCCACCATTTGATTCTAGCAGACCCGCATCGCTCCACATGTTTACACCTTGGGGGTGTGATCTTCAGCGAGCAAATCAGCGGGCGGTGTTGCGTGGCAACCGTCTCATATGGCACTCTTCGCATCTGTGGCTGGGTCTTTGGTCTCGATGCCTAACAAGAACATAGTCGATCTGCGTTTTGGCGTTACCACTATAAAACGAGATGAGGAACGAGATTTCTAGATTTGATATTCACGATGGTGAGGTCATGTGAATCTGCATACTCAAATAAACGCTCACCATCGGCATTGCGCGACCCATAACCAAAACCACCATGACAGCTGTAGCCGCCTTTCGTTGCTCCGACATGACCATTAAGGTCACCTCCCACAACAATCATATCTTCTTACGGCACTTCCGCTGCCTTCTCATCAAGCAGGGACCAGAACTGATCCTTGGTTTGCTAAGAACAGCCAGACTGCGGAGCATATGCAGAAAAGAAATGATATCGTCGCTGTTCTACGGCGACAACAATCTCCATCAAGCGGGCATAGAAACGTTCTACGCTTGCAATCGCGTCACGGAAACGTTCGCAGACGATCAAACCAAAACTACTGGTGGTCCTGGGACTGCCGCACAAAACGGCCTTGAAGCCACGACCAGTGTCCCTCGACTTGGAGCAGGACAAGCTCGACTCCTGCACCGCACAGAAATCAACTCTTCTTCGCTCCAGTGCCTCTACCAACTTGCACGAGCGGCCCGTCAACGTACCCACATTCAACGTTGCTATGCGGGTCTTGCCTACGTTGCGGGAAATTCGGACTAGCTCAGTTGCCCCCCGATGCCGTCCTCGCATCAGGGACCCTCACATACTTTCCACACTCGCCGGGCGTTGCGAGTGCGCGTCGGCTCCCGCGGACGCCGTATCATTATCTCGAAATCTCTTAAGCGTCATCAACCATGTGATGTGACATGGGTCTGTCACAAGGGCCTGTCGCCTGCAATCGAATGCGATTAGCTTAGCTCCCAGAGGTAGCAGTTTTCAGTGGCACCACGTGGAGGAACGGACATCGCCACCTACAGTAGTTTCTAGGGTTTCTTTGTAAAGGAAAACGTATGTTGTAGTTGCAGAGCAAGATTTCTTGTGCTCCTGTTGGATGCTCCTGTTATAAATCTAAACCTTATTAGGTTTTTATGTAATTTAGGAAGACCATATATTATTGGTAAACTGTAGTCAGTATTGACTTTTAAACGATGTTTGTTGTTGAAAAACGTATGTTGTAAAACTGCCACCGAACTAATGCTAGGTATGGGATTGTAAGCCTTTTCAAAACTATGGGAAATAAATTCTGATTTAGAATTATTAAGAGTAACTCCCATTTCGTTCATTATTGTTTGAAGGTAATACCTTTTACAAATTATTCCATAATTATTGGCTGTTTTGTCTAATGGACAAAAAAATATAATGTTTCTGATGTTTTATGGTGCCATAAGGTATACGTTCTTCAGTGTCGGTTTCTTTATTGAGTATTGCTTCAATTTTTGTTCTGTATTGTGTAAATAAGTGCTTTCTAATTTGTTCAACTTCATATGTTTGCAGTCTATATTTCTTAACAAGAATGTCAAAAGTTTTGTTAACTGTCCCTATCAAGGTTACTTTAATTCTGTTTTTGTCAAGTGCTTTAGTAACTCTATGGTGGCGATGTCCGTTCCTCCACGTGGTGCCACTGGAAACTGCCCGCTCTGCGAGCTAAGTCGAACACGGACATTCGATTGCAGGCGACAGGCCCTTGTGACAGGCCGGCCTACGAACACCCATGTCACATCACATGGTGTATGACAGCTCAAGTGTTTCGAGATAGTGCTACGGCGTCCGCGGGAGCCGACGCGCACTCGCAGAGCCCGGCGAGTGTGAGAAGTATGCGAGGGTCCCTGATGCGAGGACGGCATCGGGGGGCAACTGAGCTAGTCCGAAAGTCCCGTAACGTAAGCAGGACCCGCGTGGCAACGCTGAATGTGGGTACGTTGACGGGCCGCTCGTGCGAGTTGGTTGAAGCACTGGAGCGTAGAAGAGTTGATTTCTGTGCGGTGCAGGAGACGAGGTGGTCCTGCCGCAAGTCAAGGGACATAGGACGTGGCTTCAGGGCCGTTCTATGTGGAAGTCCCAGGACCACCAGTGGTGTCGGAATAATCGTCTCCGAACGATTTCGTGACTCGATTGTAAGCGTTGAGCGCTTTGACGATCGATTGATGAAGATCGTTGTCGCCGCTAAGGAGCGACTCTATCACTTCTTCTCTGCGTATGCTCCGCAGACTGGCTGCTCCGATCAAGCCAAGGATGAGTTTTGGAACCTGCTGGATGAGAAGACAGCAGAGGTACCGTCGAAAGATGTCATCATAGTCGCTGGTGACCTGAATGGGCACGTAGGTGCTACGAAAGACGAGTACAGCTGTCATGGTGGTTTCGGATACGGATCACGTAACGCCGATGGTGAGCGCATTCTTGAGTATGCGGAATCGCATAGCCTCACCATTGTGAACACCGTCTTCCGAAAACGCGACTCGCACCTTATCTCATACTACAGTGGGAGCTCCAAGTCTCAGATAGACTTTGTCCTTGTGAGAGATCGCGACCGGAGTCTTGTCACAGACGCGAAGATCGTGCCGTATGAGACGGTCGCCCCACAGCACCGACCGCTGATCTGCACTCTGAAGATTGTCCCTCCGAGGCTGCAGCAGGTCGAGCGATGCGGTGCTGCAAGAATCAAGTGGTGGCGAATGAAAGAGAAGGAAGCAGCTGTGATTTCTCGCGTGCGGTTACCGACAGTCACGACTGTCGACGAAACTTGGAAGAAAACGACCGACGCGATTCGTCAAGCTGCACAGTCGGAACTCGGCATTACGAAGCCTGGGCGACGGAAGGTCGACAAGCAGGCATGGCTGTGGACAGATGACGTGGAAGCAAAAGTGCGAGAGAAGAAGTCGCTTTATCACGTGTTTCTCGGCGAAAAGACGGCCGATAACTGGCGGAAGTACCAAGAAGCGAGGAAAGCTGCAAAGAAGGCCGTGGCTGTTGCAAAAGCCACTCATTATGGAGATGTCAACGAGAAGCTCGAGTCACGCGATGGCGAGCGGTATCTGTACCGGCTTGCTAAGAACCGCCATCGGCAGACCGAGGATATTGAGAAGTTTTTCGGCATCAATGATGAGAACGGCCATCTTCTTACGGACCGCAAGAAGTCATTGAAGCGATGGCGAGACTACTTTGAGGAAATCTCTACAGTAGAATTTCCTCATCCAGCCATCCCTTCCACGGCTCCAACCCACGGCCCCGTTCAGAAGATCACCGTGGAGGAGATTGAAGCGGCATTGAAGAAGATGAGGCCAGGCAAAGCGACTGGGCCCGATGACGTGGCAGCTGATTTATGGAAGTCCAAGTACTGGTACCCTGCTGAGTGGTTGGCGAAGTTCTTTAATCAGGTTGTGGAGGAGAAGAAAGTGCCTGAGTGTTGGCGTCAAAGTACGACGATTCCGATTTGGAAGAAGAAGGGCAGTCCTGCAGACTGCTCCAATTACCGTCCGATTCGCTTGCTTTCGCACAGCATGAAGATCTTTGAGCGAGTTGTCGATGGACGAATTCGGGACATCGTCCAGCTTTCCAGCAATCAGTGCGGCTTCGTGGCTGGCTATGGCACCGTTGATGCCATACATGCCGTCCGCCTCCTGATAGAGAAGCATCGCGAGAAACAGAAGCCAGTGCATATCGCCTTTCTCGACTTGGAGAAGGCCTTTGACCGCGTACCGCGTGAAGTGATATGGTACGCCCTGCGACAACATGAAGTTCCTGAAGAGCTCATAGAGTGGGTGCGAATTCTCTACTCTTGTCCAAAGAGTCGAGTTCAAGCCGCAGCTGGGACCTCGATGGAGTTTCCCATCTCTGTCGGAGTACACCAGGGTTCTGCGCTTTCCCCACTTCTCTTTGTTGTCGTCATGGATGCCATCACACGAGATCTTCAGAAGCCCGTCCCTTGGACGTTGCTTTATGCCGATGACGTGATACTCGCTAGCGAAGATAAAGGAGAACTCGAGCGAGAGTTGCAAGCTTGGTGTGATCGCTTGGAGCGGTTTGGACTCAGATTGAACGTGAAGAAGACCGAGTATTTAACGACGGACGTTACTGAGTCCAGCTCCATCAAGGTTAACGGCATCGAGCTTCCACGCACTGCGGTCTTTAAGTACCTGGGATCAGCAGTCGCGTCTGACGGCAAACTGATGGTCAAAGTGAATTCACGCGTGAGTACAGCTTGGTCCAAGTGGCGCTCGTTGACTGGCGTGCTCTGCGGCAAGAAGATACCAGAGCGCTTTAAGTCAAAGATCTACAGAGCAGTCGTCCGGCCAGTAGCGATGTACGGCTCTGAGTGTTGGCCTGCCACTAAGGAAGTTGAAACGCGCCTCAGCGTCATGGAGACGAAGATGCTGCGCTGGACGGCAGGAGTCACGCGCATGGACCGCATCCGAAACGATGCTATTCGGCAGAAGTTCGGTGTCGCGCCGATAACTGACAAGATGCGCGAAGCTCGCTTACGATGGTACGGTCACGTTCTGCGTGGGAAAGAAGACAGCATCCGCAAAATAGGCCTTAATTTCGAGGTAATAGAAAAGCGGCCTAGAGGGCGCCCGACGCAGCGCTGGGCTGATACGTTACATACGGACTTGAAAGTAGCTGGTGTCCACCCCGATCTAGCGCTGGATCGGGAAAGGTGGCGTCATGACACCAGAATAGCGGACCCCGCCACGAAGCGGGACAAACGCTGAAGAAGAAGAAGAAGAAGAAGCTTTAGTAACTCTATACTCACCATCAGTATTCTCCACGCAATATTTTCCCACACTTAGATTTGACAATTGGAAACTCACACTCAAGTGCCTTAGACGAACTAAAAACGCATATTTATTGCATTTGCTGTTCAGCCTTCAAACTAAATAGATAACAGGTCATAACTCAATCTAAAAGTATGAGAATTTCTTCATTAAAGTAAGAGGAAACGACGGTCGCAAAGTGGCAATTGGGTCGAAATGGGTGTCTTCCCGTCAAATTTGGTATCAAATGAGCTCTCGTAGCAAGACGAACCCTGTTCAGGTTAGGAAAACAACACTAAAGCGCAAATAAGAATTTTAAAAATTGACTTAAGAAGGCCAGTTTTGCCACAGGGCCCAATTAAGCGAGAACTCGGCGGCGGACTTGGGTCGGGGCAAAGCAGTTGAGTAGTGCTTTAATTTCACTGTTGCTTTTACGGCTTCCGGCCGCTCCTAGATCGCATGCCACATGGTAGAATGAGTGATGCTATAACCCGCCATAAGCTTTTGAGGATACTCACTAGCTTTGAAAAAGTTATCATGATGCGACGCAAAAAACGCGTTTTTGCGTAGCAAACGCTAAATGGTTGAATGTTTAGCGGCGGTATTGTAGTGTAAGCATAGTGTAAGCTTTGTTTCTGCTCTAATTTTTGCCTAAAATAAGTAGTTATAGACATTTGGCTTTTCATTTGCACAAACAGCTAACCTTTCGGTTGATTATTTGTTTGTGTTTATTAGTTGACACCAGCTATCTACCGAGGTAGACCTCTCTTGCTATTCACCTGTACAAAGCTGATCATTCCCAACTTTCAAAGGGTTCGAATTAGCAATGCACCACGTTCCTTCAGAATTCTGAGGCAGTTGTCCACCAGGTTGTTCATTTTTTCTCAGAAATTAGGATCCCAGAAAACTACAACCGAAGAGAAGCAGAAAACGATTAGCAATCTTGCGTTTACCATTAGGCAACACATTCTTATGCCCAATGGACGATGAAGCCTTTACATAGGTGAACGCTGAAGAGGTCTACCTGGATAAATGTGTAGCTACTAGACCGAATTGCTCACCACTGACGAGTAACTAACCTCCACGCCAGCAGTTTGTACAATCGGAAAACAATCTGTTCAAAATTGGGAGCGCCTATAGTTCTCACTGACGTGAAACACTGGAAACAGCTCTTACAACCTAAGTCCTCGAGAGCGTTACACAGGAGAAGAGGGTAATGTGGACAAAATGCATAATATTGATGGATTTTCCACTACGCAGATTTTGGTTCGTACAGGAGCTAAATCACGTGATCCAGGATATGCCTATTTCATGAAAAGCACTGTATTCTTTTGAAAGCTGAAGAAGTAAAGCGCCAGCAGTTGAAAAATTGATTACTCCTTTGCTATGAAAGCTGAGCGAAAATCTGAGCTTGACCGATATCTGAAATCCAATAATTCGTATTGGAAAAGGTATGGGGAAATATAGTAGATGAAAGTAGCAGAAAATCTTAAGAATTTGACAAATAAATCAAGTCACACCGCTCTCGCCCTAATTAAGGGAACAGCAGGTCTCGATACCCCAAATAAGGAAAAAGGCTGCTTTTGGCAAAACTTTCAGCAGATGTACTCCTAAATTGCACGCGCGCCTACAGCGGACTACTTCGACCATTCCCCTAGCCTTGCGAAACCTGTACATGAATTGCAGTTATGTCGCCGACTTGTGCAAATTCATGCTTGAAGAAACGGAGGTGGTCGTTACTCGCTCCACCGAAGTTCAGTAGTTTTCTGTTCGAGAAGCACGCAACTGCAAAGTACATATGCAGCTCCTAACCTATGAGGAGTCACTATGCCAGTGCCAACCTCCTGCGGTGGCTTACGCTTCAGAGCACCCAAAAACATAAGCCCATTTTTTGCTGTACTATGAGCGAAGACATAGTTGAAAGCATAGTAAGTCCATAGCATTTTTCCTTAGCATAACGAAATTCTTCCTTTGCAAAGGAATCTGCCCAAGACGGTTGACGCATAAAGAACAAAACAAACTTCACTGAATAAAAGTCGCTCTCGGTTTGGGCGATACTGCCGATGGGCTAAGTGCTTTGACCATGATAGTATTGCCCAAGGTATGAATTTAGTTTTGAGCCTGGTTTCATTCCTGTTGGAAGAGAAAGCGGAAAATAAAAACAGAAACGCACGTAGTAGTAGAAAAGAGTTGGAGAAAGGAAAAGCCGGACTCACTTCTTGTTCTCCCTCTGCGTGAACTTGGCACGTTTGTCTGAAGTGTAGACGGGCTGCTTCGTCCGACTTCGCAGCCTAGCAGAGTAGTTGCCGGAGCAATTATTCATTTCCCTGAAATCCACGTCTACACTGCTTCTTGATAGGCATTTAGGGAGAAGCGACGCTGGCACCGCTCTTGCTAAGAAAACACAGCGAAAATCGAAGACGAGAACATGGAATGGGAACGAGTTGAGGAGCAGCAGCACCTCAGGCTCAGTCGGCATCGATCGGCTGACCCTCCGCCTTCTCCCCTCTCCTCCACCACGTCTCATCACAGCTGTTAGCGTCGCGAATGAGCGAAGGCGCTGAAGCCGCGCGCCACGGTCGTTCCCGAACACGTGTCTGCTCGGAAGTCGAACACCGCCGCTACTCGAGAGGTGTCCCAGGTGTCCCACAGTACGTGCCAGAGCACTTCCATCAAGTTTTCAATTTTTAGATAACCACACGGAGCGTAGTGCCTCTAAAGCACACCGCCCTACCCTGCGAATTAACCAAACAACGAGGTGGAAGATGATCTGAAACCTGACGTGTTCGTAAAAAAACTAAAAAGCGAACATCAGACCAATGCGTACTTCCAGGAACGCAGCGCTGGATCAGGCATTCAATGATGACGAAGACCGAGTTAACGAAATCTGACTGGTCTACCAATCACTATCCGTCATACCCCCGGCCTTTCTCTCTCCGCCTACTACCCCTTGTCCAGCATTCAACACCACTTGAATGACCTACAATTCACAGTCCGCACTAGAAACGGTATCCATGGTGTATTACCGAGATGACAGAGGTCGAATGATATACTCCCAAGTCCAAATGACTGTTTGCTGTTATCTATTATAGATCAAATAAATAAGTTAATTTTTATTCGAAGACTTAAAACAATTGCTGGGGTTTTTGATCAATATGTTTGACTACGGGAGAAAACCTCCCATAAGGTGTATGACAACGTTTTTAACAAGGACTGGCTTGCTAGATGCAGTTGTGTTGTATGGGTAAGACAAACGATTTGCAAGTCCGGAGGGAACTTTGGTGACACAAGGCTATGTGTAGATTTGTAACTGTATTATAAGGTATAACACACCTCCTTGTTAAAGGAGGCACAACAAAGAACGACGAGGACAACCGTGCTCTCAAAGGCGACATCCGTTAGCCTTGCTCCGTACAATGTTCTTCGAATTCTGTGGGGATCAGAGTTTAGAATTATGTTAATACATGTGTATTCGGCAACGACATTGAAGGACTGCTGGAGGAATGCTTCCTCTGTGATCGCCTCTTCTCTCTAAACATAAGCGTCTTCTTTATAGCATGTGCTGCCCGTAGCGCGTTGAACGAGACAGTGAAGAAATAGGTTTGTTGAACATAACTTTATTATCAACGTCCCAAACAGCTAGCCCAATGCGACTTATACTTTACACGAGTGAAAGAATAAGTTCATAAGCAGAAGTTCACGTAAAAGGGTGAACGCCCTATGAGAAATGGAGTTTGGCAGGAATCACTTTGAGAGCTGCCACGTATTAAAGTCTCTAGCAATCGCAACTCAATACATCCTGATTGGGAACAGAGGAGACCGCATACGCATCATTGCGGATACACATCTTTTACTCGTGCCAAGGTGGCTCTCCTTCTCAGAACGAGGACAATATCATTGCACCAGGTACCCGTATGGGAATCTGTATCTATCGTGAACATGTGGTGGTCACTGCCTCCCATCCGGAGAAACGCTAGGCTTCCGCACACTCCCTTCAAGCATAGGAACACATATCACTGCGGCCGTCTTTTTCTTTCTCCGGAACGTCTTCAGGAACTCTTCTCGGAATGTTCTGAAATACAAAGGAGTTATGAGCGCCAACATCACAAACTATGATCTCGATTGTGCAACTGTTTTGCTCTGAGAAACTAGGCATTAGGAGTTTACGCTAGTATCCCTAACAAGGGATGTGTCTCAAGCGTATGTCTGAACGGGGGAAGCGACTCATATAGGGAGAATCCTCACCCCTTAATTGGTTTGAAAATGTGTTTATTTTTTTCCAAGTCGCTAAACCCAAGGAGTAGGGGGTCACAATGGAATACAGCGCAGCACACATTTGGGGTCTTGTACGCCCGCGATGCGTCTGCAGATAGTGGCTCGGAGCGCAGGTGGGGAGAGGGTTGACTCGTACGAGAGAGGTCAGGGGCTTGGTTCTTCCGCGCTGCTGGATTTTGCATTTCAACTTATTGGTTGAGATTTGGGAGATTCTGACGTCTATAGCATTTTCAGACGTTTTCTGCGCATTTTTCCAGCTGTACGCTGTGGTATTCAACATGGTGATAAATGTTGAGCTCCAGTGATACACAGGTAAAAAGTGCCGGTGTAGTGAATCTCGGTGTCTTCCTCTATGGTTATGAACACGCAACCGAAATCCAATTGAAGACGTACCCTTTCCTCCGAATGCCCACTGCTTGCTTGCCTCTCCACGTCCATCAGTCCATCTTGCGGATCCCAATCTTCCTCTTCTTCTTCCACCACTTCCAGCTGTTCGTCTTCGTCAACTTCAAGTTGACGGGCTTCGAAGTCCTTGACTATGCTGGCCATCCGTTCGGCCAGATTGATTTCTTCCCTCGAAGGTTCCTTGCCTAAACGTGGGCCACACTTCAGCGTGAGCAGGTGGGTCACCACTCGACCGTCGGCGGACATTGTTGGTGTTAGGTTGTAGAAAACCTTCAGCAGACCTTTGATTTCCAGGTGACAGGCAGACATGAGGGAAATAGTGTATCGATGCCGTTTAGCTTAATTTGCGGGATCCGCACACCTCGTTTCTCATTTGAACCACCTCCGACGTCACAACGTGGTCTCCTTTGAAAATCCTAGCAGGATGGTTTTTCTCGAGGCCTTTGATCTATGTATGGAAACAGACTATGAGGAGCCTGTAGCCTTTATACGCTACCCGTAATGTGCCCAGTGGTGCTTCAAGCACTTTGTACCTGTGTATCAATGGTGTTGACATTTATACATCACCATGTTGAACACCACAACGTACCGCTGGAAAAATACGCAGAAAACGTCTGAAAACGGTATAGACGTTAGAATCCCCCAAATCTCTATACACTTCGGCGACACGTCGTCCCGCCGCCGACAATCTGACGCCGACAGGGCGAGAGCCCCGACGTGACGAGCTAGAAAACGAACGCAAGAGAGGGCCGCTGACGCGCCCCCTCCGCGGCCTTGTCGCAGCGCTCCGCACTTGACAAGCTGTCGCCGAAGTGTAACATATGCCTAACAGCTTGGTTGACACCTCTATATGGCTTGTTATGTGCTAGAGCAACAAGCGATCCCTCATCAAAGATGAAAAGTCTTGCAGATCACGACATCATTAGCAGCGGTGTAATGTACCGTAATGGAGAAAAGAGTTTTTCTGAAAATGTGTTTTTGAAATTATGTAAAGCAGCAAAAGTTTTCTATCCTTCAAAAAGTGATGAACATAGAAAATAAATATACATCAAAAAAGGAAACCTTTAGGTGCACGAACGTATGAGGTTAGTCCTACGGTATACATCCTGTCCCAAAAATAGTTATTCCTTGAGTAGTTATAAAATATTCACCTATTTTGCTACTGCAGGATTTTACAGCTTACCCTAAGAAGCAAGAATGCGGAAAACTTGTTGATATCGTTGGCGTGGTACGCATTTGGCAGACTTTCTAATGTTAGCATTAATGCCATTCACAAAAAATTGCAGTCGAGTAATGTGCGGGGTGGTCCCAAATACTGCAAGCAATACGAGCAAGGAAAAATTTAGTGAAATAAAAATGGTTAGCATGGACCAAATTCGATACGATTTGAAACTTCCTTTCATAACAATGCAGATATTGTTATGAGCAACCCAGGGTGCGGCACTTAAAATCGGAGAAATTTTGAATCAAATTTCCACCATACCGCATACAAGTGCGGAGAACGGCAAAATAGTCGCGATCGATTTTGGCGCTGGGCTTTCGCCAGCTGAAATAATTTGAGGACAAACTGTCAAAAAAAACTTACCTGCCAGTTTTTCAGAATTTAGTGAAACCGTGGATGGTGACTGTAGTCTCAAGGAGGTCACATGCATATCTTTCACCAGGAAAGAATAACGGCACGAGCCATTTAGTCCAAAACTGGCTGTCCGGTAACTTGGGCGTTTAAACCAAGGGAGTCCTGGTCCCCGAACAGCCCGGATTTGAATCCCCTTGAGCATTAGGTTCGGTGCGTAGTCAAAGGGGTTGCTAACAAGACGAGGCACCCTAACGCCACATCTCTTCGCATCGCTTTGAAGCAGCATTCACATATACGGACAGCGCTGTTTTAAAGAGAGCGTGCGAGCGATTCAGGACAGGGAGCAAGGCGGTCATTGCGGCTGACGGAGGATATATTGAGTAACCCTTAAGATAACCCTCTGTCTGTGTGTAAATGAGTTTTCTATTTCATATGTACATAGTTTTTGTTATTACATTTGCTTGAAAAGAGAAATTTTAGTTTGTCAGAATTTAAACGCCGCAGTCCGCTATTAGGGGGGGGGGGGCAAAAGTAATGAGACAAAATGAAAAAAAATCTTTATCTCTTTATAACTCAATTACAACTCAACGATGCTAAGGAATGTATTTGCCATTAAGGGCAAGAACCTTGCTGCCATCGGTCAGCCAACTTCCTGATCCCATCCTTCCAGAACTGCTTGAGCCTGGTGTTGATCAACTGCTCGATATGGTTGTCAAGGACTGCTTGGGTTCTTGTGTCCCTTCCGACTAGGAAGTCCTGTAGGCTCAAGTAGTAGTGGTAGTCGCATGCAAAGATGTCCAGCGAATACGGTGGGTGAGGCATGTGAACGTAGCCCAGCTGGTCAAGCTTATCCGTGGTTACTTGTCCCCGATGGGGTGCGGCGTTGTCGAAGAGGAGAACCTTCTTGAAGCGCTGCGAATGAATAAAAGCGAGTCGCCGGCCCATCTCTTCTATTTCGTTCACCATGGCCTTGGAGTTCATCGTAGTGCTCTTGGAAAACAGCTTCCGGTAAACCTGTCCATGGGCGCAGACCCAAAAGCATCCAAAGATGCTTCTCGCCGTGAACATCTCGCCGAACGAAGGTCGGTAACAATTCACCAGGCCTCACCCAGACTCGCTGCTTGGTAGGGTTAAGGTAGAAGACGTACTTCTCATCCTGCGTGAGTATTGATTCCAGGCTGCTCGGGGTTGGGAATTGAGGGAGATTTGCGCGACACAGGTCGACTCGTCAGACTGGGGTTTCGGCATGAGACAGGCTGGGGTTTTTGGCATGCTTCTGGAAAGGGCGGAAGTACAATACCGCCCGCGTCGTGCGGTCAAAAAGACGGTTTGCGACGGAAAAATCCGTCGCAAACCGTCGCATGCTCATAACTCCTTTAATTTTGAGTTGTTTGAGAAACTGCTGGTACCATTCGATTCGCCTCCTCGAGATCTACACAAACCTATATAAAACTTTACCAGACCATCGCATTTTCGCCATGGGTGGTCCAAAAAGTGACTGAAGCATGCTTTTGCGATTAGACGAGCTTATTTCCCAGGACAGCTTTCGGAGTATCTCAAGCATGGCGCACGTTGCCAATGCTCTGTCATGTCAGGAATGTTCCGAGAGTGCGCCGTGCACAATGCATATAGAATCGAACCTTTCAATCGAGGGGAGCGACCACTTGCAAATTGTACGCGTGGGCGTGTTCGGAGCGCAATAACTCTTTCAAGTTCAGTTCGTTTCGGCTGCAACTTGTGGGTCTTGTAGGCAGTAAAACGTTCTAGTAGTGCGCTAAAACAGAAGGGTGTAGCTTGGGAAGAGGCGATGTTACAGGGGTGCGAAAATGCAGATGAGGCTTGTGTGACGCATTTTTTTTCAATTTCAGTGGACCACTGCGGGAAGATCCAGCGAGCGGACGGCCTCAAAACTCATATGCAAACAGAACGTTTGAGGTACCTTACGATGAAGTGCTCAGAACTTCTCATCTGCCTGAATTGCCTTAGCCTCAGCTGCCGTTTTAGAGCGGCGAAAGCTAGCGGTTAGAGTTTCTTGCGCTCTTACTCGCCCAGATTTGAGTTTTCGACACCCGCAGTAACACCCTTCTGTTCTGCTTGAAAAGCGCTATCGAATGGTATCAATCTCGACCGATTTTCGAAACATCGATTTTTTGACAGTTTCGCATCGAGGACGAGGCCGCTCAAGACCGCTGCAGATGGACGATGACGTCATCGAAAATCGACGTCTTCGAATTGGGTCATGCTTGACACCATTCGATAGAGCTATTCATGTTGAAATGAATGGTGTGACTGGGAGTAGGGAAAACTGTAATGTGGGCGAGTAAGACCGAGGAGAACATCGACCATTGTTGTGCTAAATTGCACGCGCGGGTGTGTTCGGAGCACAATAACTCTGTCAAGTCCGAATCGTTTCGGATGCAACTTGTGAGTTTTGTAGGCAGCAAAAGGATTCAGTAGTACGCTGTAATACAGTGATGTAGCTTATGATCGAACAAAGTTACAGCAGTGTGGAAATGCAGGTTAGCCTTGTGTGGCACGATTTTTTCCCAGTTCAGTCGACCGATACGGGAAGACGTAGAGAGCTAACATTCTTTAAATGCGCAGGCGAGCAGAACGCCTAATGTTCTTTACGACGACCCGTTTACAACTCCCTAGCTGATTAAACTGCCTTAGCATCAGCTGCCATTTTAGGGCGGCGGAGTTTTAGCGTTTGAAGTTTCCTTCGCCATTATTCGCCCACATTTGAGTTTTCGACACTGGCAATAACACCATTAGCTTCACCACGAAAAGCTCTATCGAACGATGTCAATCTCAGCCAATTTCAGAAAAATCGATTTTGTTGACAGTTTCGCATCGAGGACAGGGGCGCTCTTGACCGAGCCTGTGCGGACGATGACGTCATCGAAAATCGATATTTTCGAAATTGGCGAAATTCTCTCGTCTAAGGGTTATTTTTGGCGCTGATGATGAATCCGACGTCCGTTTTTGAGAAGTGTGCCGATTTCAGTAGGTTTTGGATTTTCTTCTGGATATTTGAGGGTGGTCGGGTCAGGATCACCGATTTTGCTCAAACTTCGTATAGGGGCGGACACTTATTAGGGGTGCCGAACACGATGCCGAAGTTTATTTGGACGATTACGGCAGCAGACCACCCATACCGATAACTGACGTGATCGGTGATCCTGACCCGACCACCCACAAACGCGAAGTAACCTACTGAAATGGGAGGAGTCTTCAAAAATGGACGTTGGATTCGTAACCAGCGCCCCAAATAACCTCTAGATGACTTTGGACGAAGTTTGCACGAGGAAATTTGGCCAATTTCGAAAATATCGGTTTTCGATGACGTCATCGTTCGCGCCGCTCGGCCTAGGGCGCCCAGGTCCTCGATTCGAAATCGTCGAAAAATCGATTTTTTTGAAATTGGTCGAGAGTGACACCGTTCGATAGAGCTTTTCGTGGTGAACAAAATGGTGTTATTGCGAGTGTCGAAAACACAAATATGGGCGAGTAAGAGGGCAGGAAACTTTAACCGCTAAGTCCGCCGCCCTAAAATGGCAGATGGGGCTAAGGCAGTTTAGACAGCTGGGGAGTTGCGAGCATATCGTCTTAAAGCACCTTTGGTGTCCTGCTTGCCTACGCATTTGCATGCCGTTGGCTCGCCGTGTCTTCGCGCAGTGGTCGACCGAAATCGGAAAAATAGCGTCGCACAAGCCTTACTTGCATTTTTGCAGTGCTGTAATTTAGCCCTTTCATGAGTTACACTGTTGTGTTTTAGAGCACGTCAAGAACCTTGCTGCCTACAAAGTCCTCGAGTTGCACCCAGAAAGAATCGAATCTGATAGAGTAATTGCGCTGCGAACTCGCCCACGCGTGCATTTGCGAGCGGTCGCCCCACTCGATTGATAGGTTCTATTCTATATGCATTGTTCACAGCGTACTCTAAAGCCTCCCCAAAACAGGGTACAGCAATTCCTGAGTAGGGTGGTTAAAAATTTCGGATAAAACTCCCCTAAGGCTTACTCTACAAGCTGTCGCGTACACTCAATTGATAGGTTCGATTCTAAATACATGCAACGTTTACGGCGTACGCTCGTCGAGACAGAGAACAGCAATTACTGAGTAGGGCGGGCGGAAATTTCTAATCGAATCTAATTCCAAACGGTTCTATCGTATATGCACTGTGCACGGCGCACACCTCCCTTCATAAAACCTCTTCATTTGTATTAGCTGCTGTCAGTGTGTGCAATAAAGCACTTAAAGAGTGTAAGCTTAGCTGTTTAGCACGACGTTTGAACCACTTTCGCTCACTCGATTTATAGGTTCGATCCTATATGCATTGTATACGGCGCACTCCAAAGGCTCGTCGGACTGACTGGAGCAAATCCTAATTAGAGCGGCCGGAAATTTCTTATAAAATTCTTCAAACGGAGCAAGATAGTCTTGAAGGGTTTACATTTTCCATCAAGCGAAGATAGAAACCCTGTGGACATGCTTCCGTCCATCCGATTGATAGGTTCGATCCTATATGCATTGTGCACGGCGCAGTCTCAGAGGATTTCAGGTATGACAGAGCACTGACAACGCACGCCGTGCTTGAGATACTCCGAAAACACTGCAGTTCACATACACGTCCTAGGAAATAAGGCGCTCTAATCGCAAGAGCCTACTCTAGCCATTTTTAGGCCACCCACGGCGAAAATGCTGCGGTCTGGTAAAGTTTTATATACGATTGTGTAGATCTCGAGGAGACAAATCGAACGGTGCCATCAGTTTCTCAAACAACTTAAAATTAAAGGACCTATGAGCATGCGACGGTTTGCGACGGATTTTTCCGTCGCAAACCGTCTTTTTGACCGCGCGACGCGGGCGGTATTGTAGTAATTTCTCAGATGGGCTTCAGTAAGTAGCATACAAACATACAAGTACGACAAGTACGAATTCAGACTCCAGCCACGAGATATATGGACACGGCATGGGGTGTCTCATTACTTTTGGCCCCCCCCTAATATTATAATATTATACATGGGTAATCTTAAAAATTTTCGCTTTTTTGTAGTAAAGAAAGAAACTAGACATTTTCTACAAGCTACAAGCATTCTACATTGGCATGTTTCACGTAATGGCTGGTTTTCTTCTTCTACTCCTCCTGAGTGTTTAGTCCCGCGCAGTGCAGGGTCTGCTGTTCTTGTGATCCCTCGCCAACTCGTCCTATCAAGGGCGTCGTCTGGCGCGGCGTCGATTTCGGCGAGGTCTATCTTGATGACGTCCTTCCACCTTTTCCTTGCAGCTCTTCTCGGACGCCTTCCAGGTGCCTCGAAGTTTAGGGCCAACCTCGTGGGGTGATCCACTGGTCTTCTGAGGATATGTCTGTACCACCTCAGGCGCTGCTCCCTCATCTTCGGCTGGATCGGAGCTGTCTTCATCACTGCCCCAATGTCCTCATTTCGCACTCTGTCCCGACGGATCCATCCACATGCCCATCTGAGCATCCTCACTTCCGCAGCGTGCAGTTGCCGCTCCTGCGATTTACTCAGGGCCCAGCACTCACTGCCGTAGAGGAGGGCAGACCTCCCTACTGCTCTATATAGCTTGCTTTTCAGTTTTCTGGAGCAACTACCGCCGCTAAGGATTCCTCTGGGCTCTCTCCATTTGAGCCACACTGCATTTATCCGTCACCTAACCGCTTGGTCCATGCTTCCTTCTTCGGATAAGTCACTTCCGAGGTAGCGTATTTTTTCCTCCTTTCCGATCACTTCCTCTTGACAGCATAGGATCGGTTCGTTGCACTGCTCAAAGTTGATGAACTTCGTCTTCATCACGTTCAGCCGCAGGCCGTTGTCTGCGAGGGCTCCCTAACACAGAGCCAACCCTTGATGCACCCCCACTGTGATATACACCTTCTTTGTCATCCCGTGTGGAGTTCGTACTGCCGCTTTCGAGCCTTCGTACATGGCCTTTATGACCGAGATCAGACGGTGGGGCGCCTCTCCGTCAAAGGGATTTCTAGAGCACAGCCCGGGATAGCCTGTCGTAGGCTTTCTCCAAGTCCAGGAACGCCAGGTAGCAGGGCTTTCGTTTCTCCCGATACACTCCATCACCTGGCGAGCGATGAAGATCACGTCTATGGTGGACCTCTCAGGCATGAGGCCCCACTGCTCCTGGGAGATGGTGACCATCTCCCTCAGCCTCGACTCGACCAGTCGTTCGTAGACCTTCATCGCGTGTGAGATCAGTTTGATCCCGTGGTTGTTAGAGCACTCGGACGCGTCCACCTTCTGTTTGAAGATGGAGACTATGTTGTCCCTCCAGTCATCCGGCATCTTCTATCGTGACTCTGATGAAAAACTGTGTCAGCCAAATGACTCCACAGTTCCCAAGCACCTTCCAAGCCTCTACTGGCACCCTCTCAAGCCCAGCTGCCTTCCCGAGCTTCGTCTTCCTTATGACGCACGGAAACATCTTACTAGAGAAAACTGCAATTATGCTTATTGGACAACATCATCCTAAAAGTTGCTACATCCACATGAGCTTCAAACAATAATCTCTTTATGTGACTTAAGTAATATGGTTTTTATTATTATATGGAACAATAGAATGGAAGCAAAAAGTATTTCGACGGTTAGTGATAGAGATATATTTGATATACTTTTACGTAAACATAGTTGGTTTCATTTTATTATTGCCTCTTGAAGCGACCGGTGAGTTTCTAAGTTGAATTACATACATTCTATAATAATTTTCAATACACTAAAATAAATAAAATTAAAAAAATAATAAATAAATAAATAAATAAATAAATAGGTAAAATAATTTAAAAATTGGGGTACATAAAGATTACATAAAATATCAAAATTAATAAAAAACATTTAATTTAATTTAATAAATTAAGGTCAATAAGAAGTTAGGCATCAAAAACAGAAGTTAATTATAAATAAAAGATAAAAACTAAAATTATAAAAATAAACAAAAATAAATAAACAATAATTTTTAAAAAATGTGTATATATAAGTATGTGTGTATGTATGCTCAATGAGTGTACATATATAAATAACATTAGGTATATAATTAGTAACAACATGCTAACGGTTCTACAATGTAATAAAATTGTGTCAAAACATAAGTGTTACCTGTATTTTTCAATTGCAAAATTTAGTTGCTAGTACAAGTTAAAACACATTTTTTAAAAGATATTTTGCCCAATACAGTGCTAGCAACTAAATTAATTAGTTACCTTCTTCACTGATGAGCCTCGGGGTAACTATAATAATTATAAACAAGTTTTGTATGAAGATAGAGGCGAAACAAAACATGTTTAAGTTACTGTTAGCTGTCGTTGTTTTAGATGATGTTGTTGTCCTTTGTTCAAAATTGTTGTGTCATTGTATTCTACTTTATTGAAGAGCTATGAAAATAATTTTAATTTTATTAAATAATAATACAATAATTATCTAAATACTTCTACGTATAGATTTCCACCTAATTGTATTAGATTTTGTCTTCTCTAGCAAACTAACGCTTGATGAACATATTACAAAAATAGCTGCTGCTCATGCTAAATCGAACTGCTTGATACCTCTAGCCTTTCAAACTCGGAACACGGCTACATTATTTAGACTTTTTTCTATCTATGTAAGATCTTTGCTAAAGTAAATCTTTACTAAAATTACATATAGTACACCTTTACCGCCAGCAGCAAAGCAAAGCAGTATTGATCAGGAAGAAGGCATTAAGAAGAGATTTACATAAAAAGTGCAAGTCAGGAGTGGGTTATTCGATGCTTCATACAATGAAAGATTGACTCGGTACTACATCATTATCGCTAATACGAATAATTTATGATAAAAATCTTGTTCATAAAATTGTTAATGATCACATCGATATTGATAAAAACGGTTTCTTCACTTTTCCACCATTCAATGTATTATGGGAGGACATAGACTCCGTATTCAACCTCAGAAAACACATTATAAAGTCTTTCCAGAAAACAGACTCCGTATTCAACCTCAGAAAACACATTATAAAGTCTTTCCAGAAAACTTTATGGTTCGAATTGTTAAACGTTAGAATGAATTACCTCCACCACTAATTCACTCTCTTTCGAAAACATTTAGCTGCAAGTTAGAAACCTTGCGAAAGCAAAAAAGTCTCCGATACTGGCTGCAGCTTTTTTCCAGTAAACCAGCCTTTTCAAAAAATAGTGAACAAATATAAATGTATAGTTTTGCGCTTTCAAGGGGTTCGTTTCAAACAAGTACTAAGGACTCGAAAAAGTAAATAATCAGAATGAAGACTTTCTTTCCACGCTATGCGAAACATGAAAAAGTTGCCTTTGCCAAACATTTAAAAACCGACCTTAGCTGTAATTCTTTGAGCTGAACTGGTTTCGTACCACTTTTGGCTCAATAGCAGACCTCTGAAATTTTTCCTAACATGCCATCTGCATTTCGACTCAGTTGTGTTCCAGTTCGTCCAAGAGTCAATCCATAAAGTTGTAGGATGGGAAGATCAGAAAAGAATCATCAATCAGATTTGGGCTGTCACAACAAGAAACTTAAACTCTTCAACGTTTACAGGCCAATTTATGTATTTACTACGCATTTAGACCTTATGTTTTCTACAGTCACGAGCTACAAAGTTGCAGTCACGTCGTGTACTGAGTTACTTAACCGGGAGGCAACAGAAGACTTTCGAAATCGTGTTCTTTGAAAGGTGTATAACGTTATAGCCATCCAAACAGCGTATGCACCTTTTAGGACACCCTATCTATCATAGTGCTGAATCGATAAACTGAAATGTGTAAGTACGACTGCTACTCACGTGTTGAGAAGCAGGTAAGGTAGCATAACAGCATCGTAGTAGAATAAGGTCAGATTCTCGTAAACAGTCGTTGCTGCTGTCTGACCTATATGAAGAAGGCTTCCGAATTCCCAGTATATTGCATAGAAAACACCAATTGTCGACATGACAGCCACCTAAAAAAGGAACGGCTACACTGCGCGGGGCACGAGAAAAGTAAAGTAGGGTGTAGGTGTTCAGCTACAGATCTAGTGGCAGCAGTTTTCATTTATTTATTTATTTATTCGGAGCGAGGTGGTAGCCATGCAGATAAAAACAAAAGAAGAATAGCAACACATACACATCAATAACGCAAAGATTGTGGACTAAGAAGGCACCAGTAATTGAGAACGGAAGCAGCGCAACACTAGACAACAAACAAGTGAGCGAATGCTCAGATAATCATCCTAAGAGATTCTCGTTTTGCGCTAGAAGTAGGGAACTCCCGAACGCTTCTATAGGTCAAGAATGTTGATCTGACTGTGGTGCTCGCTACGGGCACACATAGCCGCAGCTTACCTCTCCTTGTTCTAGACAGATGGCCCCCAAAAAAATGTGCACGGGTTTATGCACCTTGTGGGGGAGAATCTTTAGAAGCATCTCGACGGATGATTTTCTTTTACATTCAAGAGACTTTAATCTGAATGTCCTGTTTCTTTCTCGGCCATCTCGGTTATTGCGAGTAGTCCATGCCAAAGCACCTCATTACTGTTTTGAAATTACCCTGAATTCTTTCGAGCACGTCGATGTGCTTCTTCTTGAGAGGGCTGAACGCAGCTGTTCCGAATTCAGCTATCGGTCGCACATACCACTAATATAAAAGCGTTAGTGCGTCTGGCCGTGTGCGTGTCAGAAACCTGTGTGAGCTTGTGAGACGTGTCGAAGATGTGGAGGTAACCCGCTCGTGCATGCGAAATCTGTCAATGTTACTCTCACGCACCATTGATGAAAATGGACGAAAATTGGCAGAAAATGGTCAGATTCAAAATAGGGCGGAAGGATTTGATCGAGTGCCCAGTATCGATCGAGGGTGTCGATTTTTCGACCAAAGTTGCCGGTTTTCGCCCAGATTTGATCCATCAGTGTGGTAGTCACACGACCGCTTTTTTGAAAGAAGTAGTAACGCTCGCTGAAATTGCTCCAATATGATGGCGTTCAGGCAGGATCTACAGCATCTCAACTCTATCGAGCGACCGAAAAAATCTATCGATTTTATAATTTTCTGCAGCTTAGACGCTTCGGAGAAGGGATTGCACGCCGGACGTCAATCGTTTTGAGGACCTTACCACATCAATTCCTACGTTATAAGCGAACGCAGTTTTTTCTTTCTCATGGGGGTCGAAAAGTCATTAAACCAAGTTGTTCTGTTTTCGGATTTTAGAGACGAAGCCCCATGCACACGTTTGTCGTCCGCGAAACGTCTGGTTATGTTTATACCCACCAAAAGCAGATCAGGACAACTGCTATTCAAAACTTTGAAGAGATTGTAGGTGCGAAAATTTGCCATTTTTATGAAAGATTTGTAATGGGCGTCAAAATTTATGTTACTGCGTATTAAAAATCCAAGATCGCAAAAATCGTCTACTACTCTAAGTGTTGAATTCTGTAGTCTGTAGTGAGGGAGAGAGACCACATTTTGGCCTCCAATTATTAAGCAACAGGATTTCTCATGTGGAAGTGATTGTTTTCACTCATCCGGCCAACTGGATATGCAGTCAATCGCTGCTTGAACGCAGAGTCTTGGACCCCTTTAACTATGTTATAAATCTTTAAATCATCTGCATAGATCTGCATGTAACTCCCAACCTGGACACCGCGTCTGGAAGTTACGTACGTATAAATAAGGAAGAGGAGAGGAGAGAGCACTCCACTTTGTAGAGCTCCAGTACACGGATTGAAAACGGAGGTAAATGGTCCCTTAACTTTAACCTGATATGTCCTTCTAGTAAGGAAGCTGCGCGTCCAATTAATTATCGTAGGGTGAATATCGACCATGCTCATTTTGAACAACAATTGTGATGTCGGGACTTTATCGAAAGCTTTGGAAAGGTCAAAATATACCACATTTTACTTTCCATTCCTTCTGCCCAATCAGAGAGAAGTAAGCATTAAGGTTTCAACAGATCTACATGGGAAAAATCCAAGCTGGTTATCTGAGGCTATCATATTAACTTCGAGATGCATTAGAATGTATTTTTAAACGACTTTTTTCGAACGTTCGGGCGAGAACTGATGTGGTGTTTATTGGACGATAGTTACGATTGTCGTTTGAAGGAGATTTCTTAGAAATGGGAGTGACGAATGCATGCTTTCATCCTCTGGGCACCTCAGCTGTAATGAAGCTAAAATTGAAAATGTTCTCTAATGGACAAGCTATGTGGTTCATAATCCTTTGAGAAAACTCAATGAAATGAAGTCTGGGGAGAGAAAGCTAAATCTTGGCCACTTCGAAAGAACTTCATAAGTGTGCTCCTTATGAAACTACAAGGACTCCATTTGGGAAGCACTACGAGCACTATGGGAACTGAATTTGAACACATAACCGCTTGAGCCTGGCTTTGATGCGGTTGTGAGTCCGAATTCGTGAACGTTCTAAATTGTCTTAGGAACTGTGAAGCTAGTAAATTGGTTTTGCCCTGAGATGATGGGAGACAGAGGCCGCTTTCGTCAAAGAGTGGTGATAGAACTGTTCCCACTACGCGCATTAACGTATCTATAAAAATCCGTGGATCCGAGAAGTTTCTTCTCTATGTAAACCTATATGCTGTTACAGGATGTTTTGTTGCGATCAAAACTCTTGCGCCAGGCGGGACTCGAACCCGCATCTTCTGCTTTCCTGGCAGCGATGTTCGCCTTACACCACCGGCGCTGTTTGACCGCACGTAACATCCGCGATATCCTCGAGGTACATCAGCACCCACCTGTGATACGGGGATGTTCCGGCCGCTGATATCAGCATGGAACCGGTTAAGCTGAAGACCTTACTAGTAACAATGTTCTAACACATTTGCTTAAGCCTGGCGGTCAAACAGCGCCGGTGGTGTAAGGCGAACATCGCTGCCCGGAAAGCTTAAGATGCGGGTTCGAGTTCCGCCTGGCGCAAGAGTTTTGCTCTCAACAAAACATCCTGCAACAGCATATAGCCTCTCTACCAGCCACTTCAGGCTTAAGCAAATGTGTTAGAACGTTATGTCTATAGGTAGCTCTCGCCAATTTTCTGCTGTACACAGAGCACTTACGTCGTAAGTTGTGGACACCCTATTCCATAAGCCGCAGCGATAACTGTTCAACCTCTTGACGCAGTTGGGATGCCTTAGTTCATTCTTGTTCACTCTGACAAGAGGAACACGTAACTCTATAACGTGATGGAGAATGGCAAGAAAAGTCTCATATTTCTCATCAACAGACTTCTGGATATGGGCTACCTATCCAGTCAACGTTAGAGAGGTATTCCGTAATTTCGTCATAATTCGCACCCATAAAGTTTCTTTTCCACACGAAAGTTGGATGATCTGCCCTAACCCTTTCACGAAATTGTGCAACGATTTTATCAGATACCATCATTACAATAGTTCATGGAAAATTATCAAGCATTTAATATACAATAATAATCGATGAGTCCACTAATATCTACGGTCAAGACGGTCCTTGGGAAACTTCATTCGTTACTGTTTTTCATATTTAACAAATAATACAAATAAAGTAATTCAAATAATCAGCGCGCGGGAAAAATTTGCGCTGGCAGTCACCTCAAAATCGTGCGTGTCCTGAAAGGGTTAAGATAGATTTGGAAAGATACTGTAGCATGATCGCTATTCCCTATAGGTGGACCATCATAGACTCATATGTGAAGCACCTTAGAGTTTGTGTTCCATCCGTTTCTCAATAATAGTTGAACAGTGCAAAACTGTTCACAGAAAGAAGTAGAATTTTGACTAATCAAAACCGACACCGAAATTGGGAGACCTCTAGACTTTTAAATGTTGCATTATATTGCCAACTTTCCGGGGAAGGTTAACCTAACATTCTCTGTGAAATTATGATTGGTACAGCGGAGGAACCAACAAGAGTTTGGGAATCGTTGTGTATTACTACTTTTTGTCCGGCTAATCAGTCCGAACGCGTATACGTATTGCCAGTCTAGTCCTTTGCCGTCATACTTGTTGGAATAATGAAAGAAACACGGGCTTTCTAGCAGATGGATGACCTCGGTAGGCATTAAATCCATCCAAGCTTTATCATCCATATTGACGTATTCCCAAACTTGATAGAGATTAGTTGCAGATGGCCCTTCGCAGAAGCATCAGGAAGTCACGGTTCGATTCCTATAGCCAGGTATAGCTCTACATTCTCAATGTTAAGTCCCTATCCGAAGTTTCCCCACTGTAAACTAGATATCATTGCGCTACGGCTTTTTCCACAGTTTTTGAGGAGGAACAGGTAGTAGTGAACTCAAACGGACTTTTCGATTCCATACCACGTTTTAAGGTCATCTTGTTCATTTGCTTTAACAACTGTGAAAACACTTCAGCACTTCACGATACTTCATACTTTAGCGTGGCTGGATTATGTGCGCTGTTCCTGTATGACTTGCGTCCGCCGTTTAGACCTATGTTATACTTCGGCGACGCTGTTGTCGGCGACATCGGTGACAGTGCTGAGCGGATGCTAAGCAGTGCGTAACCGCCCGCGCAACACTGTCGCCGACAACCTCGTCGCCGAAGTATAACATAGGCCTTAGGCATGCGCTGCAGACTTTATCCTTGCTAGTGAATTAGGACCTGCGTTATTTAGTCACCGCCTTTGATGTTCTAATCCTTCCACTTTTGATTAACCTTCTGCTATGCTCGAGTACTGTGAGATGTGCCACGCTTCAGTTATCATCAAACCACATCCTCTTCTTAATCCTCAGCGTTTGTCCGCTTTTTTTCTCGTCATGGCGCGACTCTTTAAGACTCATTCATATATCTGGATAGACACCTGCTCTTTCAAGATCATGATCAACATATCAGCGCAACGCTTTATGGAAGTTAACTTGACCATTTTCCGAGCACTTCAAAGTTTTGCCCCGTTTTAAGACGGGTGTTTTCTTTCCCACCACGAACATGGATGCACCACAAACGGTCCTCGCGCATCTTACAAGCCTCTGACGAAAAACTTTTGAGTACCTTCCATGCGTGTAGTCAAAGCTGTCAAAATATTTCAGTCTCTTGACGCTCCGGTGGTTTTCGTATATTTCCTCTCAGGACAGCGCTCAACATGATACATCGCTACCGAAATAACGACGGTTCTTAAGGTCTTTGAATTTAGGAGCCTTGGCATCTTCCTGACGCGGAGCACGCCAGTCTACGAGCGACACTTGCATCCCGCTGCTTCTAAATTGCTCTAAGCGACGAATCCAAGCCTGCACCTCCTGTTCGTGTTCGACTCTATCTTCTCAAGCGAACATTGCCTCATCAGCACCATGCAACGTTCAAGTGAATAGTTTGCGAAGATCTTCAGTAGGATGCTGGTCGCGTCTTTGCGTAGTTGTAGCAGCCGCCAGCTGTCTCATGCACTTCGAATCGAGGTCCGAATTTCGCCAACGCCAACGAAAACTTCCATCATTTCGGGTGGGTAAGTTCGCACATGTTCAGTTCAGCAAAACCGATTTTGTAGAGGAAACAATATGAAGCGTCAGGATCTATCCTAGTCCGGGGGGGGCCACATAACTAAAAAATAGACAACAAAATAAATTTAAACTTACCGAGCGGCTCCTACAGGACGAAATGGAACCTAAAAGGGACTAAAAAGCGAACGAACAAACATAAAAATAAAAAATCGCCCCGGCTTACAACCGTCTCGGCGGGCAAAGAGCGACGGAATGGAGGCATGCCGCGTGCTGACCGCCGGCTGACATGTTATAACCAGGGCCTACCATGGTGAGGAGGGTGCATGAAGCCGCATGCCGCGTGCTGACCGCCGGCCGACATGTTATAACCAGGATCTAACATGGTAAGGAGGGCACACAACTTTGCCTGCTTACAACCGCAACAAATGTGTTTTTTCGTTTTTTTCTTTGCGACTTTTCTTGTTTAGGTTTAGATGTTGTTCTGTAGGAGCCGCTCGGTAAGTCTCAAATGGATTCGTTACATATAATAATTTTTACTTATGTGGCCCCCCCGGACTAGGATAGATCCGAAGCGTCATCTTATTAACGTAGGTTCTCATCCAGTTCCTGAGTAATTCAAGACCACTCTATGACCATATATAAAGGCTCGGCGAGGATAAAGGCTCTGCTGGATTAATACACAAGGTAGCTTAGTATTTGTTGACAATTAGACACGTGAGCACACTCTTAATGAACGAGTGAAGCAATTTTGCTTCTAGCGTAGAACTGCCTGCTTTCTGCTTGATCATACTCTAAACGCTTTTATCTAACTTTGTAGGTGGTCTTGTTAAATGAATTCAAGGAATGAGGGTAATTGGGGGAGACGCAGTCGCGTAAGGCCCCGTTTATACTTCGACGCCGAGCGCCCCACGCCACGCCACGTATTGTGGCCACATTGATCGAGCGACGCGATCGATCAATTTGGCCACAGTATATGGCATGGCGTCGCGCGGCGATAAAAGTATAAAGGCCCATGCACACTTCTGCGACATCGCGGCGCGGCAAGAGAGGCGACTGCCACTTCCGCGAAATCCGGCGGTCGCGGCGCGGTCGCGTTAGAGCATCGTTATAGGCGACGGGACCGACATCCCCGTGCATGCAGCGCCGCCAGGAGTGATTTGAACCATTCCAGCCTGCGGCACTCAGCGCGGCGTCGCCTGCGATAGCCGCCGCGACAGCCGCAAGAGTGTGCATGCCCCTCCCTGCGACACGTGTCGAAGTGTCGCGCCGCGGCAGTCGCAGCCCTATGCTTCATCATGGCCGCGCCGCGCTGTCGCAGAAGTGTGCATGGACCTTAAGGCCTCGTGCATACTTCCCGTCGCCGCGACGGAATCGCGGCGATGAGTTTTGCAGAGCGACGCTAAGGAATTTGAATTTCTCTGTGCTCGTCGCATCGCCCATCGCTTTACAAGGAAGCGCAAAGGCAATCCGTCCAGGACCAACACTAAACACCGCGCGGAGCGAAAAAGTATGCCATGGCCGCGATGGGCGCGGGAAGCCATCGCGGGCATGGCATACTTTTTCGCGCCGCGCGCGGCGTTTAGCGTTGGTTCTGGACGGATCGTCGCCGCGCTCCCTTGCAGAGTATACTTATGCTCGAATGACCTATTCGAATAGGTATTCGAATGATTTTCATTCGAATTTGAATATTCGAATTTGAATATTCGAAAAATCGCGTTCTTCGAATGTATTTGAATTCGAATGGTTAAAAATTGCGTTTTTCGAATGTATTCGTATTCGAATGTTCAAAAATGGCGTTTTTCGAATGTATTCGAATCCGATTATTCAGAGAAACCAAGTTTTTCGAATACATTCGGTTTTGAATGCTCGAAAATTTTCGGTATTCGAAATCGTTCGAATATTCGAAATTTCCCAGAAAGCAAAAACTATTCGACTATTCGAAAAGTGTCATTCGAATACCCAAAGAGAATTTGCGTAACGGCGCATTCTGAAAAGGCTTGTTAGGTTTTTCGGGTAATTAGGATCTCCAAAAGGTTCTTTCTGTGAATCAGATCTCCGTTACGACAGCGCCTCATCGATTCTGGTCATTACTGCGCCTGTGCAAAGCGCCCGAGGAAGAGTAGGAATTTTTGAATGCAAAAAAAAAACTTGGAAATTATGATTGTAACGGTGTTCCAAACGGACGCTACTTGCCCTTCACGCTGCAGTTAGGAGTCTGAGACCACAGGTCATTGCAGGATGGGAGTGAGGGTCAACAGGGGTGCGCTTCGGTCTTGTGCCACGTCCGATGTCTCCTTGTGCAGAACAGTGCCTTATGGAGTCAGCCATGTGAATTTCATCTCGCTGCTCGTTATGCTGTTCTGTTCCTCCGTGGTCGCTGAGTGCTCTTCTGGTTTTCGTTTCTACAACTACGGTTCCGCAAAAGCTACCTTATTAGGTTGTACGGAAACTTCTCAGCGTTTTGAGTACTTCCTTCCTTTGAACTACCATAAGTTTCTCAAACCTTATCGGATTTAGTCGAAATAAGCACAACTCGAATCAGCACACCTTTGCTAATGGGAAACCTGTCGACTTATTCCATCAGCGAAAAAATTAAGTTGTCGAGATTCGACAAAATCCACGAAAGCTGTTTTAGCCTGGTCCTGATAGGTGAAGGTTTTACCAGCGGGAAAGTTTTCGAAAGTGTTTGAAAACGTGTTAGTCGGTTGGTGAGAGGTTTGGAGAATATGGCGAGTAAGGCTGAACTTCAAATCTTAATTTGTTCAATTTTCGATTGATTTGTGAAGCGTGTGGTCGGACGTTATCGTGCAAAAGAATCGGGCCTCTTCCGTTGACCAGTGCAAGGCCGAAGTTGACGCAATTTTCGGTGCATTTCGGCTGATTTCCTTACGGTAGGACTCCAATGTAGTCGTTTGGGCTGGTGCCAAAAAAGTTGTATTGGATGACACAAGCCGACGACCACCACACGGTGGTCATTACCTTTTTTGGTGAGATTTGTCTTTGGAAAATGCCTAGGGAGCTCGTCGGCGTCCAACCACTGTCCGAAACGTCTCCTGTTATCATGCAGAAGCCATTTTTCATCGCAGGTGATGATTAGATCCAAAAATGGGTAACTTTGTTTCGTAAAAGTAGAGAAGAACAATTCTCGAAACGTGACAATTTTTTCATTTTTCGAGCTTTTTCACCTTTCCAAGGCGTTTCAAAGCATCGGCAACAGCAGTTTTACTGACGTCTAACTCTTCCGCGATCTCGCGAACTGTTTGGGATGGTTCAGCTTCCACCAATCACCTTCATCTCGTCGTCCAGTATTGCCTTAGGTCGACTGCTACGGTGGTCACCTTCGAGGCTGAGATCTCCGGTCCGAAATTTACTGAACAATTGGCGCACGGTGCTTTCTCCAACACCATTAGGCCCCACACTTGATTGATTTGTCGGCTGTGGATTGCCCTTAATTGAAGTTGGAATTAAACACCGTTCGGGATTGCTCCTTCGACATACTTCAATAAGCCCTTCAAGAACAGAAATATAAAACAACGTTGAAACATAAAATACTTAGTCAGATAGAGCGAAAAATCCTGTGCAGATAGCAATGCGCAACGCAAGTTGAATTTTTACTTAATAATAGACGAATGAAAAGTAGTAACCCAAAGCGCTGAGAACTTTGCGGACAGCCTAATATAAGGCGAACTTCTTCGTCGGTCGGTTGTTTTTGAGATTCGGCACGCATTCTACGTCTACGGATGTCGTGGATGCAATTTGAATGCGTATTTGGCCTAAACAATGACTTGCGCTGGCCAGTCGATGAACAGGTCACTGCTTTATCCTTCAAAAGAAAACTGACCCCGCAAGGCTTGCTTGGCCTGAACGGGACCCAAACCAATAGCCTTTGTTTGGAGTCAGCACATCAGGAGATGCATGCGACAGCCTGCATCTCCTGGTGTGCTTCCATACACACGTGGAGCTATAATAAAGGCACATTCTTGTCCATGCAATATGGTAAAGAAAGACGTTATGGTACTTATCGGGCTGGTGCCCGCTGCGAGAGTGCACATGCTCCTGGAACACTCACATTAACACGGTTTCTGTGGGCAGACACCTAGGCATGTGACGGAACTCCGGGACCGATCTAACTTACTTCTTTTATGATACCTTGCATGTGTGCAGTGAGCACCAGCCCGCTTAGTACCGAAGTTATTGTTTTCTTTCCTCTTTTACAGTAGCATAGTGCATAGAGTTGTTTTGTCGACCGGCTGTTATAGATCGATTTTATCGATTTTTGCTCTGAGTTGGCAATTGGGAGTGGGAATCGCGTGTATATGTCGGCTGTTTGGCAGACTTCACAAAAAGAAGGCGGTGTAGATCGAATGGCTGTTATTTATCGATTTTTGTTAAGCTTATCGTTTTATCAATTATCAATATGTTGGCTGGAGAATAGTTACATTCCCAAGTTCTTCGCAAATAAGAAATACTTACTTTTTCTACCACTTACTTGGATGAATCACCAGAAAGAAATGAGACCGGCCCTCACGGCTGGTCTATTCCTAGCTACCTGTAATACATTTTGTGGTCGGAAAATTGACAGTGTGATACTTCACGTTTTTAGACGAGTAGGCCAGATGCTACAAATTTACACATAATACTTCGTCGTCGGTCCGTCATTAGCTGCCATTAGGCGAAAGCTTGTTCCTGAAAGTTCTTAACATTCAGACACCCACCAATTCCAAAAATGATCCTTTTGAAGTGACCCAGAAGCTTGCAGTGGCTCAAGAAGATTGCTTCCCTTCAAATGTCTTGTAAACCTTTCGTTTGTTCCTCATGAGTAGCACCTTACAACTCACAGGAACTCCTTTGGAACAAATTCGTATTTCAGTGAACAAAAGAATTAGATCCTTCCATGTGCCCTTTGATCCCAGTATGTGTAAGTTCTCCATCTCATTTTTACAATGTACAGGGGTTTATGAGAAACCTGCCGATAAAAACCTCGTGCTTAACTAGGAAGGAATCCGTTATGTAATGCTTCCATTTTTCATACAGGCTGTCGTCTATCATGTCTATCAGGCATTGATTTTTCATTCGCATTCGAATATTCGAATCGAATGTTCGAGTTCGATTATTCGAAAAATTGCGTTTTTCAGATATATTCCAATTCGAATGTTCAAAAAATCGCTTTTTCCGAATGTATTCGAATTCGAATGTTCAAAAAATCGCGTTTTTCGAGTGTATTCGAATTCGAATATTCAGAAAAATCACGTTTTTCGAATATATTCGATTTCGACGTGTGGCGCTTAAGCTTCTCTCTTAACTGGTCGATGCAATAATTTATGCTTCAGTAGAGCTCATACATAATTGAGTCCACGCTTACCTGCGTCATCATGCGGTGTTCGGCACTACTACGGAGCGTTATATTTCCTCGAAAGAACAGAACACCTATGACGATAGTGTAGGCGGTGACCGTGCTTATGCCCACCAGGTAGTTGCAAACCTTATTCATCCTTAACATGAAGGTTGTTACTTCACTGTGCTCCAAAATGGCTTCTCGAACTCACCAGATTATAACAAGGGTGCCCTTTGCATTAAAGTAGTACCTGCGTAGATTCACCGGACAAAACATTACACCTGCCAATGGAGTGCACATGAAGGATACCAACATGATAAAAAATACCGCTTGCGCAAGCAAATGAATCTGAAACGAGAACTAAACGTCTTGTGCACCTTCGAAAATTGGGATTGCAACTATTAGTTTGGTGACAAGGTTGTAGCTCTGCCCTTTATGTCATATCCGGTACGTCGGAAGCGCATTACTGAAGCTCAGCAGCACCGTGGTAACGCCTTTTCCCTTAACGAGAAGTTCTCCTTTCTGTTTGCTTCTTCTGCAACACAGATTTCGACCCAGACGTTCAGCACTGGTGTCATAAAACGCTGGTGTTCGGGATTTCAGGCTCTGAACCGCGGTGAATTCGCGTCGGCGCATGGGAATGCCCGCTTCCAGGAGACACATTGTTCACGACCAGTGAACGGATGTCGAGAGTTCAGTGAAGACGTCTGACGATCACTAGCGTTCTACCCCTAGCACGGCCCAACAGTCGAGCAATAACGCCTCCGTCTCCATGATTTCATAAGACAGCCAGTAGCCTGTAAGCTCTGGTTTGCCAGGCGTGGGCCTGCCAGGGAGAAGGAAAAAATGCACTACTCTCGACCACGGAACCGTGAATCTTATCCTTGTGCTCAAAAAGAGCAACGCTGCCATTATCAAACACCTGACGTTCACGAAACGTCGCAGGAACTCACTTCAGCGAAGTATAACTCTTCTCAAGAGGAATGAACGACAGATGCTCAGCGAACTTCTGAACGATGGAAGGCATTCGACAGATTTACTTCGAAAAGGAAAAACAAGTTCTCCATTTGATTTTTGATCCGCCTGTGGATCCATGAAAATGCTTATCCCAGAAGGATTTGGGCTCGTGCCACGTTAAACATGCAAGCATGTTTGCGCCTTTTTGCAAAAATGACAAATCTTACTACACATAATTCAGTTAATCCGTGGGACCTGCCGATATCATCAAGCGTAGGCATCAGAGTAAGGGGAACCAATGAATGAGGACCAGGAAAGAGGGGACAAGTAAAGGGGGACCAGTAAGGGGGGGGGGGGGGAAGGCAGTAAAGGAGATCAGTAAAGGGGGAGGTGGAAGTAAGGGGGATCAGTATTCTCTCTCAATATCGTCCAACGAGTGTCGAGTTTCCGAAGACGTGGGGCGCAGAAAGCGTGTCATAGATACCGTTGCAACGTGGTTACATCTGCGGCGGGACTCAGTAAATGTGCCATATACGTTATGCATCGTGCGTCGTGACTCTGAACACGTGCCAGAGGTAGGGAAAATGACTACTGGAATCAGAGGAGTACTACTCCTGTCGGACAGTAAATGGTATTGACGGTCGAGCAATACCGGTTGTTTTTCTGCTTATGTTCTTGCAGATTAAGCGCTTTGGATTGGGACTCTCATCACGTTGCTTGACACGTAGAACGGGCATTTCGGAGAATAAGAAAGACATGAGAGAGAGGGTGCACGGGCTTCATTGGAGCAGTTTTGAGAACTTTCTGGTCAACCATATCCCAATATTCTAATCTAGAGGGTGTCTCAAAAATTTATGCACTGTTTGAAAGGTGATAACCTTACTCACAGTGAAGATACTGAAGAAGTTATAAAATCAGATGAAAGATGAAGAAAATATAAATTTTTTGACACATGAGCGGTTGGGATTGCGCCATGCACTCGTCTGAAACCTTGCATTTTACAATCGATTGATTGTGTTTTGCTTGAGTACGTGTTATAAATTCGTTTTAAAGTTGCCGTTTCGACTGATTGGCGCTTTCTCCAAAGTTTAAAACTTAAACACACTCTACGGCTTAAAAAATCCAGGGTATTTTAAAAAATGCAGGTGAGATTTAAGAGGTTCTAACATTGCTGCTAGTGAAGCTTTTGAAGACATTTAAGATTCACGTGAAAGCACAGGGTAACGAGATCTCTGCGACACGCAAATAGTCAAGATTGCACCATGGTCCCGCCTGAAACGTTGCGTTTCAGATTCGATTGTTTGTGCATGGGCTGAATGCTTGTCACAATCTTGCTATTAATTGACCACATTAACCTGCACTGTGCTTCTTTTAACGTTTTTCGTCGTTCAGTAGCTGCAATTATTCTGATTGATCTCTCCATTCAGCTTGAATGTTGTTTCATCAGTCCACAGAATCCGTCTGGAAAATGGGGCACTTGCTCCTATTTAAATAGTGCAATCAATAAACCCGCATGTCACGTGGCTTTTACGTGATTGTCAAGTTCTATACGTTATAATAAGCACAGTGCAGGTTAATCTGGCCAAGTAGTAACAAGATTGTAACAAGCATTCGGCCCATGCACAAACAATCGACTCTGAAATGCAAGGTTTCAAGCAGCGGCATGGCGCAATCTTGCACGCCGCTTGGCTAGCAGCAATGTTAGAGGCTTTTAAATAGTGCCTGCATTTTTAGGATACCCTGATTTTTTGCAAGCCGCAGTGTGATTTTACGTTTTAAACTCTAGTAGAAACACAAATCAATCGAAACGACCACTCTGTGAAGAATTTATAACAAGTATTCAAGCGAAGCACAATCAATCGAGTGTGAAATACGAAATTTCAGACGACGGCGCAGTCCATACCGCTCATGAGTCAGAAGATTTATACTTTTTAAGCTTTCATATGAGCCTTCTACTTTCTAAGTATCTTTACTGTGAGCAAAGTTATCACATTTCAAACAGTGTATACATTTTTTGAGACACCCTGTATGTAGCGAAACCAGTTCTTTACCATAATGATAGTAGCAAGCCTTAAAGAAAAAAGGAAGACGGTCGGGGGTGTTCTATTTTTGCGACTTGGGAATAAACCACCAACCAGACGTTTGGCGACCGGTAGGGCGCTGGTACTCACCACCACCCAATAATACCCTACCGCAGCCAAAATGTACTCTTCGGTTGCAAAAATGGAAGCAGTCCAGAGCAAATCGCAGGACCACTTCCGGAACCGAACCCTCGATTCCCCTGCCGCAACTCCGCATCGTCATCCGCTCGACCACACACTTCTGTTCTCGTCCGATGACCTACACGACCATATAGGACTCGTTCAGAATCTCCGGACCGAGTTCACCGACCTCCCTTGTAGGAACAGATTCTCACACGGACACTTACATTGGACACTCAACCTCTACTCGTGGACTGGTACCATCACATGCTGCTCGTTTCTGTTGCTTCATTTATGCCGACAGTTGGAGGGGTCATACCTCATATAGTCAAGGTTCATCCCAAAAATCTGCCGCGTGTCGTGTACAGTGTAAGCGAAGCTAGCTGAGCGTTCTGTGATTTCCACTCCTTCTCTGATCCGATTGATTCCAGCGAGCCGAGGCGGGGAGCGATCGTGGAGATGCGACGAGACGACGACGGCGGCCGGCGGCATCGAGGACGACGGCGGCGGCGAGGACCCCAACGACAGCGGGCTCAAGGGCGACTCCGAGGGCAACACGATCGACTCCTCATCCCGGGACACTGTGATCCACACTTTCGCCCATGTATCGACTGCTGCTATGGATAAACCTTACGCCGAATCCAGTGTTACCACCCCTCGCACTTACTACAGGAAGGGGAGGGAGCTTTGCTTTGGAACTAGTGCTTTTGGAAGCCTATAGTGGAACATGCACCTGTGAAATATTGGGAAGGTGATAAATACCAAACAGCTAACGAACAAGAAATGCAAAAAATCGGCAAGGCACGAGAATCGAACACCTCACCCTCTGGCTGCGAAGCACCGTCACTCCCCTGAGCTACCGACCTGCTTGCTTTTTTTTATCCACCTCTCTTATCTAAGCGTAGGACACGCACGTTCAGGTGCTGACAGTGCTGTCCGATGGTCGACTTTCAGGGTGCTCCTTGGGTTCAAGGACTTTGCAAAAATGAAACACACCTTACTACTCTTTGAAGGGTGGGGATTCTCGCAGTGTCGATCGTTTTCGCCGTTCAGACATACGCCTGAGGCAGTTCCCTGGTTGGTTAGCCAAAAGAGATTTTTCCAAGTCGGGAAGAAGTAAACGACTACTTTCTGTTGGACGGTGACCAAATTTTGACTCAAAGCGGTATAACTAACTCAGAACTGAAATATCATAGAAAAGAAAAAAGAACTGAATGCTTAACGTCGGCCATTCCGAGATGTGTAACCGTCTGCTGTACGGCATATGACAGTGTAAGTGCAAAGAAAAGTTCGTGGCGCGCTTGACTAGAACAAGCCATCCTACTGTTAGTCTACCGAACGTGATTTCTTCAGCAGCTTTCATCTGACATCGAGCAAAATGAGTATTTACGTCATGCTTGTTGGAGTATCCCACGGACTTGTGTGAAACACTCATCATACACGTCTTTGCTTCAAGTAAATTACTTGTGCTAACATTAAGCCGGGTGGTGTGTGCGTGCGCTGTGCGTCGTTCGCAGTCTGAACACAGTCTTTTGGCGAACACTGACAACATTACATTTAGCTTGTTGAAAGCGTTAAATTCCCTCTTCCTACCCTCTGCATTCATTTGATTCGGTGGATTGGTGTAATTCCAATGATGAGGCAATGAAAGCGGACAGGTTTCTAGGGAATAGAACAAATTCATAAAGTGGTATGAGTACTCCTCTTATTTATGTTGATTACCTTAAGCACACTAGGTGTCAGAATCCGTTCGGCTTTGAAGGGTAGCAACGTGTATACAACGCGGTGAGTCACAAGTGAAAACCCAAGAGTTGTCTCGGCAAGAAAGCAGGACATGAAGATAGCTCCAATGAACTGAAACTGTGTGCACAGCTGACTGATGGACATCTCTAGGAACTGGTGGCAATTAGTTGTTAATAAACACGAATAAAAAGTGTTAAAATATAGTTAGCCAAGATTTTTACCCTGTCTATAGGAGCTCCCTGAGAAGACAGGATGAACCGAACGCGAGCGACGACTTCTGTCGCGTAGAACACGGCCCCAATGACGGAAATCGACCGCAGCAGCGCGTACGAGTAATCCGACTGGTAACCGGAGAACGAGTGCGTCACCTGAAGGAAAGCACAGTCAAGGCTGGCAAGGAAATAGGAGTGCTGGCTCCAGCTTCTTCTCTGGCTGTCCAATAGGCAATGTTTGCCCGCACACAACAGCTTAATGGAGCTACTACTTGACTGAAAATACTTAAGGCGCAGTATAGAACTTGAAGACCTAAAGAAATTTGATAAACATACCCTTATTATACCAATTCCAACGGCCGGATGATAACTTGAACAGCCTGTGCTTGCCGACACAGCTGTCAGCGGCATAAAGCATTTTATACCCTTTGCATGCTATAAACCTCTAACTCTGTTGTTAGGTCAATTTTTTGACAACCTAGCGATTTCATAGAGAATAAATTTGAATGAAAGGTCTGTAAACATATTTCAAGTCTACCAGAAAGTTCTCTAGGTTATCGTGCTTTAAATCAGTAAGTTCAGTTAAGTGCTAGTTTAGATAAGTGATATTATTAATAACTCAGCTCATATTCATAGATTTACTTCCTGACGAAATCACTTTCCAATAGATGAGGCAGTGTTTCTTCAAATATGTAAGCATGTACCGTAGTTGTAGTGCAAAGTTCTCTTCACTACTGTTATAAAGCTAAAGATTATTAAGTCTTTATATAAATTTGGAAAAGCAACATATCACCGCCAGACTGCTGTCTGTACTAACTATTGAGCGTTTAATATTGAAAACCTTATTTTGAGGTAATGTAGATGATCGTTATATAGCTTGTCGTAGTTATGCGTAGCAAATTCTAGATTGGGGCTGTGGTAGCGCAGGTGGAAGGGGATTTATGACATTGTCTAAAGTTTAACCGCATTCACTAAAAACCATTTCTATTGGGCTGGCGGAAAAGTCTTGAAACAAAATTTTGAAAACTTCGGAACTTTCTGGAAAAAAGCTCAAACATTTTGGGCCAGTGAGGATCGTGTAGAAGGTTCCAGAACCTTTCGCAGTACGAGTATATAAAGACCCGCACTCGTCATTTTGGTGACACGACGAAAATGATTATCCAAGAACAGCTTCGAGTGGTCATCTTCTACGAATGGTGCCGAGACTCTAATAGCACAACGGTCTCTAATATCACCGATGCCTTTGGGTAGGGGACTGCAAGCCACACCACAGAGCATCGTTGATTCACTCGCTTTGATTCAAGAGATATGAACCTTGGAGACGGAGAGTGCAGTGGACGACGCTCTGCTATCGGTGATGATGGGTTGCAGCTCGCTCCAATCCAGAAACAACTAGATGGTGGAGTGGGTGCACCTACACGACCTGGGCTGTCGAAAAGTTTTGACAAGTGTAGCTACGCTACAATAATCGATAGGGTAAGCAGTTGGAAATGTTGTTCATTTGTTTTGATTCCCACGCTTAGCTCGAAGATATGAGTGAAAACATTTAGGGATATGCTTACATTCCTCCGTGAGAACGTCTTCGACCTTGCACATATAAGCCGAGCGAACCCGCGATGGTGGCTCTGGTGGCTCTGGTGGCTCTGGTCGGCTCTGGTCGTTCTGGTCAGCTCTGGTCGACTTCGACGACTCTCGCCCGACAACTTAACCTGCACTACGACGACTCGCGGTTCCTCGTGCAATACCCAGTCAATAGTCAATAGCCAGTAGAAGTTAGGGACGTTTTGCAATAATAAACTCGTGTGTATCACCGGTGTCAAGTGGACTAAATCTGGTGCATCGGAGGACATCTTCGAAGTCAGGTCGGTTTACCAAAAATCTTATCCTTTCTTATTTTCGGTTCTTCGAGGCAATAACATTCTCAATACTTTGCAATAATCCTTCGTCTGGACATTAGTCAATAACCTTCGGCCAATATCCTAAATTTCTCAATCACCTCAATAGCCCGCGTTCAAAGGACAATAACTGGGACAAGAAAAGGTGTCAATAATTTGGGGAAGAAAAGGTTATCTCCCAGGACAATATCAATTGAGACAATAACTGGCTTAGCAACCCATAATGTCGTCCCTAATAAGCTGCACGAAGCGGCTTCTAACGACATACAACAATAAGCTCGAGCATATAATCACTAGTCTCAAGGGTGAAAAGCTCGTGGACCTCGCTGGTGATCCCAATTTGTCTCCTGAGGAATTGTCCGAAACATCAACAAGTTAGAGGGAGGTATAAGTGTCATCGAGTCATCAATAGCAAAGGTCGAATCAGCACTTCATGACCTTGCTTCAGTACTCGACACTAATGCAAAGGACAAAGAGGATAGTGACTTCGAGAACTATATTTGTAAAAGTGAAACCAATTTAGCAATGGCATTCGATTACAACATCATCTTGCAAGCACGACTTCGATCGTTAAGAGGCTCCAACTCTCAAAGAAGAGTTCAATCAATATCAGGTCGCAATGAATCTGATATGGCTTCGCCGACAGCTCGGGCAACAACAAGAACGCCGCAGCTACCCGTACCCATACCGTCATTCGGGGGAAATATATGGGAGTGGGAACAATTTTGGGAAATTTTCAATACTAATGTTCATTCCCAAGAAATTCCTGAAATGGTAAAATTCAATTACCTCCTCAATGCTTTAAAAAGTGAAGCAAGAGAGTCGATAAGGAAATTTCAGATCAAAAAAGACAACTACTCCAGAACAATACAGTTTCTTCTCAATAAGTACAATAACAAAGAGGCACTGATTAATAACCTAGTGGAAAAGTAGGATGGTTGTACTCCATGCAGTCAAACCGTTGGGGAACAGCGCCATCTTCTGGAAGAGCTACAGGTTATTGTCGCTCAACTTACTGAGAAGGGGGAAGAAGTCAACAGCGCCTGGATAATTAAGAAGGTCCTGACGAAATTCCCTGACGAAGTCAAGAGGAAAGTAATTGCGAAAAAGCAACAACTTCCATCATCCACTCTTTTCACAATGGAACACCTATTCAAGTACGTGGATGAAATTCTCTCGACCGAGGAAGCGTTCCTCATGTTTTCAAACACATCAGCGCCCAGAATGCCAACGCTGATTAACGCTGCGAAGTCGCCGCGAATTCAGCAATCAAGAACTCTACAATGCATGTATTGTAAGGGCAACCACTCACCCAATAACTGCATGAAGTATGCAACCCCGCAGGAGCGATCTACATACTTGCGAGGAAATCACTTGTGCCTCATATGTGCATCAGCAGAGCACTGCACTACTCAGTGCAGAGGTCGTATGTGCTTCAATTGTAAGGGAGCACACCACACGTCGTGCTGCTTCAAGAGCAAGACGACTACTCAATCCTCATCAACACTCGCCCAAAATAGCTCCAATAATAGTACTCCGAAGGGAAAAACGGTGAACACTCCATAGGAAAGAGTTAAAGTAAGTAACAACAAGGCCTCGACGGTCCCGATTCGTTCACACAGTGTCACTACTTCGGGCAATACCCCGATCAATACGGCAATTCTTCAGCAGCAATCCACTCCTACAGAGAGTTTCTTTACTCACCATGCCTACCTATCGGGGAACTAACAGCTATGGATCACGAGACGAAGTCCCTCGTGAAAATTCAGGTCCTCCTTGACACGGGAGCAGAGATGTCCTTCATTGATGAAGCACTTGCTCAGAGGCTTCACCTCCCGGTTCTTGATGAAAGGGAGATTCAATTCCACACCTTTGGATCCCAAGACACAAGAAAGAGTAAATGCAGAAAGGTGTATATGGAAGTCTGGGACACGGATGGGACACCTCACAGTCTGCAACTACTCACTCATGATGTCTTAACACATCCTCTAGTGACGCCAAGTCTTCCAACAGGAGACATAGAGTTCATCAAGTCACTCAACCTGCCGATAAAGTGGAAACACGAAAACAAAAGGGTAAAGCCTTCAATTCTTTTGGGTTGCGACCACCTGTGGTTATTCGTACGAAGTGATGAACCCTCAATAACATTACCATCTGGGATGCATGTCCTTCCAACAAGATTGGGATACTTGAAACCAGGAAAGGCCAATTCACAGATGAGTCAAACATTCTAAATTTCCCAATCGAAGGAAGAAGAGGTCGAAAAATAAGAAAACTACTGGTCAATGGACACAGCTACTATTTCTACAATCAGTACAAACGACGGGGAGGTAACCGAAGAAGAAAGGGACAAGTGGGAGGCATTCTGGATTATGGATGCAGCAGGAACGGAAGAATTTACCGGGTCGGAAAAGAATGTGCGCTCTGCCCAGGACAGGAAAGTATGGGAACAGTTCAATAATACGATAGAAAAGAGAAATTATGGGTATTATGTGCGACCTCCTTGGATAGAACAATATCCGTATCTACCGGACAATAAAACTCTGTCATACAAGCGACTCCGATGGACGACAAGTTCACTACATACCTCACCAGCCGGTGATAACTCCGCAGAAGACAACAACAAAGCTACGAGTTGTCTTTGACGCATCTGCCCATTACAAAGGGTATCCATCCCTTAACGACGTTCTTTACAGAGGACCGGTAATGCTTCCTTCACTATACGGAATTCTCCTAAGCTTCAGAATTGGGAAAATCGCAATAACATCTGACGTAGAACAAGCCTTCTTACAAGTTCGCCTACAGGAACAAGATAGGGACGCGACAAGATGTCTCTGGCTACGAGACCACAAGCAACCGCCATCCGCGGAAAACACTCAAACCTTTCGGTTTACCAGAGTAACGTTCGGATTGAAGTCATCTCCTTTCCTCCTCGCAGGAACAACTCATTGCCATCTAAGCACTTACGATGCGGAATCTCATCTGGTTGAGGACATCAAGGAAAACCTCTAGTAGACAATCTTGTGATGACTACTGATTCACTGTAAGGGGCACAGCGTCTTTATCAAAGAACGAAGCAGATGTTTACCGATCTCAATATGAACCTGCGAGAATTTTCCACTAACAATATCCAACCGGTCAACACCATACATGCTCAAGACAGGAGTTCCGATCTCCATCCTAAGGTACTGGGCCTCAAGTGGGATACACAAGAGGATACAATTCGTATAGGTTGTCAGCTTCCTGACACTCCACTGGTGACAAAGAGAACAGTAACCAGTGCCATAGCCTCGGTCTATGATCCTCTAGGATGGATCCTTCCACTCCTCCATAGGGCATAGATTTTTCTTCAAGATCTATGGAGGGAACAATACGATTGGGACTCCACACTTCCACAGGATAAGGAGCAAGAATGGAATCAAATAGTAGAAGCAATACAAGGCTTCGAGAAACGGATCCCACGCTTTCTCGCTCCGAAACGACATCAAGCCCTCCTAGTTACCTTCGCTGACGCCAGTTCGACCTCGATGGCTGCGTGCATGTATCTATGTCAAGATGATCATGCATCACTGCTCACAGCGAAGTCAAAACTACCATCGCTTCAGGCGCAATATACAATACCCAAGTTGGAGCTCAATGCAGTCACTTTAGCAATGAGATTATCCAATTTGGTATTCAACCATCTGGAAGCGTCTATCCCCATACATGAAATATACGTATTCTCCGACTCCGAAATCGTATTGGGATGGCTTAAACGCAAGCCAGAGCGAGAGACGGGTCCATTTGTTCACAACCGCCTTAACGAGATTCACAATATCAGTACCCATCTCGCTCAGCAAAATTGCTCAGTTAAATTTGGCTACGTTCCATCCCAAGAAAATCCTGCTGATTGTGAGACTAGAGGACTGACTAAAGAAGAACTCGATACCCACAGTTGGTGGTCCGGACCTAGTTTTTTGAAAGCGCACCCGAGGTGCTGGTCCGACGAGCATAAAGTCTTTGGACTATACCGAGAGGATCAAAATGTTGAGAGTTCGTCCAAATTCGAAGACAGTTCTGGCCTAATGTTATCCGTAGAAAACCAGAAAACTAAACTCCATGAGCTTCTCAAACCAAGCCAAGTCCGCACGATCACACACGCCAAGAGGATCATGGCTTACGTCCTTCGGTTTCTCGGCATATCTTGCAGCACGTAAATCAAAGGCGTAGGAAGAACATTCACCTATCCTGCGTAGCAGAACTAAATCATCTGCAATACCCACACATCTGGGTGGACTCGAATTCGAGGTTGCCACAAGAGCGCTAATCCGGCACCATCAGGCAACTTACGTCACCAATCAAATTCGACGTTCTCTACGACAACTCAATATACAGCCGGATACGCATGGCATCCTTCGCTGTTATGGAAGGCTTAACCGAGCGCAGCTCGACAATAACGCCAAGAATCCAATATTGATCCTTCAGAAAACGCTGTTGGCGGAAATCATCATCCGCGACTTCCATCAAAGGGGACACCCAGGAATAAACCACACCGTTGCATTAATTAGACAAGAATATTGGATACCTCAAATTCGCTCACAGGTAACGTCAATGATTCGGAAATGCGTACTTTGCCAAAGGTTTAATAACCTTCCTTTTAAGTATCCTGCTCAAGAAGACTTACCAAAGGAGAGAGTGGTACGGTCCTATCTCTTTGAACACGTTGGTCTTGATTATTTTGGACCAATGTTCATATCATCCTCGTCGAGAACTTAAGAAAAGTGTTATGGTGCCATTCTAGCCTGCATCGCAACAAGACTCATCCATCTTGACGTTGTCTCTGATCTGACAACCAAGGCATTCCTGCACATGCTTCGTCGATTCTTTGCAAGGCGCGGGGTACCTCGCACAATAACTTGCGACAATGTACCTACGTTCGAGTTAGGAGAAGCAATACTGAACGAGAGCATCCAGGAAGACAAGAATGATCCTTTCATTGCAAGAGAGCTGAGCAATAGGGAGATAGAATGGAGACACATCACTCCATATGATCCATGGCAAGGAGGATTTTACGAGAGGCTGATCAAGTCTGTGAAACACTCACTATTCAAGACAATCAGCAAAACAATACTACCCTTTGAGGAATTGTCTACCGTTTTGATCGAAATTGAAGCTCTTCTCAATACCGGCCTGCTTACATATGCCAGTAGCGATCTGCACATGGAACAGATCCTACTTCCTATCGACTTTCTGCAGAGGGATCTTCTCATCTCGTACCCAATAGGATACGCGGACGAATCTTTCGAGGATCCACAATATCTCCCGTCAAAGGAAATAACTATAATCGAGACAAAACGACAGGCAATTCAAGCAGTCGAAACATCATGTCAACTTACGGAAAAATTTTGGAAGGTGTGGCAAGCTCAATACCTTACAGCACTACGTGAGAAGCATACTCTTTCAATAGGAAACAAGAGAGGATGTTCACAATTTCCATCGAAAAGAAAAATAGTTCTGATAAGCGATCCAACACTGCCACGGCATTCGTGGAAAACGGGGATAGTAAACCAACTAGTCAAGAACGCTCAAGGGACAGTCCGAGAAGCCGTCGTACGTTTGCCATCGCGACGCCTCATTCGGCGTCCTGTCAATCTTCTAGTACCTCTCGAGTTGGAGGACGATCCCATGATTGAAGACCAACTAGGACAATCAACAACCAAGCAGCAAGAAGATCAGAACGCCGGGGCAAGCAGAACAACGTCAGGTCAACATCGATACAACTTGCGGAAACGTAAGTATGTCGACTACAGTGAAGATGTAGAGCAAGAAGAAGATCCAAGATCATCATTTGAATTTCTTCCAATCCATATGGTACAGATTGTGATGATCTGCTCCTTCACCTTCACAGCACGTGCGACGAACCTGCCAAAAGGTAGTGGGCCAATACGTTCAATGCTATGTGTGCCAAGGGGAGTGCATGTTGTATCGACATTCCAGACTCCATACGAGATCTGCGCAGAGCAATACTGTGTTCAGGTTGACAATCCACGATTCCAAGAAAACATCAGTTTTCCACCAGAAATAACTCTGCATGATCACCTGGTGCAGTGGAAATTCAATAACGATGAATCAGTAGATATTATCGAGACCTCATGTCCTTCAAGCCCTTTCTGCCAGTCAATAAGGTGCACATTCTGTTCAGCCAATACTCTCAATCCAGAGTGCTGGCCGAAAAGCGCAATATTCGCAACATAATAACGGGATGCTACGTGTTCCTCTACGTACCCCTAGTCTTAAGTCAACCAATACGCTTAGTGGGCAGATTGCTGTGGGTATCTCTAAAATTTGCCATCCGAGGAAGCCAAAGTCTTCGGCGGACGACTGCCACGAGGGCTACAACACGGCGACGAATTTCAGAAATCATTGCAATATCCATCACCCTCAATGCCCAATTATGTCACCTATGCCAACAGGTTAATCTCCTTACGTACTACTCAAATGTCTGCGCAAAGGGCTCTCCAGCAAACTGCCAGATTCAGCTCTCAGAGGTGTTCAATCCGTTCAAGCGAGAAGCGTGCTTACGGTTAACCCAAAACGACATATCAATACAAGAAGTTCGCATTGAATGGGACGCATTACTTCTCACTTAAGAACCTGAGTCTGATCTGTTCACGAGAGACACCAGGCATAAGGTTGTGGACCAGGGATGAGCGGATAATAAAATTTTGAAACACGGATAACGGATAACGGATAACGAACAAACAACAAAAATTAAAACTAATTTTAAACCATTCTTTTTCTATTAATAGGTCGGGATTTGTAATATTGTCCTCGTCACGTGTCAAATGAGCAACCTTTAACCTCCTTATCGGTGTTTTTCTTCGAGGCGCGAAGTAGCGCACTCTGAGAAGGCGCCGACTATCGCATTTACTCCGACTCAATGTTCTTGGTTCGGATTTCCAGTAGGTATCAGGATTGCACGGGTATGTAAATGCACTGACTTGTCCATCGGTTGGTCACCACAAGTCATTGGTGAAGTACGTATACCAGTATTGAACCCGCACTCGCCACAGCTACTTCTACTGCTCAGCAACTACCCGTAAACCTATTGTCCGCAAAATGTCTGGTTGGGACTTCGGCCCAAACTCCGAAACAAAACGCCTTGGACACGACGGTTTATTGACCCTTCGGTCACATTAGAGGAGAAAAATTAATCTTGCTTATTAGAATAATACAGAATAGAGTAAGGGAAGATCCTTAAAACGATTGACGTAAGCCTTGTCCGCTGCCCACCGCATGACTGGTGTTCCCATCCCGAAGGATCTAATCTGCATAAAAATTGATAGTCGATCGGTTATTCGGTCAATCGATACTGTTATCTTGTTCTAAAAACTGTCTGAATCTCTTTGGGGTATTTCCTGCAAGCTAGAGTAACTCAAATTTGGGCGAAAACCGATAACTGCGGTCGAAAAATCATCGATTAATATTGGTCTCCTCATCCGGCATAATCATAATCACATCCCGGTTGGTCAAATCGGGGTGTAGAACGACAGCTCCTATCGAAAATCGATGCCATCGATGAATAGTGATTGTCCGTTCGAATCCTTCCACTCATTCCTCCAACCTGGTCATTTCCCGCTAATTTTGGTTTATTTCCATCCATTGCACATGAGGATAGCCTTGACAGGTTTTACATTCACGTGCGGGTCACTTTTACACGTTTGAGATGATTTACTGGTTCACACAGGTTTGTGACACAGACACACACACGGACAGACGGACTAACGCTTTTATATATAGTAGGATAGGATAGGATATTAAAGTACTGGCTTTTCACCACTCGGAAGTTATGCACATGTCAAACATAGTTTCAATGCGGTAAAAAATCGTGTACATAGAAGACGAATATCTGGCACATCCTTAAAACGAAGTGATTCGTATGAAGACTTATTCCTTTCTCCTCCAACCGGCACGTTTTTCCCAGACACTACATTATGCTAGAAGGAATCCTGGTGAAAACCCCACAAATAGAAGTGAGCAAGGCAGTGTTCTGCATTTCAGAACGAGTTATGAGCAGGTTGATAGTTTGGCCTAATTATGTCATTATGTCAAAACTAAGAGAAGGTTCTGACCTAGCACTGCAAAGCTTATATTCAACAAAGTAATCATAAGGGTGCAGATTTTGTTGTTCGTTGTCCGGCCAAAAACCACCGGATAACGAACAACAAAACGGATAGGCCGAAACCCGCCGGAAACCGGGTAACGGATAACGGATAACGGTTAATCCGCTCATCCCTGTTGTGGACAGCAAGAGATGCCCACATAGTGGCTCTTGTGTTGGAGGCAAGTGCGGGTCAATAAACGCCTCAAGCATAATTCCAGAATTAGAAGTGGGGAATAGATATCCAGGCAACACGGCATGTGTAGAGTCCTGTGGAGGCCCAGGCTGCGACTGTTTCTATTTGAGTTCAGGATGCCTATTTTACAAGATCTACCTTCAACCCATCAATAACAACACATTTGAGATTTTCCACTGCAATAAGTGGGCCGAATCTGCAAGAATCAAGGTCAGTCATTTCAATAGCATTCAGAAAAAATCTAGCACCGTCACGAAACTTTTACAACCAAACGTGCCAATAGTTTGGAACATCTTTACAATAACGCTAACAAGTATCGGAATTCCACCGTTGCCACTGCTCAATACTCAATTCATAGCCAGTGGAACAAAGATAGCATTGTGGAAAACAGGTGCGCTTCCTCCTCTACGGTGTTCCAATGTAAGTAACGCAAGAACCTTGAATTGTGACGTCTTTGAAGACTGCACATGCACGCCCGCTGAGACAACTGCTAATTGCCACTGTAAAGATTTCTCCATAGGAAAGTGGTTCAGCAATATCAAAAATCAGTTGCCCGCAAGGTTTCCATCAATGACCTTTCGGCAACATCCACAAGCGGCGGTACAAGCAACTATCTCCAATATGGTAACGTCGGAGATCATAGTCTCAATCCAAGACACTATGAAAACCGATGTTCTCGTAGATGACGCCGTTTGCAAAGTAACCCCGGAGGAAATGGCTGGGTGCTATAAATGCGCTAAAGGTGCTGTAGTCCCTGTGACATGCTGGTCCTCTCAAGAAGATGTCCAAGCAGAAGTACTATGTGACACGGCTTCCTTTACAATACCCTGTAACACCACGGGAGTCCGCTCAATACTGCACTTCAGTCTATCCCAAGCGAGAATTCATTTTCCTTGTTCCGTGTCCTGCGGACAATCAATAAACGCATTTGAGGTCGGCGGTATACTAAAGTTTAGCGCTTCGCCTCAGGGACTAGTGAACCAGTGGATTAAAGGAGAATCAATTTCATTTTCGGAGATTCAATGGCCAGGTTTTCCCCACATTATTTCCGTTTTTCTTCAGTGGTACAAGACCTTAGTGGTAGCAATTATAACCCTACTGCTAGGTATTGCTGTAACTCACCTTATCCTATCAACATGCGGATTGACAATCATATCATTTACACTCCGCCAGTTCGCAAGATTAGTCGCCTTAACGATTAGATCTATGGGCCAAGGTGTATACTTCTGCTATAAAATTGTTGTAAGGCATAAAAAGAAACACTAAAGCTCCCAATATCAATATCCACAATATACAAATGTACATATTCCTTCACCTCTAATAATGTATTAATGCCTTCTTTAGAACGAGGATGCAACCTACAATGTCGTCTGAAGATCGCTCGCACGAATGGGAAAAGCTAGCCAATATCCACAATGAAGGGCATAAGGCAATTGAAAAAAAAATTGGACAAACGATAGGAAACATTCGGACCGAGAGAAAGTCGGCGACAGTCCTCCATGAAATGTGGACACACCATCTGATCCAGCACACGTGCTCGGAGGCGGGAGGAGGAACCCAGGTGTTCCTTGTCAGCGAACAACTGAGAAAAGCGATAACGGCAAGGGAATCGCTTCAGCACCATACAGAGAGATTCATCCTTCTTCAATCAATACTCAATCTCAAGAGACAGCAAGATCCAGCAATCCCTGCCAGTATCAATATCGAAGGTGGAAACATTCGAGAAACGGTCACAAAGCACTTGAAGGAGCTGGAGGAAAATATCGGCGACATGCAATATGAGCTAAAGCAAGCCGAAAGTTTGGTCAATACGGAGAGATTGTGTGTGGACGAGATTAAGAAGCTTGTGAAAACGATGGATCAGAAAGTAAGGTCGATCGTTCCTCCGAGCCACCATTCTACTCCTACAGTCATGAGTCCTCGGCAAGAGTTAGAAACCGACAAGGGAAATGGGCTCGACGACAAGCCCAAGGTAGCTGGGGAAGCAGGTCCTACATTGATAAGAGGAAAGGAGCGGAAAAGGCCGATCTCGAGAAATCCCTCCCCTAAGAGAAAGGCCCTCAATGCCAAAGATCCTGCTCCGCAGACGAAGCCTCTTACGGACGAGGAATATATTGACTGGTTGATTGAACAGAGCAATAACAATGACGGTGACGCAGAGTTAAGTTCCGATGAATCCGCTCCACCGAAGCAAACCAGGCTCGAGGAGAATATCCCCGATAGCGCTCAACGCCCAGCGCTGGATGAAAGGCAACAGCTGCTTAGGGGCCTTGCCGACCTTGAGTTTGGATTCCAATACTTGCCTAAGCGAAAAATAGGCGAGACCTCAAGAGGAGTTGCTCCACAGATACAGTGTGCATTTTGCAGAACCTGGGATCTCCATTACTCGGACTCTTGTCCTGAGATCTTCTTCATCAAGGACAAGGACCTCTGTCGGTATTGCCTCGAGAACTGCGATCCCGGAAGCACGTGTAAGATGAAAAGCAAAGGCTGTTGGTATTGCCAGAGAGTGGAAAAAACAATCCTCTCACTTCTCATTCCGAACGATGGAGGCGCTCTCTGCACACCACCGCGCACTCTGCAATATCCCAAATTCAAAGAACAAAATTGCTCAAAGGATCCAAGAAGTCAAACAAGAACTGGCCAGAGGTGAGCAAAAATAGCCCGCGGGGAGTGTAGCTACGCTGCAATAATCCAGTTAGAAAGGTAAGGGTAAGCAGTTAGAAATGTTGTTCATTTGTTTTGATTCCCACGCTTAGCTCGAAGATATGAGTGAAAACATTTAGGGATATGCTTACATTCCTCCGTGAGAACGTCTTCGACCTTGCACATATAAGCCGAGCGAACCCGCGATGGTGGCTCTGGTGGCTCTGGTGGCTCTGGTCGGCTCTGGTCGTTCTGGTCAGCTCTGGTCGACTCCGACGACTCTCGCCCGACAACTCAACCTACACTACGACGACTCGCGGCTCCTCGTGCAATACCCACTCAATAGTCAATAGCCAGTAGTAGTTAGTGACGTTTTGCAATAATAAACTCGTGTGCATCACCGGTGTCAAGTGGATTCTTCAGCTAAAGGAACCATTAACCGCGTGGCAAGTCAACTAGGCGAGCTAGCTGGGAACCACTAAAACAAGATGGACCCCCTTGACCAAGGCGCATAAGCAAATGCGAATGAACATATGCCATCATTCCTCGCGCAGCCGCATCGAAAGGAATTTCTTGAGGGTCTAGTGCCTGGAGACGAGAGCTGGATAGTCTGCGATAGCAGCACACGTCATGCCCTTCGGCTCCCACGCGACGCAGAACCACCAGTCCAGCCGAAGCCAGACTCACAGCAACGCAAACATTTACTTTGCGTTTGGTGGGTTGCGAAAGGATTAATCCACCATGAGCTGCTGGCTGCTAGCAAGGCGGTCAATATACGTTAATCAGATTTAAAAGCTGGCCGATGCAATACGAGAAAAAAAGCGAAAAAGATCAGGTGTCCACTTGTTGCACGACAACGCGCCCCATATGTTGCACCGACAACCAGTGAGAAGATTGAGTGGAATCCGGTAGCCCATCCACGGTATTCGTGTGATTTTTCGCTATCGGGCTACCATCTATTTGGACCGCTGAAGCATTATTTGAGAGGAAAAAATTCGAAAGCCGTTATGACTTCAAAAAGGCAGTTCACAACTTCAAGTCGCCATGCGCTGATTTCTGGACGAAAAGAATCAGCGATTTGCCAAGATTATATCGCAAGGGCATTAATTAAATTTTTTGAATTCTAAAGAGGTAATACCGTACATTACGGCAGCCTCTCTTATTTTGCGGAAAATTTTGTTCTGATTCTTTTGTAGGAAGAACTGTACTCGTCTCTGCGTTTGAAATATCATACTCTTCTAAATGTCAGAGTAGGTTCCTCCTTGAGGCACCAATGAAAGCTGAACATTACAAGGATGTTGCACAGGTTTTAAGGACCTTGTTGATAACATTGCTATGTTGATTATTAGATAACATTAATTATCCAGTAGATATAATTGTAAGAATTACATTAAAATGTCTAAATAGAAGCAGATATTTATTACGTAAATATGCTCGATATAATATAATACATATTATTTCCAATTTACATAATAATACCACAAAATATAAAATACCAGTCGTACGTCGGCCTAGCGGCCGCCTACGACTGATTGGGGGCTTCGCCCCCAAACCCCGAGAATAGGACGCCATGGCCGTTACGGGTTTCCTATTCCTCCCTAGGCCTTCTAACCTTTATGTTAATCGAGGTGGATCGATTGATCCGACGTCAGATTCGTGTTCAGCGACCTCGATTACTCCAGGGCCGAAGTTTCGCGCCACTTGAGCGCCATCCTCAAAAAAATCGATAATATCGATCGATATCGATTGATCTGACTTCAGATTCGTCTTCAACGACCTCGATTACCCCCATGGCCGTAGTTTCGTGCCGCTTGAACGTCATCCTTAAAAAATCGACAATATCGATCGATATCGATTGGTCGACTTCAGATTCGTGTTCAGCGACCTCGATTACTCCAGGGCCGAAGTTTCGCGCCACTTGAGCGCCATCCTCAAAAAATCGATAATATCGATAGATATCGATTGATCCGACTTCAGATTCGTCTTCAACGACCTCGATTACCCCGTTGCTTGTACATAAGTTAAAGTATATATTTAAAACAAGTGCTCCGTCAGTGCTCGGCGTGCCTCGCACTTGCGCGCTTCGCGCGATGTTGCAGTATCACTAAGCTAAGGACAATCACATCGAGCTAGCTGCTCTACTTGTACAGCTTTCTTCCTATTCGGAGTACAAAAGACTCGCAGTACGTACAGTGCCTAGTATGATAGGGCGATCTATTGGTTCCTCTCTACTGATCCTCCCTTAGTGAAACGGTCTCCCATTGCTGGTACTGGTTCCCCTCAATCAATGATCCCCCCTTAGCGGACGACTTCCTCGGCACGCCATCTGAATCCCCAGGCACATTGGACGACGTCTTCGGCACGTCTACCTGAATCCCCAAACACATAGAGCAACGTCTTTGATACGCCTTCTGAGTCCTTGGCACGTTATTTGCGACGGATTCCGCACGTCTTCTGAATCCCCTGGCACGCAGAAGATGTCTGGGTATTTTCCGCTATTTTCGCGCCCCAATTTGATCAGTATCGATTGACGGTGATCAATACTACAAAAATGAACTTCAGATTTGTGTTAAGCGACCTCGACTACCCCAGGGCTTAAGTTTCAGACCGCCTGGACGACATCCATAAAAATCGATTGTTTGATCAGTATCGATTGATGGCGATCGATACTTAAAAAACGAACTTCAGATTCGTTTTCAGCGATCGCGATTACCCCAGTGCTGAAGTTTCCAGACAGGTATTTTCCGCCATTTCCCGCACCGTAATTTGATCAATATTGATTGATGGCAATCGATACTTCAAAAGCAAACTCCAGATTCATTCTCAGCGACCTCGATTGCCCCAGGGCTGGAGTTCCCAGGCAGGTAGAAGACGTCTGGGTATTGTTCGCTATTTTCGCGCCGTAATCCCCCCCCCCCATTTCCCCCTATTTTATGACTTATTTCTGCGGCGGCGGCGCCGATCGATAGTATGACCCAGCGCTTAGCTCGTTATTCTAGTGTATGATAAATGTATAACCTAGTACTGTACTAGCAACTAGATTAATTAGGCTTAGCTTGCCTTCGATGAAGCAAATCCTAACGTGCACACTACTCTAGACGATGCGTGGTGCTGCGGTTTCGTCCAGCACCAGTTTCTGTTACAACCACTGAATAAACATGTAATCGATCTGAGAGGAGTTCTCCCATCTTCGACGTCTTCTCGTTCAGTAAGCTCGAAAGATGTCCTTCACTGCCGAACTGCATACGACGAAAAGAGGTGGATCTTGTGAGCATCGACAAGCATCGACAAGCATCGACAACTTGTGTAATCTTCGCTATGCGGTCGTCTTACAAGGGAAGGGTCTGAAGCGTATGTCTGAACGGAGGGAGGGAGTCATATAGGGAGAATCCTCACCCTTCAATTAGTATGAAAATGTGTCTATTTTTTGCCAAGTCGTTAAACCTAAGGAGTAGGGGGTCACAATGGGATACGGCGCAGCACACGTTTGGGGGTCTTGTACGCCCGCAATGCTTCTGCACCTAGTGGCTTGGAGCGCAGTTGTGTAGAGGGTTGACTTATGAGAGAGAGGTCAGGGGTTTGGCTCCTCTGGGTTGCTGCACTTCTGCATTTCAACTGATTGGTAGAGATTTGGGGGATTCTGACGTCTATACCATTTTCAGACGCTTTCTGCGCATTTTCCTGCGGTACGTTGTGGTGTTCAACATGGTGATGTATAAATGTTCAACACCAGTGATACACAGGTACAATGTGCATGAAGCACCACTGGGCACATTACGGGTAGCGTATAAAGGCTACAGGCTCCTCATAGTCTGTTTCCATACATGGACTAAAGGCCTCGGGAACCTAACACCAACAATGTCTGCCCACGGTCGAGTGGTGATCCACTTGCTCACGCTGAAGTGTGGCCCACCTTTAGACAAGGAGTCTTCGAGGGAAGAAATCAAGCTGGCCGAACGGCTGGCCAGCATACTCGAGCACTTCGAAGCACGTCAACTTGAAGTTGACGAAGACGAACAGCTGGAAGTGGTGGACGAAGAAGAGGAAGATTGGGATCCGCAAGATGAACTGATGGACATGGAGAGGCAAGCAAGCAGTGGGCATTTGATATAGTTTTCGGGTGGAACTCTTGTTTCGGAGGAAAGGGTACGTCTTCAATTGGATTTCGGTTGCGTGCTCATAACCATGGATGAAGACACCGCAATTCATTACACAAGCACTTTGTACCTGTGTATCACTGGTGCTGAACATTTATCACCATGTTGAATACCACAGCGTACAGCTGGAAAAATGCGCAGAAAACGTCTGAAAATGCTAAAGACGTCAGAATCTCCCAAATCTCAACCAATAAGTTGAAATGCAAAATCCAGCAGCGCGGAGGAACCAAGCCCCTGACCTCTCTCGCGCGAATCAACCCTCTCCCCACCTGCGCTCCGAACCACTGGCTGCAGACGCATCGCGGGCGTACAAGACCCCAAATGCGTGCTGCGCTGTATTCCATTGTGACCCGTGATCTCTCGTTGTTTGCTGAAGAAGACTTGTTATGAACACTGAATTGAATCCTATAAATTTTGTGAGTGCTGCACTTAAAAGGGAGGCCCATGAACCTCCCCCAACGATTCTCGACGTGATCTATACAATCTTATAGTGCTTCGGACGAGGATCACAGAACTGTTGTTGTTTTGTTTTTGCTACGGTTCACTGGATGGTCCGAAAATGGCAAAAAATGGTATTGCTCCGGGGCGGGCTGATAAGGCAAAAGTGACACCTGGAATGGCCCTGCCGTCCTCAAAACTTGGCCTACAAAACTTTGGAGTTCAAATTAAAGTTTGATGATAGTAATAAGATAATTTCCTACGTTTCCTAGACGATGCTGCAGTGTACATTCAAGTGATTATCTCGCAACGGTGGCGACAGCGATTGGATGGCCGAGTGGCTAGCGGGGCGGACTTTCGGAAGAGCGTCGAGGGTTCGATTCTGGGATTGGGTTTCTGCGTCCATACGTGGAGTGTTCGCGTCATTTGCAAATGAATATTACACTTTGACTTCGGTAGGTTACCTTCTTCGCGTCCTAACCCCGCTTTCACCCCGTTGTCAGATGTGGAAGAAGCTGGTTTTGTTGTGGAATGGAGCGATATCGCGCGTCCATTAAACGATGCTTGTCTCGCTGAGGAAGGTTCCGTCAGATGTTCCCATATGACCTCTTTGGTATGTTCTCAATTATTTTTGGAAGTGTTCCTCACTATCACCTCATTCGTGAACAATATCGACAGGCATTGATTTGACCCATCATCAAGACAAGCTCATTGCTCTTTGGATTTCCTTGCAGGCTGCTTTTTATTCTTCTCACAACTTTCACTGTTTCAGCTAACTGTTTCCAAGTACTGCATATTTTATCCAAATTCGTTGGTCGCCTTGCTGTGTGTTACTTCCTGATCACTCTCGTATACATTTACGGAAGACGGGTCGGGGGCATCGCAGATAGGAGAACTTGCACTCACTCCTTCTACTCTAGACGTCAAAAAAATTTCGTCCAAAATTCATCTGTAGGCTTATATGGGATGCAGAGCACCAATTTGGCAAACAATTTCGGTGAGACGATAGATTACGGAAGGTTATGATGGGTATGTGTAAGTAACGTGGTGTACGCAGAATAACCGGCACTGCTGCCTTCCACGACTCCAAAGGTCGAGGGAGAGGTCGGAAAAAAAATTCTCGCTCAAACATCGCTTAGGGATGGTTGTTACTTGGTCTGCTGATCACGGATATGCCATCTATTTTTAAAATTTTGGTCGATTACGGTAAGTTAAGTTCTCTTCGGCAGCGGTTTTCGAGTGCAATTGTGAATTTGGAAGAGTCAATCCGACAGGTTCATTTTCTGCTGATATCAGCAGAAAATGGTAGCACAATCCATTCTTCTACATGAACGGTCGACACCTATACGTGCAATTTTGCTCCATAAAATATTGTTGCTAATTGTTACTAATAATGCAGGGCCTTCCCAAAGAAAATATTTTCTTAGAGTGTGCAGAGGTTTTTTAAAGCGCTCTGCGCATCGATCACGAAATCGTCAGCAAAGCTTTAACTTGTTGGCAAAATAAATTCATTCTCAATCCTGAACAAGGCAATGTATAGAAAACGAAACTGCACCACATAAACTCAAATACAGTAAAAAATCTTTCTGCAGCTTTCTTTGATGAATATGGAGCCGTATTCGAAATCGTCGTTTTCATGAGAATTTCTTCTATCTGTCCAATTTTTGCCGAAAATCAGTGAAAAATCGATCTCCCTCGAGAAGAAAATTCGATTCCTTCAGCTGAAAAGCAGTTTTCAAAAGTAACCATAAAATGTGTTACTTTTGAAAGTTGTTCTTCAGCTGGAAGAATAGACTTTTCCTCTATTTTTTAATGCGCTGTTATTAAACTTGTTTTTGGCTGTCCTTTTTTGCATTTGCTTATCGTATTCTGCTTAGATCGGCACACCATAGAATTATTACATAAACGATTAAATAACTAAATGCATATAGTCCTACAAACATTGTTACTGCACTAAGAGCAGTTTCCTACACTGGTTTAAAAAATGCATTTATGATACATTTTGGAATCACTGTTGCTAATGGAGACCGTATATGAGCTCAATAACATTAGCTAGATTTGAGCGCACGTGAAAGGTTAAACATAATTGAAAGAAAAACAAGAATGACATTTCTGCGGAGCTTTCGCAATAGAGTTAACTCTGACTAACGTTTATACCTTGCAGCAAACCATTTATCGTTATCTTGAACAGGAACTCATTCCTACACCTTGGCTGAAAAAATGCAAAAGAGAAGTAGTTATTGGAACGAGGTATGTTTGGTCTGCTTTCGATGAAAGATTTTCAACTTTATTTAATGATGTAGATCTCTTCTTGTTCTTCTCCTTGCTCTTCTTTTCCTTCCACTTCTACATACTTTTCTAGCGTCTTCCACTTCCTAGTGTGGTCCGCTTCTTGGTGTCCAACAACGCCGCCCTTCCTGATTCAACACCCAGGTGGACAACAGCTACTTTCAAGTCCATATGTAACGTATCAGCCCAGCGCTGCTTCGGGCGCTTTCGGATATACAGTACCGGACGAGCCTTTTGAATAGACGCCGATTTTGCGGTTTCTGCATCTTTTTGATATAACTCGCCTAAAATTCATTCGTTTCAAAAACCAAGGGCATACTTGAGTTCAGGAGCTCGAGCTCTATCGTTTGGTGAACACATTTCATATGGGGCCATGAAATCTGTTCCGAAATTGAAAACTTGCGTTCCATTGCGAAGGGCGGTCGCGGACGAGTTGTCGGTCGCAAGCCGTCCAAAACAGTTGCATGATCACAATTCCTCTAATTTGAGTTTTTTTTTGAGAAACTGTTGGTACCGTTCGATTCGCCTCTTCGAGATCTACACAACAATGTATACAGCTTTACCAGACCATTGCCAATGGCTGGCCAAAACGGATGAGTGGAGCAGGCTCCTTGCGATTGGTGCAGCTTATTTCTCAAGACTTGCATGTTTTCGGAGTATCTCAAGCGTGGCATACGTCGCCAGCGCTTTGTCATGCCAGGAATCCTCTGAGAGTGCGCAAGCGTGTTCTGAGCGCAATAACTCTTTCAAGTTCGAATCTTTCCGGCTTTAGCTTGTGGATTTTGTAGGCAGTGGAAGGATCAAGAAGCGCGATAGAACATAGCGACGTAACTTATGATTGGACAAAGTCACGGCGGTGCGAAAATGCGGGCAAGTCTTGTCTGATACGATTTTTTCAGAGTTCAGTCGACTACTGCGGGTAGACGAGGCGAGCCACCGGCAGGCAAATGCGTGGGCGAGCACGAGACTGAAAGCACATTACGAGGACATGCTTGTAACTCCCTAGCTGCCTAACTTGCCTTAGTCCCAGCTGCCATTTTAGAGCGGCGGAGGGCTTACTCGCCCTTATTTGAGATTTCGACACTCGCACGAACACCGTTCTGTTCATCTCGAAAAGCTCTATCAAAAGTTGTCACTCTCGACCAATTTCAGAAAAATCGATTTTTTGACAATACCCCATTGAGAATGTGGGCGCTGTTGGCCGAGCCACCGCGGACAATGACGTCACCGCAAATCGATACTTTCGAAATTGGCCAAATTTCGTCGTCCAAAATCATTAAGGGTTTTTTTTGTGCGCTATTTACGAATCCGACGTCCGTGGTCAGGATCACCGATCTTGCTCAAACTTCCTCTAAGGGCAGGAGTTATTCAGGGTGCCGAATACGATGCTGAAGCCCGTTTAGCCAATTATGGCAGGAAACCACCCATACCGATAACTGTGGGTGGTCAGTGATCCTGACCCTACCAACCTCAAACGGCTGGACAAGAAAATTTCGAAACCATTGATTTATGGACGATATGGTCGCCTGCGCAGGCTCGACGAAGTCCTCGATGAGAAATTGTCAAAAAATCAATTTTCGCGGAATTGGCCGATATTAATACCGTTCGATAGAGCTTTTCGAGTTGAACAAAATGGTGCTATCTCTTGTGTCAAAAACTCAAATATGAGCGAGTAAGGGCGGAAGAATCTTCACCGCTGCCCTCCGCAGCTCTAAAATGGCAACTGGAACTAAGGCAGATTAGGCAGATGGGAAGGTTTGAGCACTTCCTCGTGAAGCACCTTAACTGATTTGCTAGCCTACGATTTCGTAGGCCGTTAGCTGATCGCGTGTTCCCACATTGGTCGACCGAAATCGGAAAAAAATCGTGTCACTAAGGTCTACCTGCATTTTCGTACCGCTGTAACTTTGTCCAACCATAAGCTACGTTGCTGTGTTTCAGCGCGTCTCTTGAACTTTCAGTCCCTACAAAGTCCATAAGTTACATCCGGAAAGATTCAAGCGTGAAAGAGTTATTGCGCTCAGAGCACGCTTGCGCGTCCACTTTGGTACAACAACGGTCGATGTTCTCCGCGCTCTTACTCGCTCAGATTACAGTTCTTGCTGTTCGTGGTAACGCCGTTCAATTCACTTCATAGACCTTCTGCCGCTACCTTGAGCCGCCTCGCCTTTGATGTGAAATTGTCAAAAAATCGATATTCCCAGATTGGTTGAGATTGACACCATTCCATAGAACTTCTCGCGCTGAACAGAACGGTACCATTGGTAGTGTCGAGAACTGAAATGTGGGCGACTAAGGGCGGAAGGAACTTCACCGTTGCCCTCGGCAGTCCTAAAATGGCAGTTGGGACTAGGGCACGTGAGGCATCTGGAGAGTTGCGAGCAAGTCGTCGTAAAGTGCTTTCAGTCTCGTGCTCGCCCACGCACTTACTTGCCGTTAGCTCTCCTCGTCTTCCCGCAGTAATCGACTGAATTCGGAAAAAAATGTGTCACACAAGGCTAAGCTGCATTTTCGCACCGCTGCAGTTTTGTTCAGACTTAAGCTACGTCGCATTGTTTCAGCGTGCTTCTTGTGCTTTCTTCTGCATACAAAATTCACAAGTTGCAGGCGGAAAGATTCAAACTTGACAGAGTTATTACGCTCAGAACACGCCCGCGGTACAATTTGCGAGCTGTCGCGCCCAGTCGATTGATCGGTTCAATCCTATATACATTGCGCACAGCACACTCCAAAGTTTCGCCAGGACAGAGTACAGCTGTCCGCCCTTCGATTGATAGGTTCGATCCTATATATTGCGGTGGTTTGGCGAAGTTGTATACATGATTATGTAGATCTCGCAGAGACGAATCGAACGGTACCAACCGTTTCTCAAAAAAAAAACTTCAGATTAGAGGAATTGTGAGCACGTAACCGTTTTGGACGGCTTGCGACCGGCAACTCGTCCGCGACCGCCCTTCGAAATGGAGCACAAGTTTTCAATTTCGGACATTTCATGACCCCATATGAAATATGTTAATCCTGAACTCAAGTATGTCCTGGTTTTTTCAAATGAGTGATTTTACGCGAGTTTTATAAAAAAAACGCAAAAACCGCAAAATCGCGGTTTTTGCGGCATCTATTCAAAAGACTCGCCCGGTTCTGTAGTCTATGCGAGTGAAACCAGCCGTCAATGACGCTAAGGTGCGGGTCAACTTCTATAATCACAAGGAAACCCTCACCACCGAAAATCAATCTGAATTTTACACTTTTACCATAGCATGATCTGGGGTAGAAGTCGCGCTTTTGGCAGTGTTCTCTGTAAAGAGGCGACGCGAATCCGTATACCCAAGAATACGGTCCGCGTCGGCGTTCTCATGTCCAAAACCACCATGAACGTGATAACGGTCTTTCAAAGCATTTATGTGCCCATTAACGCCACCAGCGGCTATGATGATGTCTTTCGGTGGCCGACCCTCTGCCAACTTTTCATTAAGCATGCTGCAGAACTCATCCTTCGCTCGATCGGAGCAACCGGTATGCATATCATACGCCGCTCCACACTTACGTTTGATTCCTGGACACGTTAGGAGATCTATGACACCAACTGCACTGGGATCCATGGACTATCGTGCAGAGTGCCCTCGTAGCCTCGTCCTATGCCCTTGACTTATAGCAGGACCACCTCTTCTCCTGCACCGCACAGAAGTCAACTCTTCTTCGTTCCAGTGCTTCTACCAATGAGCGGCCCATCAATGTACCCACATTCAGTGTTGCCACTCGGGTCCTGTAACGGGATATTCGAACTAGGTCATTTGCTCCCGATGCCGTCCTCGCATACTTCTCACACTCTCCTGGGTTTGCGAGTTCACGGCAGCTCCCGAGGACGCCGTAGCAGTATCTCTAGAGCACATGAGATTCTTGCATCATGCGATGTAACAAAGGGTCTTCGAAGGGCATCCCGTCACAACGGCCTGACCGCGCTCAGCTTAGCCTGCAAAATGAGCAGCTCGGAGTAGCACCACATTGAGGAACAGACCATAACCAACGGTGTAGAAGAATTCTTTAACAACATTTTAAGAGAATACAGGTTATGAACTCTATAATGTACATACTACCAAAGGGTGATTTAAAGCCACCGTCAGTGATATTAATTACCTTGATCATGATCAGCTGAAGAAAAAGGGAGATGATACACATCATCATCGTTTCAATGCCAACGGCAAGATGAGCTGTGTTGTTGAAAATAGGCCCTCCGCACTCCATGGTCTCTGAAATGAAATCCTGAAACATTTCATGGCGCAAGCACAAAGTTAACATAAGGTTAGTTACGAAAGCTCCAGTTGTGGCGGATTTTTCAAATAGGTTTCTTAGAAAACCTCTTATCCAGTTGTAATGACGCATTTGGTCTGAGAAAGTTACACAGTCAAGACTAATTTACTTTCCATGAAGGAGCACTGGGTCTTAAACTCCAAACACCTATGTAACACCGTGGGAATATTTGATAAATTCAAACGAAGTCCCTAATTTTTAGTAAGAAGTCATCTTGTGCACATAAAATCTGGTACAATTACCTTTCAGCAGTAAGTGTGCATTAATAAATGGTTTTTTACTGCAAAGAATTGCTCTCAAGTAAGGTATAAAGGATAAAGGATAAAGAACTGCGTTACTCAATCCCTTCTGGGATGCGCCAGCGCATTCTACTTCTACGGGATGTCGTGGAGGCAATTTGAATGCGTATTTGGCCATACAATGACTTGCGGTGGCCAGCCGATGAACAAGTCAGCGCGTTATCCTTCCCAGACAAGTCTGGTACCAATTCACCGACCCCGGAGGGATGGAAGGCTTGGTTGGCCTGGGCGGGAAATCCGAACCAGGAACCTGGTATCGGGTGCACGCGACAGTCGCGCCTCCTCCGACTGCGCTACACGCGCCCAAGTAAGGTATAAAAAACGAAAAAGCAGTACTCAGGGGCAGAAGCTTGTTGTTTTTTCATGTAATGTTGAGTGATGTTAACAAAGCGCGACTCTCGACAATGCACTTGAGCATGCAAAGAGAACAATAGGGGTATTTTAGCATAATTAGTCCGATGAAGGAAGGATGGTAGACCTTCTCTGAGGGAGCGCACTTGTGTTCGTTTCATCTGCACCGTTGCCGTTTGGCAAGGCAGTCGCTGCATAGATGTCAGAGCAGGAGAGCGAGAAAACTGCACATTCTCTTGAATGCCGCCGCCGATTTTATTCTCAAGGAACTCTGTCATGTACATTGAGACGCACTTCTGTGTTCATTCTCACCCACCTTCGTTTTTCCCCGGATTAAAAAACGTTTGGGATAGCACTCGTGTTTCTAAACACACATGGGGAGTTACACTTAATCATACTAATATGTGTACTGGTTTTTCTGCTGCTGATTTTATTTATTTATTTATTTATTTGAATGCTTCGATTGCACTGACAGGTTGTTTAGGAGTTACTATACGATTCACTTTTAGAGTGAATAACCTCTGAGACAGGTTCAAATAGTTAAAAACCTGCGATACATACATGTTTGTAGGTGTACTATACCATGAGCTCGTTTGTTGACTCATGCAGAGAAATCCAGCACTGGAGCGGCTGTAATCTAATGCCGTTAATCATTTAGTGTAAGAGTGAACAGAAGTACTCCAGATCTTATATGTACTGCTGTTATGCTATAGCATTAGCTTAGCGCTTAAAACTATGGTGGATGAGCCGGCTCTACTGCACGTGGCATTTCAACCATGCGTGCGCAATACTATGTAAAGCACATTGGGCGATGGTTTTAATGAAGCCGTTTCCCATAGTGGTCTAAACAAAGAATTGTTGCTCAGCATGCCTTCCCTGTAGTCTGTTCAGATGAGCGTTTCGCGACGAGTATGTTGTGCTGAGCTAATTGTGCGCGCTAAAATTTTTAAGTTCGCAAGAATAGCCAGCGTCATCCCACTTCCACACATGAGCATCCGCTTTTCGATGCACCTTGCCCTTTGTCTAAAAAATTCTCTCGAGGATGTACAAAGAAAGACCTCAGGTCCTACGCATTTATTGGGCAGAGGAATGCTGCACCTCGAATCCCTGAAACCTTCTCACAATCAGGTATTGTTCCTGTGGAAAGTATTAACAACAGATTAGTCTGAATAGTGGAATCGAAAATAGGCTAGTATCTCAATAACTGCAACGACATGCCCCACATGACAACATGAGGCCATATCTACCCTCTGGAGTAGACGAAATTGTTCCGGACAGCGAAATTATAGCGTGGCGTTCAACGTAGTATAGTGTGGCGTTCAACGTAGTATAGCGTCGTATAGCGTTCCACAATTCTCCGGTTGATAGCGGTTGACCTGGTCGAGAAAGAAACTGCTTCTGTGCAGTGTACGCCAATTTTCATAGACCGCTGAGTAGCTTCAATGTTGTTATGTTGTTGTTAAAGATTCATTTTTGGACTTCATTGCGGATGAGAATGATCGTCTGAGCGCTGAGGGACACTTCGTTCAATGAAGGATATTAGACCTGATTTGGGTAGAACATGAGATTGATGAAAACATGCTAGAATTAACCAGTATCTATAAGAAATCTCCAAGAACGTTCACGATTTGACGACTTGACAAGCAAATGTAAGCAACTGCAGGAACATGGGAAAATTCGCCTGTTGAACGATGAAAATTGATGCAAACCGTAAATGAGTTGCTAAAACAGGGCAGAGATGCTACAGGCAAGTCGTAAGAAGAGTGCAATCATGGCCCCTTTACAAATAGCCGGTATATCGACACTTCAGAGCTCTCGGCCAAAGCAGCGATTTGTGTGACATGGTAGTGAGTGGATTGTCTGTCACGCGACATCTAAACAGACCTTCAGTAATCGAGTTCTCCACGTGAGTTCGCGCTCCCACCCAAGGCACTCTGCTGATGATGTTTATGCAAATTATTTATGTCGAAAGAGACTACCGTGGAAGTATACGCCGTTGAATAGCCGCCTAATACCACTAATGTAATTGAACACACTAGCTAACGGAGTAAAACACTGCACTTTCCACTACGGATTCGCTTAAGGCTCGAAAGTTTCTGGAATCATAGGCATTGCGCGAAACAGAAGAAAGATGTGGAACCTGTTTCGTGGGAAGGGCATGCACACTTGTGGTGCTCTACGTAGAGGTGCGTGACTGGGTGTTAGCCTAGAGCTCTCTGCTAGAAGACTGGTGACGAAAGGGACAGTATAGACGAGAATTTCCGTTGACTAATGCAGACAGCGCTCCGCTACAGTGCCTCTCGGTCGGATAAGAAGGAAACTCATTATGAAAAGGGAAATTGAATGTGGAACGCTGCTCTAGCATGTCGTTGCGAAACACGCATCCTTCATACTTACGATTAGCCCAGCGAAGGAGTTCAAATGGAAAAGCATGGGATCACGATTTGCAGGAAGAGAGTCTTCTTAGTAAGGCGAACGCCTGTTTAAGTGCACAGCATAACAACTATTATGGTATCCCTCTTTCTGATGGACACATAAGTCAGGTGCCGCTAAAGGGTACATAAATCAACTCCTGCAGCTGGATTTGTGACACCCTCGCTTGTATTTTGTTTCTTCCATTCACAATTTGTATTTCTTCACTACGAAGTCTCGACACCTGCAACACATGTCGTTTCGCTGACCATCAAGTTGTTCAAACAAGCAACAGCAACGTCTCCATTCACCCTAGTCGCGTGCCAGATTGCTTCAATGAATCCTTCTTGTTCGAACGACACGAAAAACACCAAATATGTCACTTAGGGCTTACACATGTCAGTCCTACCAACGCGATGATAGCCGTGTTATTGTTCTTTTGAACTCCACAAAACCGCTCGGTGATGGCTCTCGTCCAGCGGGTGCTTGCGAAACGCATTATGTGCGCGGCCCACCATGTAAGTAATGGCCAACTTGGCGCATGTGGCTGCCAAATTTTGGCAGCGCCTCTGATTTTTGAACGTCAGCTATACTGGGAACTCCGGAGGTTTCCTCTCCCTTGACTGAATCGTGTCACTCCTAGCTCCTCCTTCCTCTCTCTGCGTGAGGAATCGAGTGTCTCTGAGGCGTACGCTAGAGCAGGAAGAACTGTGAAGTCGAATAAGTGAGCACGGAGACGGACTTCTTCGTATGGTCCTCGACTTCTTTGACGCTCTTGAAAGCTTCCCAAAGCGCTCGTTTCCTCCTCGCTCGGCGCTAGGTCGTTGGTCATGTTGATTTCGCGACCCAGATACACGTGACTGGAGCACTCGGAGGGGTTCGTTCCGTTGAGCGAAAATGGGGCATCAGGACCTCGTTCGTTCCTCATGAACATTGCCTTCGAGAGATTCAGCTGCAGTCCAACGTTCTCACATGCGCGATCGAAGACGGCGGCATTCGCTCCTCTTGGCTAATGCTCGGTGCAATGAGCACGACGTCGTCAGCAGAGATAAGACGGTGCAGTTGCTAGCCGTCGAACTACAGCTGAATCTTACGACTCTAGATCGCGCATGACGTCTTGGAATTTGGAATTGTTTTTTCGGTGGCACTGAAGAGCTTCGGCGATGTGGCGTCACCATGCCGATCACTCCTCTTCTTGTTGACAGTGACGTAGTCGTAGAACGGTGAGGTCTTGGTCGTGAATTCATTATAAAATTCTTGAAGTGCTTTCATGTACTGAACAGGAACACCCCGTGTGACCAGGGCTTTGATGACCACTTCGCTTCCGACAGAGTGAATGCCTTGGTCAGGTCGATAAACGGAAGGCATACGTTATATTTACGCCGTAGCATGAACGGTGTCGTGCTTATGTGTACTTTGGCACGCAAAACAGAGTGTACTTTAGGCGTCTCCCACAGCTGCAGGTAGCGCGATCAGCAGTCCCGAGGAGATTACTGTGCGGTGACCGGCTACTGAGCGAGCTCGGACGAGTTTTCGCAGGCGAGTAGAGTTTACATTGACTCGTAAAGCAGAGTTTTGTGCCACCCAGTCAGGGTCCAGCGCTGGGTTCGACTTTTTCTGAAAATTTACGAACCTCCCCTCCAAAACGAGATTGGTACGACCCCATCCCTGTCTAGGCCACTGTTTATTCCTTATATGCCTTGATTTCTTCAAGGATTTATGTGCATTTTGAACACTTTAATAGGTTTTCTTTTCAGTTGCGCAGTGTCGACACTGAAGAGAACAATGAAAGACGTCATTGAACAATATATGCTTTGATAACACAACAAATTCTTTGAAGTTTTGAATGCGATTTTTCGACAGTTGAAAATAAAGAATTTCTGGTAGCCGTCTTTCAATCATCACTGCTCAATTTCTGTAGATTTTTTTCAGGTTGTCACGGGCACGGCACATTTTTCTTTTTTTCTGAAGGAGCGAAGTCTGCATCTGAAATTGTGCTCTGAAATTGTATTATATAAAATTTCGAATGTTACTCACTGACGACGACTTAAGTGCTTTCCCTATAAAACTTTTTTGAATGTTTTCGAATCGATTACGGGGTGACAAACGAATGTTGGACGATGGAATTCTCATGGAAACAAAGTTCTCCCATCCTAAGCAAAAATCATAAAAAACGAAATTAAAGTTTACAAAAATCCAAGCCCATCATCCAGCAAAAAAAAACAAGCTTCTTCGCAGCGATAATGGAGCTGCGATGACGATATGACTAGGATGGATCGTATACAAAATTCTCTTTTTTCGTGAAAACAAAATTATTTTTTTAACCGAAGTAGACCACCCATACGGATAAAATTTTGCCACAAAAACTTCCAAGTCTTGAGCAATGCACAGTGAAAAAAATCATGATTTTCTGGACCCAACGGGTTGAATCGACCTCTGGTCGACTTTGCACCAACGTCATCGGAGCGATAAAAGCTTTTCAAAAACTAGAAGAAAAGCGCTTTCCCAACATGAAAGAAAAATTTTCTAAAAAAGAGCTTTTTATATGCGGCGGACGGTTCAAATTTTGAGTGAAAAAAAAATTGAATTGACTTCACAAAAATGTTCATAACTCGGCAGTTTTTTCGTAGTTTAGAAACCCGCTAACTTTTCACAAACTAGAAGAGAAGCGCTTTATCGAGATGTAGGAAACGATTCTCAGAAAGGGTTCTTCATGCGAGGAGGGAAAGGTTCGTTTTTTGTCCATTTTTTCTTGTCCAAAATGCGTGCCAAAAAAAAGCCGAAAATGCGTCCCCCCGCTGCGCATGAAGACCCGCTTTTTGGAAATCCATACTTATATGGAAAGAAAGCATATCTTCTCTACTTTTCATAAAGCTAGCAGAAAAATTTCGAAAAATTGGCCGAGTTATGATCAATTTTGTGAAGTCGTGAATTGAATCTCTGGCTGATCTTTTGCCGGCGTCATTGGAGACAAATAGAGGGGAGACTTCACGCTTTCGTAGACATGCCTGAAAAAAAGCTTAATAAGAATTACCAACATCGCCTAAAACCTGAAAACTCTGAGAGAATCATTTGCCAAAACCGAGAGAGCACGACTCCACTCCCCCAATACGTTGTCACAGTACGACCCCCCCCCCCCCTTCGATTCTCTAACCTCAAGCTTAAGCCTGCATCCAGTATACATTGGATCCAATCGAAAATCTTCCGATTTGTGTAGGATTCGCATAACGATATTTCGCGTACCCGATTTTTGGATGATCGGATATTTGAAAATGATTCATTCGGATGTATAATATACTACCCAGCAGAATGGTTATTGTTTGCCTGTACTTTGTCCTTCGTTCTTCATGCATTTTGATTCCGTCAAGTGACTCAGGAAAAATTCGCACTATAAAATTCTTTAACGAAGAGTCTGACTCTAAGTGATCTCACGTCATCATTATTTGACACTACACATATGTATGCGACAAGAAAACGGTAGAAAAAGGCTAAAGCTAAGAAGAGAAGCAGCCTACATTGGCAGAAAAGAGTAAACCTCCTGTTGTCCCGTAAAGTTGTTATTTTATTTTTCATTTTTTTATCGAGGCATAGACCAAAGCCTAGCGTAAACAGCGTTAAAAACAACAAGCAATGTGTGACACGAACATACAATCATCCTATAAATCAAGTCGTGTAACATCAAGATATCCAGTCAACAAATTTTTTTTCCCAAGTTACCTGCGACAACGCTTGCGCAGGCAGCATCGCCAAATCGTCGTACTTGCCAAGCAGCAAGTTGAATTCCTTAAGAATCCGATAGGTTAGGGAATCCGATCTAACTCATGACTTCCCAACCGAGACCCTAAGTGTGAGCTTTCCTCTTACAGATTTCTTCAGCGTTCAGTCGAAGAAATTCCCTGGGTTGATTGATAGCTTCCTGGCGAGAATTTTGTACATCATGATAGCATCAGCCAATTTTGTTCTGTTGCTTGGTGATGAGAGACCAAAAAGCGCAGCCCGTTCGGAACCATTGGGAATTTAATTGTATTCCGCAGAAAACATCTCATCATAAGCTTCCTGGTGAAATTGTTTTGGATGCTTTCCAAGAGTCTCTTCTTAGTTGGATTGAACACTGCTGTCTTAGTTTCCACGAGAGGTGGCACATAGGTTTTAAAGGCCTTTATGTATACCTCTGGAAGGCTGGGTTTCAGAACCCTGAAGAGGTTATAAATGCGAAAACTGCCTTTTTTACCAGGGGTCTGCAGTGTTTTAAAAATATAGACGTTATAACAAAGCCCAAATCTCGAACTTCGTCAACTTTTTCTAAGGCCTGACCATTAATCCTATATTTCGGCACTTGAGTATGATTTTCATATAAAATCACTGAAAGGTGCGTTTTCTCAGTTCCCCAGAAGTAGTTCCCACTTATCTGCCCAAGAACTCATAAAATCGATCGCCGTCTGAAGAACCTTTGAATCTTCGGTGGTATGGATTGCTTTGTATATTTTACATCATCAGCGTACATTTTCCATGTGACTCCTAGACTAGTAAATCTGTTTGGGAGTTCGTACGTATATAGCAAGAATAATATTGGGGATAATACCCCACCTTGGGGAACGTAGGAAAAACCATGGAGTACTACCTGGTACTTGGTAAGTCCTTCTGCTTAAAAATTGTTGAGCCCAGTTTATGACCATAGGATAAATTGCTACCGCCTCCACCTTGGTAACCAATTTCTTTTTTTTCTCTACCGGAACTTAGTCGAAAGCCTTCGAAAAGTCAAAACAGTGCGTCCGAACGTTTTTTATTTTCTGGTGCCTTTGACCAGTCATTTAATGAGGTGAGAACGGCTGTTTCCACAAAGACCTGCCTTTCAGAGCCCGTATTGACTGTCAGATATTACACTGTGAGCTTCAAGGTGCAACAAGATATGTCACTTAAGAATTCTTTCAAAAGTTCTCGCAAAAACCGAGGTGACGCTGACAGGTCGGTAGTTCCTAGAATTATTTTGTGGAGCCTTTTTTGAAACTGGGGTCACAAATGCATGCTTCCACCTAGCAGGGATTTCTGCTCTTGTGTAGCTCAGATTGAATACGTGTTCGAAAGGGTAGGCAATGTAATGGATCACATTTTTTATGAACCACGAAGGGGTGAAATCCGGGGATATTGAAGAAGATTTTGGCCATTTAGACAACACTTTAATAATCTCCTCCTTGCGAAACCAAACCGCTGAATTCATTTTGGGAAAATGGAGCAGTTCCTGTACACCATAAACTATAGAACTGTAACCGTCAACCTAGATCTTATTATGAACAATCTGAAAAACTTGTCCCAATAAATCTGCTTTTTCTTTTGTTGTGGAAATCAATACACCACATTCGTTGAACAGGCTGGGAATTTGATTCGCTCCCAAGCCGAGAGCTTGGGAGCGAATCTAAACCTATAAAATGCTGTCTTATCCTTAGATGAGGCGACTTTTCTCTTTATATAAACTTTGTAGCGATGTAGTTTTTTGCTTTTTGGACCTATATTCGTACGAATACTAGTCTTTGTTTTTACCAGTAGCGCATGTCTTTTCCCAGCTAAGTGACGACAATTCAATCTTATGAGATAGGCCGAGTAACCTTTCCCATGTTCACTGAGCTGACGTATAGGAACATACAATTCGATTGTGTGGTGGAGAATTGCTAACAAGGTTTCATAAAGCTGATCTACTGATCCTTCAGAGTTCATTATACCAATCCAATCAATAAAGGCTAGGTAATTTCCAATTTGGTAAGAATCAGCGTTCTTGAAGTCTCGGACCCAGGTAACATCTTCGCCTTTACACTTCAAGTCCAACTCAAATGTACAGAGAAAACTGTAGCGTGGTCACTGTTACTTACAAGGGGAAGCACACTTACACTCTTGACGAAACTTTGCTTGTTGCATAGAACTAGGTGCAGAACAGAATTTCGTCTGGTAGGAGCTGAAACCAACTGCCTATAATAGCTTGTGAAAGCTTCCAACAGAAAATAATCTATGCACTAGACATTGGATCCGACACCGATTTTCCGGATAATCGGATGATTCGGATAGGCCATTTTTCAAACGCCCGGATCTTCGGATGATTCAGATGAGGGCAATTTCGAAAACCCCGGATTTTCGGATGATTCAGATGAGGGCAATTTCAGAAAACCCGGATCTTCGGATGATTCAGATAACGCGATTTTCGGCCGAGCCGGATTTCGGATATCCGATTCGGATACAACCGGATAAGTGATATAATAGAGGCACGCAACCTCTTAAAAACGGAGCACATCAGTTACTCCGCGTTTATTTCATTGACGAATAGAAGTCACGAGCGCGCAAAGCAGCTTGGAGCGCCTCAACTTGAATTAAGTGGTTATATGCCCTGGTAGCAAGGCACATGAATGCCCAACTACATCATAACTGACCCAGCTCAGTTCACCAATAGAGTGGAATACACCAGTGCTACGCAAAAGATGTCGTATTGGCTACTTTACGAGGAGAGCCCTCCCCAGAGCTACTTGGCGCTTCCAGAACAAACAAAAAACAACAAAGCATTAAGACCCCAAAGAGCCAATACCTACTCAATAGTGAGTTGGCAATCTACAGCGAAATCTTGTAAAGGACAATAATGGAACGATTACGAAACGTCCTGCAAGAAATTTCTCGTGCTCTGAAAAGGGAAGGGTCTGAAGCGTGTCTGAGAGAGCGAGTCATATAGGAATAATTCCCACTCCTCAATTATTATAAAAATGTGTTTCTTTTTTGCCAAGTAGATAAACCCGAGGAGTAGGGAATCCTTGAAGTTACAGTGGAATCGGCGCCTCACGAGTTCGGTGCTCTTGTACACCCGTGATGCTGCTGGCGGGAAGCGGCTCGTAGCGCGGTGGATAACAACGTTGCTCCATCAGAGGGGGGAGGTCGGGTGTTTGACTTTTTGCGCTGCTGCATTTTTGCATTTCAACTGATTGATTGATTTGAGAGATTCTGACATCTATACCATTTTAGATGTTTGCTGCGCAGTTTTTCCAGATGTATTCCCTGGGGAGTAACTTTGTTACCACCTTATTATGTATTATGTTTATTACTGGCCGGTTGTCTAACCAAAAGGCAATGAGAAAGCTCTTTAACATAATGACATATAAACATTTAACATCAGTGATACACAGACACAAAGTGTATAAAACAGAAGTACTGTTGAAAATCCGGACAGCGTATAAAGGCTGCAGCCTGCCTCCTTACAGTTTGCTTCCATACATGGACCAATGAGATTGGCTCCATAGACGAAATCGGTTTGAAGACGTACCCTTTCCTCCGAAACAAGAGTTCCAGTTCCACCCGAAAACGTTGTCATATGCCCACTGCTTGCTAGCCTTTCCACGTCTATCAGCTCATCTTGCGTACCCCAACATTCTTCTGGTTTTTCCACCACTTCCGGCTGTTCGTGTTCGTTAACTTCAAGGTGCTTCGAAATCCTTGAATATGCTGGCCATCCATTCAGCCAGCTTGATTTCTTCCCTCGAAGGCTCCTTGTCTAAAGGTGGACCACACTTCAGCGTGAGCGGTTGGATCACCACTCGAGCATCGGCGGCATTGTTGATGTGAGGTTTTAGAGAACCTCCAGAAGACCTCTGATTTCCAGGTAACAAACAAAGATGAGGGAAAAAGTGCATCGATGCCGTTTAGGTCATTTTGCAGGATCCACAGACTTTCTCATTTTAACCACATGTGACGCCAGATCCTGGTCTCCTTTGAAGATCCTAGAAGGGTGGTGATACCCGAGGTTATTGGCCACTGTAGGGAAACAAACTGTGAGGGGCCTGTAGCCTTTATACGCTGCCCGTATTGTATCCAGCTCTGCTTCATGCACTTTGTACCTGTGTATCACTAGTGTAGAATATTTATGCATCATTATGTTGCATCATCATGTTTCATAGCATGCAGCTGGAAAATGCGCAGAGAACGTCTGGAAATGGTATAGACGTCAGAATCCCTCAAATCTCAACCAATCAGTTGAAAAGCAGGGATGCAGCAGCGCATGAGGATCGAACCCCGACCTTCCTCCCATGAAGCATCGTCACTACCAACCGCGCTACGAGCCGCTTCCCGCCAGCAGCATCGCGGGCGTACAAGACCCTCGAACTCGTGAGGCACCGATTCCACTGTAACTACTCTTTGGGTTTAACGACTTGGCAAAAATGAAACACATCTTTATACTAATTGAGGGGGGGGGGGGACTATTCCTATTTAATAGGATGACTCGCTCTCCCCGTTGAGCCCCTTCCCTTGTGAGAGAATTCCCGCCAAATGATTGCAAAATCTGCCCGAAAAAGTAAGGTTATCAATGACGCAGAGTTCGGCAGCAAGGCGCGCTAACCTCCTATTATCCGATTTTTATCCGATTTTATCCGAATCATTGCGTTTTTCAGAACCCCGGATCTTCGGATGATTCAGATGAGGGCAATTTTGAAAACCCCGGATCTTCGGATGATTCAGATGAGGGCAATTTTAGAAACCCCGGATCTTCGAATGATTCAGATATCGCGATTTTCGGTCGAGCCGGATTTCGGATAATCCGAAACCGGATAAATCCGGTCGGATATCCGAAAATGCATGATTCGGATCCCATGTCTACTATGCACTGTGCTGCAGAGTGTTAGATCGATTTAGGTGGGCAGGGCTTCAGAAAGGTCCAGCACATCCTATTGAGGTGGAATATATAGGAGAAAACCCTCAGTCGAAGTGTTTCTTCATCGGAGTGGAGAAACTGAAACGTGTCTCTAGTCAGCGAGCAGCGAAAGACGACGTGTTGTGTTGGACACGGTGGAGGTTGTTCACAACTCCTCTTATATGAGATTAAGACAAGGTTTATCACAAACCAGCAGATCTAGGAACACATAACAAAATTCTAAAAAATCTCGGCCTAATAAGGAACACATTGCAAAAAATCTGGGTCTGCGCCGTACAATCCTGAGGCATGGTGGCTAAAACATATTAGCTGGTGAAAGCTTCCAACAGGAAATAATCTATGCACTGTGTTTCAAATACCTGAGAAAAACTCCTGTTTACATTGGTGAGATGGTGTGTCTTTAAATCAGGGATATTAAAATCTCCTACCAAGACCGTAACCAAATTGGTGGCGGAATAGTCACTTATAGCCTTCCTAGCTGCTGTACACACATAAAGGATAAAGGATAAAGGACGGCGTTACTCAATCCCTTTTGGGATGCGCCACGCATTCTACTTCTACGGGATGTCGTGGAGGCGATTTGAATGCGTATTTGGCCATACAATGACTTGCGGTGGCCAGCCGATGAACAAGTCAGCGCTTTATCCTTCCCAGACAAGTCTGGTACCAATTCACCGACCCCGGAGGGATGGAAGGCTTGGTTGGCCTGGGCGGGAAATCCGAACCAGGAACCTGGTATCGGGTGCACGCGACAGTCGCGCCTCCTCCGACTGCGCTACACGCGCCCTCGTACGAATGCTACACGCGAATTTCGTGTCATATGTGTGTACCAATTCACCTACCCCTCCGGGGTAGGTGAATTGGTACACACATATGACACGAAATTCGGAAAACTCATGTTTCATGTCGCATAATAGAATCTCATAACAGATTGTAACTGATTCAATGAACACCATGTTATACAAGAAGGTCTTCTTCAGCAGAAGTAGTATACCACTCCCTTTTTTTGAAAGTCGGTCACATCTTGCGCAAATACCGGATGCTGGCGAAACCCAAAAGAGGTTCTAGCTCATTTTCGGAGCTAAGCCACTTCTCTCTTAATATGGTCAAGTCATGGTTATGAATGCATAAATTCATCACGAAGGCGTTGCCGTTTCTTACTAATGGTCGCACATTAGTTACTAGTTCTATGCAGTTGCTCCGAAGACCGGCCAACAGTTTCCCATAGGGCCGCTATTAACCGGTGTCGAGATTGACTGCTAGCGAGTGGACTACTGTGGGAGACTGGGAGGAGTTGCTCGCACGGAACTGCCACCACCCACGTCCCCACTAGCCTCGCGTTGCTCACTCCTGCGCATTCTCTCCTCCCACGTTAGTGGAGGGCGTAAATAAACGCCTTTGTGAGCGGGAGAGAAGCGCAGGCGTGGAGCACGCCTTATCGCAAGCCGTCGGAACTTGCTGGCAGGAAGTACGACTTTGATTAGCCGAGGCTTATTCTGCTCTAGCCTTCCCATGCGATATATGGAGGTAGGATTACACTCTACACCGAGGAAATCAAGTAACTCTACAACATATGCAAAGTCATGAGATATTCGTTTCGACGCCTTAGACGAAAAGGACTCAGGAACGTGGGAATGTAGGAAGGACCTTTCAATTTCGTAATCGACTTTCCCAAAATTGTGGCTAAGCCTTAATTCAGAAGCGTCCACAGCAAAAGTATTCCTAGAAGCCTCAACATTCGCTAGCTTGGCCTTTAAAGAAATGTTTTCCTTCCTGAGAAGTCGAACATCGTCAAGCAGCTCCATGTTCCTCTTGTTGACCTGCACATCTCCTGCCTCGTCGCTATTAGCAGCTCGACCATTTGTCTAGCATAGGTCGGGACCTTCGCCCTGGCCATTAACGACTGCTGTTGGCCGACTGCATCTGCTGCGACGTGTCCTGGTTTGTGCAGCTATGGAAGAAACAGCAGCCGCGGATCTCACCGATCGATTGCCTTCCTTGCCACCTATCGCTGCGAAACTCAGTCTCATCTCTCACTCAGAAACAATATCTTTTGTGGTGGCAAGTTAGAGAAAGTAGCAGGCTTGCGTCCTTGCCACTCAAGGCGACGTTTAGAGCAACTTTAGCACCGCGGAGTAGTTGAGAGGCCGACAGAATAACAGAGTGAGTGCAGCTGCTCACAGACACGGAAAATACAGCCACGCACGGTCGACGTTGCCGAGGAAAGTGAAGTTGCTGCGCGAATGTAATTTTTTGAGCTTTTCTATATTTTCGCTTCTATTGCAATTTAATACAAGAGACGCTCTTTCATGGGTTATCCCTTTTCAAATTTAATTCACCTTACAAATAGTTTGTAGTTCTAGTTCAAATGACAAGAACGACCGCTGCAACGCTCTTCCTGCTGCTTCGCATTAGCTTTTCTCGTTCCACTCATATCATCGTGAAATCTCGTCTGAAACGGGCGCTCCACCATGCCACCCCACCGAGCATTTCGCTACGCCTCCCACAGTAAGAAAAACGCCTGATATAACACATCTTGTGTTAGGGGCCTCTTAGGCGCCTTTTATACTTGCGCCGCAGCGCGGCGCGGCGTGATGGTCGGCATGGCTATCGATTTTTCGCGCCGCATCGCTTTTATACTTCGCTGCCGCAAAACACCACACTTGCCGGAATTTTGGGTTACGGTATTCGGCGAATCGCGCCGCTGAGGGGAAGGGCGCGGCGCGGCGCGATCAGCCGCGGCAGACTCGGCGTGGGGTGGGAGATTTCACCTCTTCGACCAAACTTCTCCTATTGGGAAGGAGGGGGGGGGGGGGGTTAGGGTGCTGGTCACGAATCTGACATCGTTTTTTGAAGTTACGGGCGATTACGGTAGGTTCGGTTGATTAGGGAGTTTGGGCGAAATCGGTGACCATGACCTTAGCCCGTGCCTTCTGTAACCTAGGAACAGAATAGAGATCTGTAGACATTCATGAAGCTTCATATATCACGCTAAAGATATGCATAGTGCACAGTGACCCTAGAATGGCCATATGAGAAAGAATTTTAAGTGATTCTTGACGATGGGTACGTTCCAGCAGTTTTACTTTTGGACCCGCACATGTCGCGAAATAAGGAGTGGTTTAGTGCCGTTTGCATTGCAGGGGATTCGACTCAATACCGCACTCACCAGTTTCAACCGTAGGTTGAGCGAACGACTTCGACTCCAGGCTTAAGAGAGGATTCGTCGCTCCCCACAGGAATGACGCGACAAGCATTGACAAGATGCATTGCGCTGGTCAGCCAAAAAATCCTTTCTGTTTTGGTTCCTCAATGACTCGTGGACCGTTTCCGGAGCACGGGCCGTAGTGCGCAGATGCTCGTGGCCGCGCGTCGCTGACGCTCCCATTTCTAACTGCAATCGCGCAGCGGCGCGTCAAAATCGGGGCGCGGCGCGACTGGCCGCGCCGCTCCCAAATTAACGCACCGCGCCGCGGCGGGAGTATAAAGGCCCCCACAGACTTCTGCGGCACCGCTCGGCGGCGCCGCTCAGCGGCTTGACTCACCATCAGTGGGAGCGGTGACGGCGAAGTACTGTACTGTTTCTAGTGGGGACCGACTGGTGCTTAACAATAACGCGCCCCGATGACGATCGCGCGCCGGCATCGACCGTCTCCGCTCTGGATCCCGCCGCGAAAGGGCAGAGCGCAGAGCGCAGACAGACAGACGCTGGAGCGGCGCCGCCGGGTGGAATGATTCAAGTCATTTCCGCCAGCGACGCCGCCGGTGCCGCTGGGCGACGCCGCCGGCGCCGCCGATGCCGCCGGCCGGCCAGCGGCGCCGCCCAGCGGCGCCGCCAGGAGGCGAGCTCTGCGTCTCTGCCCTATGGTTAAGCATAGGGCAGTGGCGCCGCCGAGCGGCGCCGCAGAAGTCTGTGGCGGCCTTAAAGGGCGCCTTATACCTTCGCCGCGGAGCGGCGCGTCAATTCTAGGCGCCTGGCCGCGCCGTGCTCCGAATTTGACGCGCCGCTGCGCGATTGCAGTTAGAACGGGGGGCGTCAGCGACGCGTGGCCACGAGCTTCTGCTTAGCATTGTCCTTGAGCCAAAGATGACGAAGGAGACTATACATGAGTCATTGGAGAACCAAAACGGAAAGGATTCGTCCGGCTAATCAGCAGATCATGCGTCCTTCTAATTTAGTGGTAGGTTTTCTGTGGTGAGCGACGAATCCTTTCTTAAGGCAGGGGTCGAAGTCGTCCGATCAACCTACGGTTGAAGCTGGTTAGTGTGGTATTGAGTCAAATCCCCTGCAATGCAATTGGCACTAAACGGCCCCTTATTTTGCAACATGTAAACATGCAACAAAAGTAAAATTGCAGAAAGGTACTCATCGTCGAGAATCACTCTGAATTCTCTTTTATATGACCACTCCGGTGTCATTGTGCGTTAAACATATCTTTAGCCTAGCAGGTGGAATATCGGGGATGTCTACAGATCTCCATTTCCTACCTAGGTTATGGTAGGTAGGCTGGTGATAAAGTCATGGTCGATTTTGCCCAAACTTCAGCGTGATACAAAAAATGGGTGTTAGATTCATGATCTGCACTCCAAATAGCCCCCTAGGCAAAGTTTGGGCGAAATCGGTGATTATGACCTTGACAGCCTTGGTCACCCGAACCTACCGTAATCGATTTCAAAAACGGATGTCACATTCGTGATCAACACCCTAAATAACCCCACTCGGGCGATGTTTGGTTGAAACCTTCTTTCGATCTCTTTTCTACCTCTGGAGTCCTGGAAGTACAGTAGTGCCATCATTTTGCTATACCCTTTTTGTTCTCTTGATTGGGAGCCTAAACAAAAAGGTCATAGCAAAATGATCCATCCCGGTATGAAATCACCAAGTCTGCCGCAGGTGATCGCGCCGCGCCGTACCCTTCCCTCCCGCGGCGTGATTCGCCGAATACCGTAACCCAAAATTCCGTCAAATGTGGTGTTTTGAGGCGGCGGAGTATAGGCCCATGCACACTTCTGCGACGCCGCGGCGCGGTAAGTGGGGCGACGGCTACCTCCGCGAAATCCGGCGGTCGCGGCGCGGTCGAATTAGAGCATCGTTATAGACAACGGGACTGTCGTCCCGTGCATGACGTGCCGCCATGAATGGTTTGAACCATTCCAGGCTGCGGCACTCAGCGCGGCATCGCCTGCGATAACCGCCACGACACCGCAAGAGTGTGCATTCCACCTCCCCCACCCCTCCCTCCCGAGGTACGTGTCCCAGTGTCGCGCCGCGGCCGTCGCGGCCCTATGTTTCATCGTGGCCACGGAGCGCTGTCGCAGAAGTGTGCATTGTTAAGGCCCATGCACACTTCTGCGACAGCGCGGCGCGACCATGATAAAGCATAGGGCCGCGACGGCCGCGGCGCGACACTGCGACAAGTGCCGCAGGGAGGGGGCATGCACACTCTTACGGCTGTCGCGGCGGCTATCGCCGGTGATGCCGCGCTGAGTGCCGCAAGCTGGAATGGTTCAAATCATTCCAGGCAGCGCGACATGCACTGGGATGTCGGTCCCGTTGCCTATAACGATGGTCTAACGCGACCGCGGGATTTCGCGGAAGTGGCAGTCGCCCCTCTTGCCGCGCCACGGTGTCGCAGAAGTGTGCATGGGCCTTTATGAAAGCGATGCGGCGCCGCCAGGCGGCCCGAAAAAGCGATAGCTTTGTCGACCATCACAACGCGCCGCAAGGCGGCGCTAGAACATATTAAAGGCACCTTAGGTCGTGCTGTATTCCATCCGTAATTCTACTTGCTCGCACAGCTGTCCTACATCTAGCGTTTTGGCGATCCTGTTCCGAATGAGTCGAGTGAACGCTTTAGAGACTACGGAGAGCAGACAGATGGGGAGATAACTGCCAGTGTCGTTCACGTCTCTCTTCTTCTATAGCAAGACATTTCTGAGACGGAACCTAACACTATGACAAATAACGTGACACTGCAGAGTATTCCACGGAAATACCATGTCAAAACTATAACAAATATAGAAACACTGTAGAAATATCAAAACAAATATCAGCAAGCATGGTAAATTGAGACATTCAGGATTCAGAATAGTTCAAAAGCTAAGCTATGAGTGGTTTATTATCCGTCCCCTACCACAAAGCAAGCAGCTTCAGTGCTAAAGAATGTGAGCCCTGCAAATATAACCTTTCTATATCTTTAAGGAAATTCGAAGGTTTGTTTACAATTTTTCACTAAGGAAACGGTCTATTCCAGTGACTTCACGTTTGGATTCCCTTATAGCTTTTTCAGTGCAGTGGAAGCGGTGTAATTGTATTTTTCTTAATTTTATTTTTTCACATTTCCAGTTTATAGGTAAATAAATATACTGCTCTGCACTATGGATCAGCCAACACTGAATGAGTACACCAGGTTTTGTTATAACATTGTCTTCTATATGCTTTAAAAAACGACATTTATCGTATCTGAAAGTTATAAAGGTTTTTAAGATAGAACACCGCTAGCGTAAAAAAAGCGCGCTGCGACGGATGAATCCGTCGCTACAAACAGTCGCATGTTCGTAACCCCTCCACATCAGGGTTTTTTGGCAAATGATGGATAACGTTCGATTCGTATCTTTGAGATCTACATAACGGTCTACACAGCAGTAATACGTAGCTCGTCGCAATTTCGTCGTGGGTGATCCGAAAATTATTGGCTTTTGCTATTGGGGCAGCTTGCCTTCCGAGAGCATTTCCAGGATTGCTTCTACAGTCCCTTACGCATAGTGTGCTTTGCTAGCGCCCAATGATCGCTCTTATCGATTGGTCTCGAAAATCAGCGGGTCGACCACCTATGCATTGGATTGACGATGTCGTCTGTCTTCAAAAATAGAATGACTGGGGCATCCCAAAAATGGACTCGACCCACCTGTGTGCTTCATCCTTTATTCTTGCAGTGTATTGGATTCAAACGGATGCGCTGATGGCATACTTTTGCTGTTAGGATCTCGTAAAGCATGAGGATAGAACCGCAGTTTCATCGTGATTGTAACCAAGACGGAGAATGAATTTAAGGCACATAAATACTAAATAAATAGTTAATAAATAGTTAATAAATTTATTCGAGACGGGCGTAAGTTTCTGTTAAGAACTTTTGATTCCATTGATCTAGTACTGGCTGTACTCATCCTCATCGTCCTCATCATCCGTGGCATCAATCCCGACCATGTACTTTCCCCGTCGAGGATCGCATTTCAGCTCAGATGGTGAAATGCGATCCTCGACGGGGAAAGTACATGGTCGGGATTGATGCCACGGATGATGAGGACGATGCGGATGAGTACAGCCAGTACTAGGTCAATGGAATCAAAAGTTCTTAACTAAATAAATAGATAAAGCGGTGACCATGTGATTCTATTTTCTAAACGGGTTTTGTAACAATGTGTTGTTTGTTTATGTTTCCAGGTAGAAAGCAGAAGCGTTCGCAACATTAGGGCACTGCTCTCCTCTGCTAAAGATCTGAGCGGTACAGTTATTTGAACTAACTGACTGCCAGCACTTTAGTAAATTCATGTCAATTGATGAGTTTTTTGCTGAAATTTTTATAGCAGACTCCAAATAGACCAACCAGTCGGTGAGAGGCTAAAAGTGCTACGTCGGTGGAGGCAACCTTATTGACGACCGTGCCATGTGTTCTTGGTTTATAGGATGGTATAAATCTTAGAACCAGTGTCTGTCTGTCTATCCGCCATATGAAGGACCAATTAAAATGCGGAAAATACTCATCCAAGGATCATTTCGAGTTATAGAAGCTTCAGAAGTAAATGGAAGAATCTGGTTCACTCACGCCAGTCTCTATTGGCTCTCATTCCATTCCCGCGCTTACTTTTGAAACTGCCGTGCCTTACATTGGTCCTCGAACGAGTAATTTCTCCAATTTCACTGCCTTTTCTAACCTCTTTGGAAGAAAGTTGCACCGAAACTCCGGCTGTTTAAAGTCTGCTTAACAATCTTGGTTTGGGGTGTGGGAAATGGCAGCTGTATTTTTTCACAAGTTTAACAGCAATTCGCCGGCGCAGGAGTAACGGAGTTATGGCCGACCTATGCACGACGTGAACCTAAAATCGGATCGGATAGGATGCAAGAACCGGCTCCGCGTACCAACATCGACGTGGAAAGAGCAGGGTCAAGCGTGAGGTGCGATTTTTGAAGAAAATTTAGGACCCCCCCTTCCGAAGCGGGTTTGATACGACTCTCCCCTTGTCCCCCTCACTGGTTTATTTCTTATCTGCCATGAATTTTTCAAATTTTCATGTAATTTTTGTACCCGGGCGCGTGTAGCGCAGTGGGCGCGTGTAGCGCAGTCGGAGAAGGCGCGACTGTCGCGTGCACCCGATACCAGGTTCCTGGTTCAGATTTCCCGCCCAGGCCAACCAAGCCTTCCATCCCTCCGGGGTAGGTGAATTGGTACCAGACTTGTCTGGGAAGGATAAAGCGCTGACTTGTTCATCGGCTGGCCACCGCAAGTCATTGTATAGCGAAATACGCATTCAAATCGCCTCCACGACATCCCGTAGAAGTAGAATGCGTGGCGCATCCCAAAAGGGATTGAGTAACGCCGTTCTTTATCCTTTATCCTTTATCCTTTTGTACCCATTAATAGGTCGAAGTAGGGCTTTGACACTGTAGAGATTCGCGCGCAGCATCGTTCACTGAGGAAGACATGTTAGTATTGATTGATCAAAAGACTGAGTAAAGCACAGAATTGAATGCTTTGAATTCTGATGGTTTAATAGTCAAAAATAAAGATTTCCTTAGGCAGATTTCTAATGGATGAGAGGTGCAGATTTTTTTCAGATTTTTAAGGATGTCATGGAAACGACAGCTTTCAATCTGAAGGAGCGACATTTACGTCCAAAATTGTGTTGTATAAAACTACGAGTGTTATTTAGTAATGATGACTTAGGTGCTTTGCATACATTTTTTGTGAAGGGCTCTTCGAATCGCTGACGGAGTCATAACCCAAGGATGGACTTCTCACGGAAATAATTTTCCCATCCGAAGGAAACGACATGAGAATTGAAATTGCACTGTATGTAATTTTGAGCCCTGCTTGACAGCGATACAACCATGCTTTTCCGAAACGATCTCCTAAATCGTCGATTTTCATGAGATTAAATTTTTTCTACCTGAAGGTGGCAACCTATGCGTTGAAAACTTCAGCAAACAGTTAAATCTAGAGCTTTGCTCGGTACATAGTGAAAAATTGTGTTTTTCTGAAACGTTCTGTATGATCAGCGGTCTCGATTTTGGATGATTTGCCGAAAAAAAAAGCGTCCCAAAATCTCCACCTAACCACATAGGAGATGCCGCTTTTAGAAGCAGTTTTTCAGAGCTTAGAATCCGTATTTCTTATAGTTTTCAATACGCCATTAGCTTTTTGTAGAGTCTAAAAGAACTTTCCGAGTTATGACAGTTTTAGCGCAGAGAACCGCACGCAGAGGATGATCATTAGAAGGGCTTCACAAAATTATCATAACTCGGTGACTTTTTCGAAATTCGAAAAAGCCAAAAGCTTTTTGGAACTTAGAAGATAGGAGCTTCCGTACCATATATAAATCAGTTTTCAAAAAAGCGGTATTCATGCGCGACAGGGGGATGGTGCGATTTTCAGCAAGTATTTCGGCAAAATCGTTCAAAGATTTCCCCTACCCACACCGCATGGACATATCGTTTCTGAAAACTGCTTTCTGCATAGTAATTGTCGCAGCCAGGAGAAGGTCATAAACAGCAAGAAAATACAATTTAATTAGGTTTAAGAATTTGAAAATTCAACTGGGCAGCACTACAGTTGTGGCCGTAGCCTTTTCAAAAATGCCGAAAAAGCCGCATTTTCCCGGCTTTCTCGGCCTTTCGAAATAACTTCCTTCAAAGTTAACCAATTGCGAAAGCAAGCACATTTTTGAGTTCAGCAGTTCAAGCTCTATCAGACAGCTTTAAAAAATTGCCAAAAATTTCAAAGTTCAACTGATTTTTTTCAAAGGTTAGCTTTTCGTTCAAAATCGTGCTCCACTGCGAAGGGCGGCTGCGGACGAGTTGTCGGTAGCAAGTCGTCGAAAACCGTTGCATCCTCATAACTCCTTCAGTTTTAGGTTTTTTGAGAAACGGTTGGTACCGTTCGATTCGTCTCTTCGAGATCCACACAGCAATGTATGCATGTTATCAGAACACCGCATTTTCGCAGTGGGTGGGCAAAAATGACTTTAACGGGCTCTTTACGATTGGAGAAGCTTATTTTCCGAGACTTGCATGTTCTCGGAGTATCTCAAGCATGGCGTGAAGTGCTCTGACATGCCAGGAATCCCTCGAGAGTGCGCCGTGCACAATGCATACAGGATCGGACCTATCAATCGAGTTGGCGCGACAGCTTGTAGAGTGCGCGTTTGGGGAGTTTATCAGAAATTCTTAGCCGCTCTACACAGGAATTGCTCTAAGACTGTCCAGCTAGCCTTTGGAGTGCGCCGTGAACAATGTATATAGGATCAAACCTATCAATCGAGAGGGGGGCAGCTTGTAGAGTGAGCGTTTGGGGAGTTTTATCACAAATTTGCAGCCGGCCTACTCAGGAATTGCTGTACTCTGTTCCGGAGAGATCTAGGAGTGCACCGTGAACAGTGCATATAGAATCGAACCTATCAAACGAGTGGGCGCGACAGCCCGCAAATTGCACGCGCGGGCGTGTTCGGAGCGCAATAACTCTGTCGAGATCGAATCGCTCAGGCTGTGGCTCTTGGGTTTCGTAGGCAGCAGAGAGCTTTAGTAGTCCGCAGAAGTACAGCGTTGTAGCTTCTAAAAAGTGTGAAAATGTATGTGAGGCTTGTGTGGCCTAATTTTTTTCCCGATTTCAGTTGATCACTGCGAGAAGACGCGATGAGCTAACAGCCCACAAGTGCGCAGGCGAGCAGAATTCTAAAGTCACTTTACGATGGCATGCTCATAACTCCCCTGATGCCTAAGCCGCTTCGGCCACATCTGACATTTTAGGCGGTGGAGGGCAGCGGTGAAGTTTTCAGCGCTCTTTCTCGTCCACGTTTGAGTTTTCAGCACTCGCAGTGGTAACGTTCTGTTCAGCTCGAAAAGCTCTATCGAACGGTTCCAATCTTGTTCAATTCTGAGAACATCGATTTTTTGACAATTTCGCATCGAAGACGAGGGTAATCGAGGCCGCGGCAGAGGGGCGATGACGTCATCGAAAATTGATTTTTCCGAACCGGTCCAAGTTTGGTACCATTCGATAGAGCTTTTCGTGCTGAATTGAACGGTGCTTCTTAGAGTAGTGAAAGCCATAATTTGGGTAAATAAGAGCAGGGAGAACATCGACCGTTATTGTGCTAATTTGCACTCGCGATCGTGTTCTGAGCGCGATAACTTCGTATTTTGTGGACCTGTCCGGATAGAAGTTGTGGGTTTTGCAGGCATCAGAAACGTCTAGTAGCGCACTGAAACACTGTAATGCAGCTTATGCCTGGACAAAGTTACAGTGGTGCGAACATGCAGGTTGTCCTTGTGTGACATGATTTTTCCCGAATTCAGACGACCCCTGCGGGAAGACACGGCGAGCTAACAGCCTACAAGTGCGTGTGCGAGCAGAACACTAAAGGTGACTTTACGATGACATGCTCAGAACTTCCCAGGTGTCTAAACTGCCTTAACCTCAGTTGCCAGATTAAGGCGTCGGAAGATAGCGGTTAGAGTTTCTTTCGCTCTTACTCGCCAAGATTTGAGTTTTCGACATTGGCAATGATACTTTTCTGTTCAGCATGAAAAGCGCTATCGAATGGTATCAATCTCGACTGATTTTGGGAACATCGATTTTTTGACGGTTTCGCGTCAAGGACGAGACCGCTTAAGGCCGCGTCAAAGGTATGATGACGTCATCGAAAACTGATTTTTCCGAACCGGCCCACGTTTGGTACCATTCGATAGAGCTTTTCGTGATGAATTGAAAGGTGTTATTGAGTTTTGGAAAAACTATGATCTGGGCGAGTAAGAGAGCAGGAAACTTCAACCGCTAAGCCCGCCACCCTAAAATGGCAGCTGGGGCTAAGGCAATTTAATAAGCTAGGGAGTTGTGAGCGTGTCACCTGAAAGCACCTTTAGTGTTCTGCTAGCATGCGTATTTGTAGGACGTTAGCTCTCCGCGTCTTCCCGCAGGGGTCGACTGAAGTTGGAAAAAATCGTGCCACACAAGGCTAACCTGCATTTTCGCGGCGCTCTAACTTTGTACAATCATAAGCGATATTACTGTGTTTTAGCGAGCTACTAGAACTTTTTGCTGCCTACAAAACCCATAAGCTGTGAACCGGAAAGGTTCACAATTTACAGAGCTATCGCGCTCTGAACACACCCGCGTGTCAAATTTAGAACAATAACGGTCGATGTTCTCACCGCTCTTACTGGCCCAGATTACGGTTTTGCTATTCTTAGCCGAACCATTCAATTCAGCATGAAAAGCTCTATCGAATGGTGCCAAACTTGTGCCGGTTCGGAAAAATCAATTTTCGATGACGTCATCGCCCCTCTGCCGCGGCCTCGAGTGCCCTCGTCTTCGATGCGAAATTGTCAAAAAATCGATGTTCTCAGAATTGAACAAGATTGGAACCGTTCGATAGAGCTTTTCGAGCTGAACAGAACGTTACCACTGCGAGTGCTGAAAACTCAAACGTGGACAAGAAAGAGCGCTGAAAACTTCACCGCTGCCCTCCACCGCTCTAAAATGTCAGATGTGGCCGAAGCAGCTTAGGCAGCAGGGGAGTTATGAGCATGCCATCGTAAAGTGACTTTAGAATTCTGCTCGCCTGCGCACTTGTGGGCTGTCATCGCGTCTTCTCGCAGTGATCAACTGAAATCGGGAAAAAATTAGGCCACACAAGCCTCACATGCATTTTCACACCGCTATAATTTCGCCTTTTTAGAAGCTACAACGCTGTACTTCTGCGGACTACTAAAGCTCTCTGCTGCCTACGAAACCCAAGAGCCGCAGCCAGAGCGACTCGATGTCGACAGAGTTATTGCGCGCGGAACACGCCCGCGCGTGCAATTTGCGAGTGTCGCGCCCACTCGATTGATAGGTTCGATTCTATATGCACTGTTTCCGATGCACTCCAAAGGCTAGCTGGACTGTGTTAGAGCAATTCCTAACTAGGGCGGCTGAGAATTTTTCATAAACTTCCCAATCGCCCACTCTACACCCTGTTGCGTCTACTCGATTGATAGGTCCGATCCTATATACATTGTTCACGGCGCAATCCTAGGTCTCACCGGGACAGAGTACAGCGATTCCCGAGTAGGCCGGCTGCAAATTTGTGATAAAACTCCCCAAACTCTCACTCTACAAGCTGTCCCCCCCCCCCCCTCCTCCTCAATTGATAGGTTCCATCCTATATGCATAGTGCACAGCGCACTCCAAAGGCTAGCTGGACAGCCTTAGAGCAACTTCTGAGGAGGGCGGCTTAGAATTTCACATAAAACTCTCTAAACGCTCACACTACAAGCTGTCCCCTCCTCGATTGATAGGTTGATCCTATATGCATAGTGCACGGCGCACTCTCAGTGGATTCCTGGCATGACGGAACACTTTACGCCATGTTTGATATACTCCGAGAACATGCATGCCCTGAAAAATAAGCTTCTACAATCGCAAAAGGGTTGCCCCAGTCATTTTTGACCACCCCCTGCGAAAACGCGGTGATCTGGCGAAGTTGTACAAATGGTTGTGTAGATCTCGGAGAGATGAAACGAACGATACCCACCGCTTCCCAAAAAACCTCAAACTAGAGGAATCGTGAGCACGCAACAGTTTTCGACGGCTGGCGACCGACAACTCGTCCGCGACCGCCCTTCGCAATGGAGAGCAAGTTTTCAGTTTCGGCCATTTCCATAGCTTCATATAAACAATATACACCATACGATAGAGCTCGAGCTCCTGAGCTCGAGTATATCATTTGTTTTTAAAATTAATGAATATTAGGCGAGTTATATCAAAAAGACGCAAAAGCCGGGAAAACGCGGCTTTTTCGGGATTTGATCAAAAGATACGGCCATAACTGTATTTGCGCCTGGGGACATAATTAAGCGAGACTCGGCGACGGTGTTGGGTCGGGTCACAGCAATTAGGACCTCCTTAATTGCGGCACTGGTTTTCAGGCTTCCATCCACTTTTTAATGGCGGTTGCATGTCCATTGGTAGGTAGGATGTTGCCAGGAGCCCTTGTAAATTTTGGTGAGAAAGCTTTTATTTTGAACAAAGTTATCATGATGCGACGCAAAAAAACCGTTTTTGCGTCGCAAACGTCGTTTGGTTGAATGTTTAGCGGCGGTACCGTAAGTAAGTAATTTAAAAAATTTACTGGGTTAGATTTACAGCAACTTTACTTGCACTAATGAGTGGGTAGAAATGCCTTAACTCTAACAATATAAGGATTCCTAGTCTGCTGTTCGAAACAGAACATTCTAAACTCAGTATTATTAAATTTTTTCCTGTTTTTCATTATTAATTTTTTGTCATCCAGCCGTTTTGAACAAAATTATCCATTATCTATTACAAGGTTCCAAAAAAAAAATTATCCGCTCATCCCTGATTGACATCTGCAGGCTGCGCCATCCGCGTTCTGAACGTCTTAATTTGAAGTCCCTTTTCAATTCAAAGCTTCTAAGGTAGAGTTCTCTTATGTAAGGTCAATGTGCATTATTTATAAAGTAAGCAATGATCGGCAAAAGCAATGCGAAAACAAGGGTGATCTAGAGCGGTAGACGCAAGCTTGGGGCGGCCATCTGGTGATGTACGGACTCAAACTGAACATCAAGAAAGCTGAGTGCCTAACGACTGGTGTAGATGAGTCCGGCTCCATTAACGCACTAGCTTACACGCAGTCTGGTTTTCAAGTAATGGATATCATCACTAGCGCCTGACAGTGGCCGTCTGATCGTTGAGGTGAGCTCATGTTTAGTGCAGCTTGAATTACGCTCAATGAATGGTGTATCATGTGATAGTCGAAGTGCTTAAAGACAAACATCCAAAGAGCCGCCACCCGGTACGGCATTGAGAGTTGGCCTACGAGCAAGGGAGTTGAAACGCACTTCTGTGCGCTGCGCTGGAGTGCATCGGAGACAATGCCAAGCAGAAGATCAGGGTCGCGCCGAATCAGACGAGGTGCGCGAAGCTCGCCTACCGTGTTCTTCGTGGGAAAGAAGATAGAGTCCGCAAGAGAGGCTCTCTGTTCGAAGTTTGTAAGAGCACCTTAGAAGGCGCCCACTCCCGACTACACACGGACATGGAAGTAACTGGAGTCCAACATAACCAAGCGGCACGGCACCAGAAGAGCGGAGCCTGCGACAAAGCGGGGTAAACGTTGAAGAAGAAGTTTCGCTCGCAACGGCTGTTTGCTACAGTTCCCAGGTAAGAAGGTATTCGAGGGCCCCGATCGAGGACAGGACTGCTTGATTGGGCTACATGTTAGAAAAGAACTGTTAGCACGCTGAAGCTGACATTCAGGGCCGTACCATTTAATTCATCCTAAATGTCTGCTTGAGTGATGGTGAAAATACTGCGCGTCAGACCTTTATCCTGCATTTGTATGTGGAGAAGCGTTGTTTGGAACACCAGATTCATTTATCTTGGGATACGTGACAAAGCTTGAGTCAATGCTAGCGCCTAAAATTTTGTAGTAAAATAGCATTCACATTCAGCGAGGGGCTGCGATATCTGCCAGGCAGACAAGACACGAAACATTTTGACAGCACTATTAGGTTGAGCTGGAGACATAGAGGGTTGACGAAAGTCTAAAGCTTGACGGAGCTGGTCGTCTCTCCTGCTCTTCCGGGAACTTCACCATAAACTCCCAAAATAAAAATGAAACGGAGCACATCAATATTGTAATTGTTGAATAGCATCTAAGTTTGCTGGGACTAGACTAATACAGTAAGTGATGGAGGTGATAGAGGGCGGACCTCCTTTGGACGTGCACCCTTCCTTTATTCAGCACAATCTTTTACAAAACACCATTATTCTTGCGACAAAAACTTAACTTAATCCTATTCTAGATGTTTTGAGGTTGGCTACAAATCTTCTTGCCATTGAATCAAAGATGCATCTCACTCCTTGGAGGACGACTGGCATCGTGTAGAACCATTCACAAGGTTAGAAATCTCTAATTTCGTTCTTTCAACCGCTGCACCTTCTTTTCAGTTGCTTATTATTGTGTGTGCATTACATAACTCATAAATCAGGTATCGTTCAGTTCGCCTTTGACAGGAGCTACTGTGGAATTGAAATCCTCGCAATGTAATATTCAAACCGTACAAAATTGGTTATTCGGCCTTTGCTCTTAGGATCGTAGCCCCTAGGCCTTCATCTAGATACACTACATCAGGTTCTCAACGGGTGTTTTTTATGTAGACCTGTAAACTTTGTATGTGGAAACTATATAAGCAAAGTCACCGATATCTTCAATGCTAACCATAAGAGAAGGCATGCCGGCAGTGGATGGACATCTAAGCGGGAATTCTCCAGAGGAGGCTTGTAGGCGACGGATGTTGTGTGACGAAGGCGAAATGGGTCCTCTCAATACGAATATTCTGCATTCGCAATTGATTCTTAAACAACTGCAGGGAGTGTAACTCCTATTTTAATGATTTCTTCAAATCTGCAAGCTCTTGTAGTCATTCAACAGCTGATACTCGTAGCATACAAGCTGCGCCTCTCCTTGGTAGCGCATCTCACTTGCTAGTTTGTGGCCAACGGAATCATCTACCAACGTTGGGGTGATGGGGGTAAGTTTGTTTATGGTGATGTGGATTCCGTACCTGCATTTCTTGGGACCGCGTTGGCACCGAAAAGGTTGAATACGGTTCTTCTTTCCACGTGAATTTCGCACACCAAAAATGCTGTTTTTTCTGGCCTTGACAGTGACAACCAAATAAAATGGGCGCTGTAGAATAGGAATGTTTCTGCAAGATGCGAAAGCTAGACGGTTACTATGATGACTTCTTGTCCTATTTCCTAGGTTGAGAACTGTGCATAATAAAGCTGTTAATATAAAATAAAAATAAAATAGAATAAAATCATACTCTATAATAATACGCTAAGCGATGAGTCATCCTATCTATCGGCGGCGCAGCGGAAATTAGCGGGTGGAAAATCGGTATGAAAATGGGGAGGGGGAATCGGGAGGGGGGGGGGGGGGGGAATCGGGGAAAATGGGGGAAATTACGACACGAAAATAGAGAAAAATACCCAGACGTCTTCTCCCTTCCTGAGAACTTCGATCCTAGGGCAATCGAGGTCGCTGAACATGAATCTGAAGATCGTCTTTGAAGTATCGATCACCGTCAATCGATACTGATCAAACTGCGGGCGCGAAAATAGCGGAAAATACCCAGACGTCTTCTGCGTTCAGAAGGCGTGCGGAATCCGTCGCAGGACGTGCCTGCGACTCAGAAGACGTGCCAAAGACGTCGCTCTATGTGTTTGGGGATTCAGGTAGACGTGCCGAAGACGTCGTCCGCTAAGGGGGATCATTGAGGGGGACCAGTACCAGTAATGGGAGACGTTTCACCAAGGGAGGATCAGTAGAGAGGAACCAACGATCGCCCTATCATACTGGACACTGTCCGTACTGCGAGCCTTTTGTACTCCGGGTAGGGAAGAACGCTGTTCAAGTAGAGCAGCTAGCTCGATGTGATTGTCCTTAGCTTACGATTAGTGATACTGCAACATCGCGCAAAGCGCGCAAGTACGAGGCACGCCGACAGGCGTGACGGAGCACTTGTAAAATAATAAAATAAAATGAATAATATATGCTAACTCCTACAGTGTCCACCAGAAAAGAACCTCGACACGAGTTGGTATACTGGTCAGCAAGAACCTTTGTTTTTGACAGCTGCTAGTTTGAGGTCGAAGCCTTTGTTGGTCAAAAAATTTCACTATTATGCAGCTGCATCGGAGTTCGAGATACAGTGCTGATCCAAACATTAATGAGCTGAAGGAAAGGTGTTCGCATTTCTCGCTTTTGCTTTCGTTCTCAGACCTTCCGGGAGAAAAGGAGCTGAGACTACATATACGCCGTCTCTGATGGAAATTGGCGGAGTTATTTTCCAGATGAAAGACTCGAAGAGAGTGGACGGGTCAGGTGTTCGCTATAAGGAAACCTTTCGTTTCGAGGGCTGTTCGAGCCTTTCACTTTATTGACGAATGAGCTAAACGCACGCAAATGCATGTTAGCGGCGGACTGCAGAAACCCGCATGGTATAGGTTTATGCGGATCGAAACATTTGCAGCGCACCTACATATATATAGATCTCTGCAAGAACAGAGCATCACTCAATGTGGCATGGTCGGTTTCGCCTCGGTGTTCTCCCCTTTCCTTTCATTCTCTACGCATGTTCTGGGCATTGGGGCTCAATATTATTCCTCTATTTTTATGTTTTAGAAATGAAGTACTTCGTCGCTGTCGCCGCAGCCCTTTTCGTTTCGATTGACGCCTGTGGGTTCGGACTGATGAGTGGTGGAAGCGGATGCGGATGGTGGGTTTCATGAGTTTCGCGTCACAGCTCTTCCAGCCCTTCTAGTTGTACTATACATTTCAATTTAGCGCTCCACCTCCGCCTGCTCCCTGTTGTCCACCTCCTCCACCTCCATGCGGTGGCGGATGTGGTGGCGGTGGAGCTTTTCCGCCACCCTCATATGCTGCTCCTCCAGGTTTGAAAAAGTGTCATCATTTCCGAGGATTAAGAGTACTTCGCATAATTGGCCACTTTTGCAGCTCCCTCGTATGTGGGTCCTCCTCCCTCATATGCTGGTCCACCACCATCGTCTGGAGGATACGCCGTTGGCAAGTAGACGGGAAAGCGCAAGAAGTCCAGGAATTCCATACCACTTTATCTGTACAACGGTTTACAATAAAAAATATTTATGTCGTCAAGCAACTTTGAGAATTAAGGGTCATCTAAATCCTTGCGCAAACAGGGGATTTTCATGCTCGGTATTATTATTACATGTTTGCTATTACTTTATGTCAAGGACTTAAGACAAGTTACATCACATTTGCAGTACTGCCGATATCTGGACACAAAGTCTGGGTTGTTGGACTCCATCAACGTCTTTTTTGACAATCCAATTTTCAAGAAAGTCCTGTATCCTTTCAGTTTAATCCCAAAATCGGAAAAATAACATGGCCTTAGAGAATAGTACAAAGAATACACAGCAGGGGTGAAGCTTCAGATGACCAAACCATAGTCTCCGTGCTGTTGATGGCATGCACTCTGGGACTACTGATCGTAAGTGATAGCGCCGCACTTATTTTTCGACCTACTTCGAGAGCATGTCAGCAGGTTTCGAGCACCGGTATATTTTCACAATTTTTCTTTGCTGCACTGGGCTGTGGAGTTGCTGACTCCTTCTGATTTGTGGTCAACTATAGCTTCAATGCATCAAAGGCTACTAACCAACCCACAATAGTGAAGTCGAGAATGTAGGACGTTTGAGGAAGCTACATATTTCCTAACTGCGTTGTCAAAAGGGCCTATTTTATTGCACACGCTTTGTAAATTGCTGCTATCTTCATTGAAAACTATCATTTTCCAATCATTCTTTTTATTTAATTCACAAATGCGATATCTTTAGTTCTCAATGCATTGTTGATAACATGGAGGGCAGTCGCCTCGTGGGCTTTCCAGACATCACATCGTTTTCGGCCTTTAGACAGATTTAACCTCCTGAATGCCGGCGATCTAGTTTATTCTTGCTTTATTCGTCTAAACATAGCAAATCCATCCTATCCCGACGTGCTCTACTGAATATCGATTCAACTTGGCTGACATGAGCAGAGGATGAGTACGTTGTTATTACGAAGACTTGGAAGAGGCGTAGCAAAAGCAAGAGGCAGCAACGCAACCAGGGTTTCTTGACAATATTTATATTTATTGTGAACTGATGTACATATAAGGATGGGATGCATTCCCGGAATTCTTGTTCCTTCTCGTCTACCTGCCGACGGCGTATCCACCACCAGATGACGGTGGTGGACCAGCATATGAGGGAGGTGGACCAGCATAAGAAGAAGCTGCAAACGTGGCAAATTATACGATTCACTCATAATCCTCCCGATTGATGACGTTATTTCATACCTGGAGGAGGAGCAGCATACGATGGAGGAGCTCCACCGCCACCACATCCACCTCCACCTCCTCCTCCACCACCGCATGGAGATGGAGGTGGACAACAGGGAGGCGGAGGAGGAGGACAGCAAGGAGCCGGAGGTGGAGAGCTAAATTCGGAAACGTTTAGTACAAGAAGAAATGGTCTGAAGCGAGGTGAGTGAAACCCACCATCCGCATCCGCCACCACCACCACCCATCATTCCGAATCCGAAGGCGTCAACCGAAGCGAAAAGAGCCGCGGTGGCAATCACGAAGAGCTTCATTTCTAAAACATAAAAGTAGAATGATTAAGCTCTGAGTCCGAGGTCCAAAACTAGCGAGGGGACTAAAAGGAAGCGGGAACTGAGGGGTGGGGTGGGGGGTGGGACTGACCTTGCTACAAAGAGTGACTCTCCAGAGTTGCAGAGACCTATATATAGCGGTGCAGCCCATGTTTCGATCCGCGTAAACTTATACCATGCGGGTTTTCGCGGCGCCGCTAACAAGCGTTTGCGGCGGATTTCGGCCATCTGCAAGAACGGCAAGGCTCGAAGGTCCTTGAACAAAAGGATTCCTTATAGAGAACACCTGTCCCAACCAGTGTTCCAAAGTCCTTCATCTAGAAAATACACTCCACCAATTTTCATCAGAGGCGGCATGTATGAGTCTCAGTCCTTCTTCCTTTGGAAACTTTGAGAAAACCAGAAGAGAGAAATGCGAACACGTCTTCTTTAACTCATTAATATTTGGATCAGCACTGAAGTCTCCAACACCGATGTAGCTGCATAGCAATGAAATTTCTTGACCAACAAAAAGGCTTCGATCTCAAACTAATAGTTATCAAGTACACAAGTTCCTTTAACACCACCAATTTACCACCAATGTCGAAATTCTGCTTTGATTGACACGGTTGGGGTTTAATGTTATGTTGATCGGAAAGTCTTTTGTTTTCATTTTTTCATAGCTTTCTTCTTTTCTCTTCCTTATTTCTTTGTTCAGCATAGAATGCAAATCAATCAACAATATAATCACCACTGTTAATCAGCACAGCGGTCCACCTACTGGGCAGGTCAGCAATCCCATTTTCCCAGAACTGTGGAGATCGGGAGTCGAAGAAATCGGCGACGGCTCGACATTTTTAAGTCGTGCGGTGCAGAGTTTGTGAAACTTCTTATTCAGTTTTTTTGAAGACCATTTCGAAGCGTTTGAGGAATTTTATGAGAAATTTGTGCACCGCCTGCTTTGGATTTGCTCTACTCTGAACGGCGTGCCTCTATAGTGCGCCGTGCACAATGCATACGCAATCGACAGAATCAATGGAGAGTGCGAATTCGTTTATTCTTCTCATTCTTATTTCTTATTAGCACAATGTCGTGTGTACAAAAACAGTACATTCAACAAGGTCGCAGCAAATTACGTGGCGTTATAAGTTCAGCAAATCAAAACTTGCCATCATTGCTACTTCTCCATTGAGCGCAACTCTTAAACGTAAAGCAGAAGTCAACTCACTTTTGGTTAGAAGAATAAGAGTTCTGAGGAATAGGGGTGAGAAAGCCGGTAAGAATAATGGGATAAAGGATGTGATAAAGGATGATGGGTAATTGATGAAGAAGAGCAGTGGCTTGCCGACACAGCAAGTCGCAGAAGATATCGGCTCCGGGCACCAGCTTAGTAGGTCCGTCAACTCCATTACAACCCAACGAAGACGGCTGTGTGGGAATGCGTAGGACGCTAGCACTGGCTAATCAGAAACAAAGTAGAGAAGTTCTCAAAATCTGGAAAATTAAAAACGAACAAAAAACGAACAAACGTACGCACAAAAAGGTAAAGAGCAGAAAAACAGCAAAAGCTCTAAAGTAAAAATTCTTCCGAAACGAAGGACTGCTTTTAGGTAAAGGAAAAATAGAATGCTGTTGATGATGTTTTTCACTCAGGCGATATCCCGTATATGCAGTGTTGAAAGCAAGTCCATTCTTCCATCCTTTTCTAAAAACATACGCGTTTGTTGCTTCTAAAAGGATAGGTGGTAGCATATGTAACAAAGGAGCTCCTTCAAAGAACGGTGAATTAAAAACCTTTTCTTGGTATTTGTTCTTAACCTTGGGATTGTGGAAGCAGTACCTATTACGCCGACCTTGTGTTGGCGAAAAGGTCCAACAATTACTAGTTTTACGTCTAAATTCGCCTTTTAAGGGTTTCAAACAAAACATTAGATCACTTACAATGCGCCCGTACAATAATATATAACATATATACAACGACTATTTAGGCCGAATAATTTTAGTTGTTCTTTATACCTAGGGCACGTTCCAATAGGATTGGTACAGCTTACACATCGATTGAACAAATTCATTGTAAAGGTTTTCAGAACCTTTTCAATTTTTTCTTTAAGGTTTATTCTGGTAGGGTTCCAAATCGGCCAGCAGCATTCCAGTATTGGTAAAACGTATAACTTATACAGCTTAGGTCGTTTGTCGTTACATTTCAGCTTTCTGCAAATCGAAAAAAGAGAGAAAAAGCTCTTCGTACTAATATATTACATATATCAATGTGATTATTGATATCTAACCCGCTATCCGAAAAAAATCCAAATTCGCGATTCTCAGATGTAATCCTGAACGTACAGTACCGGACGCGTCTTTTGAATAGACGCCGAAAAAACCGCACTTTTGCGGTTTTTGTGTGTTTGCTATAACTCGCCAAAAAGTCATCCATTACTCTGTTCCGGCGAGACTTTGGAGTGCGCTGTGCACAATGTATGTAGGATCGAACCTATCAATCAACTGGGCGAGACAGCTCGCCAATTGTACCGCGGGGGTGTTCTGAGCGCAATAACTCTGTCAAGTTCGAGTCTTTCCGGCTGCAAGTTGTGGATTTTGGAGGCCGTAGAAAGTTCAGGAAACGCGCTGGAACATAGTAACCTAGCTTAAGACTGGACAAAGTTACAGCGGTGCGAAAATACAGGCAAACCTTGTGTGACACGATTTTTTCCGAGTTCAGTCGACTACTACAGGAAGACGAGGCGAGCCAATGGCATCCAAATGCACGGGCGAGCACAAGACTGAAAGAACTTTACGATGTCATGCTCGCAGGTGTGGCGAGAACTGTTATCTGGGCGAGTAAGGGCACGGAGAACATAGACCGTTGTTGTGCTAAATTGCACGCGCGGGCGTGTTCGGAGCGCGATAACTCTGTCAGCTTCCAATCTTTCTGGCTGGAACGTGTGTATTCCGTAGGCAGTAATATGCTCTAGTAAACCACCAAAGCACGGAAATTTATCTTAAGAATTGGCAAGGTTGCGGCGGTGCGAAAATGCAGGTTGGGCATGTGTGACACGATTTTTTCAGATTTCGGTCGACCTCTGCGGGTGCACGAGGCGAGGTAACGGCATGCGAACTAGCGTACGAGAAAAACACCGAAGGCACTTTACGATGACGTGCTCGCAGCTCTACAGATGCCTAAACTGCTTTAGCACAATCTGCCATTTTGGAGCGGCGGACGGCAGCGGTGAAGATTCTTCCGCCCTTACTTGCCCACATTTGACATCTCGACGCTCCCAATGGTACCGTTCTATTCAGCTCGAGAAGCTCTATCGAACGGTGTCAATTTCGACCAATTCTGGGAATATCGATTTTTTGACAATTTCGCATCAAAGGCGAGGCGGCTCAAGGCGGCGGCAGAAGGGCAATGACGTCATCGAAAATCGATATTTTTGAGCCGGACCAAGTCTGATACCGTTTGATAGAGCTTTTGGTAGTGAATTGAATGGTGTTACTGCGAGTAGCAAGAACTGTAATCTGGGCGATTAAGAGCGCGGAGAACATCGGCCGTTGTTGTGCTAAATTGGACGCACGGGCGTGCTCTGAGCGAAATAACGCTGTCACGTTTGAATCTTTCCGGCTGCGACTTGTAGATTTTGTAAGCAGTAGAACGCTCAATAGGTGCACAAGGTCGTGCCACACAAGGTTTGCCTGCATTTTCGCACCGCTGTAACTTTGTCCACTCTTAAGCTAGGTTACTATGTTTCAACGCGTTTCTTGAACTTTCTACGGCCTACAAAATCCACAACTTGCAGCCGGAAAGACTCGAACTTGACAGAGTTATTGCGCTCAGAACACCCCCGCGGTGCAATTTGCGAGCTGTCTTGCCCAGTCGATTGATAGGTTCGATCCTATATACATTGTGCACAGCGCACTCCAAAGTCTCGTCGGAACAGAGTTCAGCAATTCCTGAGTAGGGCGGCTGAGAATTTCTCATAAGACTCCCTAAATGCTCAATCTACAAACTGTCCCCCCCACGATTGATAGGTTCGATCCTATATGCATTTTGCACGGCGCACTCTCAGAGGATATTCCTGGCGCGACGGAACAATTTACGCCATACTTGAGATGCTTAGAGAACATGCAAGTCCTGGAGTACAAGCTTGCCAGTGCCAAAAAGTTTACTCCAGTTATCTTTGACCACCCACTGCGAAAATGCGGTGGTGTGGCGAAGTTGTATACATGATTGTGTAGATTTCGCAGAGAAGAATCGAACGGTACCAACCATTTCTCAAACAACCTCAGATTAGATGAATTGTGAGCACGCAACTGTTTTGGACGGCTTGCGACCGGCAACTCGTCCGCGACCGCCCTTCGCAATGGAGCGCAAGTTTTCAATTTTGGCCATTTTTGATCTTTCATATGAAATGTACCAAACGTTAGAGCTTGATCTTCCGAGCTCAAGTATACTGTTGGTTTTTCAAATGGATGATTTTTGGCGAGTTATAGCAAAAAGACGCAAAAACCGCAAAAGTGCGGTTTTTTCGGCGTCTATTCAAAAGACGCGTCCGATACTGTACAATTATTAGGACCAAATTCTGCAACAGACGCTTCACCTATATAAAAACTGAAGTTTTACAAGGATTCATAGGAGTTTTCCAAGCATTAGCTCATACTGTCATCATGTTAATGGACTGGGATGAGGCCTGTCAAACCTCAGTCTTTTTGCTATCATTGTATCACCCGTAAATTTTTATGTTATTGGCATACATCTGCACCTTCACATGAGAGTGCGTATATAGAACTACAGAAAGATCGCAGGTTTGTGCAAGAAAAAGAACCGGTGACAGCTCGCCTCGGTGGGAAACACTAGTTCTGCAATCGTAGCACTTCGAAAAAGAATTACCGACGTACAACCTCATAATCCTTCAATGCAGATAAGATTAAAAAGACCACTGAAGCAAAGATGCTGTAATGCCAAGATTATAAAACTTTTTAGAAGCTGTCGATGGCTTACCTTGTCAAACGCTTTGACAAATCATTGTAAATAACACTAACCTAATCTCCATTATTCAGTGCAAGACTCCAGTCAAAGGTGCAACCAGCGAGTTATGTAGTAACAGAATCTCCCTCCGTAAATCCATGCTGTTGAGATAGAATCAGTTTGTTTCTAGTGAACCATGCTACGATCTTATCCCGTACAATCTTTTCCATTATCTTCATTGGAGTAGGATTTATGCTTATAGGTCGAAAGGACGACACCAATGCTGATTTTTGCGCTTCTGGAATAGCAGAGATGGTCACTCTTTCCAAATTTTAGAAATTTCTCTGTAAATTAAAGAAACAATAGAAATCATTGAGAGGGTTTTGCAAAAGGAATGCGCGCATTTTTTTGAAAACAATTCGAGGAATTCCATCAAAGCATGCTGGAGTTGAGCCCTTAAGCTGGTTCATTGCCTTTAGCACATCATTTAGGTGTCAATAAATTTACTTATAGTCTCCACTTGATCGTTACTTGTTTGCGTAAATATGTCTTTTGACAAAGCGAACGTATTTCGGAATCAGAGTTGAAAACAGAAGCAAAAAATTGAGCTAATGTTTCAGCCATTTAGAGATCTGTTTTGTGAAGCATCTCACCGTCATCGTTTATCACTGGCATCACTGGCAACTCAGAGTACGTTTTTAGTCGACATTGAATAAGAAAAAAAAAAAAGAACTGTAATATTCCTCGTTTTTGGAGTCGTTTTTCTTTTTGAGCTAGAAAGCTTTTCAAATGATGATCCAATTCATGACACAACTTCTTGTAGGATGGATGCGAAAGAGGATTTAATAACGATTGGAAAGGTGTGGATTCTAAGCTATCAAATTTAAAATGTATTTTGGGTAGTGTGCAGCCGGTGCTCCTGCTAAGGCAAAGGGAACACGAAGGGATAGCCCATAATATACGACCTTGCAAAATGTTCTCTGCAAATCATCTGTGTTTTGATATCCATCAAAAACTTTACACAAAATCTATGAAACTAAAGTACGACATCAAGTATGGATAATCATCGTTCTAAAAATTCGATAGGAAAAATTCACTCTGTTTTATCAAAGGCATTTGAACATCAACGCCAATTTTGTTGTGGTCGGAGGATGAAAACGGAGGAGATATGGAAATATTGCTAACGATAGGCGACGCGGTTAAAATTATATCAAGATTTGCAACATCGCGAACAACTGGAGTCGGTTTCATCACTTGGATGACAAATTGCAGCAATCAAAGAATTCTATAAATTCTAATGAGTACCCGTTCTTATGACTACACTTGGTAGCCTAATCGATGTTAAGATTAAAATACCAAGTACGGTTAAATAATGCGTGTTCGCAAGGCAAACTATTTCCAACATTGCATCAGTGAGAGCATCATCTTCATGCACGTTCGTGTTGGGTGGGCGTTGTCCTAGGATAACCCTAAACGCTGAGTAGCATGATGTATCAAAGGTATCTAAGCAGAGAAGGTCCGATTTGAGGCAGGCGGAAACGTTGACAAGAGTTAGGCTAATCGAAATTTTGGCAAGGCAGCATATACTACCGCCCTTTCGATTTCCACGTTCTGCTCTAAAGATTCTGTATGGAAGGTTTGCAAGGATCTCATATCTATATATCTGGTATCTTGCCTGTATGCCACGTTTCGGTTATAAAGAGCACATCTGGTTCGCAGACGGACAAGAATAGGTGGAGATGATGTACTTTGTTTATAAGGCTGCGCGAGTTGAACAAAAAAAACACTTAATGGCTGCGGATCTGGTGGACGTGTGCGGTGTACAGTGCCAGCTAGACGTTACCCGAAGATCTAATTTTGGGAAGGTCTTCGGCTCGTCGTAACTGTCCGCGGTACACCACCCGCACCCGGTCATTTAACTGTTCGTTCCGTTCCATAAACTCTTACCTCGATTCGAAATCACGTTCCCGCTTTTCCTGGGTCATATTGGGGCGGAACGAACCTTGAAAATACAGCAGACCCTCGAAGCCGCCATGAGTTTAAAAGCGCAGCTGCCCTGTGCAACTTTGAGGGCACCGCCATCTTTACCTTGCGGAAACGTCCGTGTTCCTGTCTGCACATTCTGTACAATTCTAGAGGTCGACACTAAAGATTTCGTTCACTTTTTCTTGGGGATCCCTCTGCTTTGCTGACGGAGAGAGGTCGGTGGGTGGCTTAGGCAACCATTTAATTAAAATAATCCTCTCTTTCTTTGCCTCGATCCACCTTTTTCCTGCGGTACCTTACAGATGAGAGCATACATCATACGATCAATAATGGAATCTTTATTTCTTTCTAAAACAGCATTAATGAGACCACTAATCGATAAGCTAGAATAGTTAACCTGAGCGCGACAGCTCTTACTAATATCGGCGACCACTTGACATTTAGGCCAAGATTGGCCAACACATCATACGCGCTTTTTGTGATCTTAGTGCGCTTTGACATGATCAAGGTTCAATGCAAACGACGCAATCAATATAGGACCGGAGCCAGTTCTGTTAACAGTGTCACTTCCACAAAGTAACGCACCAGAGTACAAAAAGAGCCCTAACAAGAAGTTTCTTAAAAACAAGATTCAAAATCTTAAAGAACGTGTAGGAAAAACAAAAATACTTGAAGAAAAACTTAGCCAGAATCGAGCTTTCACAAACGCCGCCGCCCACTTGCGAAGGAGACGATATGCTGAATTATGCTCTCATTTCTCTTTTTCATTTCATCGGCGTTTCAGACAGCAGGAGCTCAAAAATGGCAAACTAGCAACGAACCCTAACTGTAACTGGGTAGAAGTTTACCATTTGTTTACCACTGCGCGTTCCACTGAACAAGGATCAAGCTTGAGGTTTGAAAATCGAAGGGGTGGGGGTCGTACTGTAACGCCGTTTTTTTGTGGGGGCCGTACTATTTCGGTTCTGGCAGAGGATTCTCTTGTATTTCTCAGGTCTATAGGTAACGTTTGTATGTCAATTGTGCGTGTTAGGTTGCAATGTTGTAAGAGTGGGAGGAAAGATTGATGCCGAAGTTTGGGTTATTTTTGACGTTGGCATTGTGTACAATGTTGAGTAAAGTATATTGGTCTTCCGACTCAATTCGCAGGTGGGTGCAGGGTTATCTGTGCCAACCGGCCTGCCCGCTTCTCCACTTGGAAGACGTAGTCGGCCTACTGCACTGTCACTAGAAGAACAGGCAGAACGGCTCTGGAAAGTAGCTGCACCGAGCACGTCTACCGACATGATGATTTACTTTTTTAGCTTTCTTTCCCTAAGCTACCGATACCAATTCCGACTTGACAACTCAGAACGGTTACCTACATAATGTCCCCTAATGTTTCTTTTATCGCCCCTCTAGGTACCGAACGGCTGAACCGTATGTCAGACGGTACAAACACCGTTTGTTTTTATAAAGTTTATGATAAAGAACAAAAACAAACACTGAAACGGTTCACACAGACTTCAACACGCAACGAGGACGAATTCAAGAGTATCAAAATGAAGTCAAAATGAATGTAATGTCAATGGTGAGCTTTGGTTAGTATATGGGATGTAAAACGGGGCTCGGCCAAACGACGAGGAGAAGATACCCATCGGCTGTTTTTACTTATGACTCCCTCCATGTTCCAATCGCGCTGTGGGTGCGGACGAGGAAGGAGGGTCACCCACAAGGTGGAGATCGCACCCGACTGGAGAACTTATCTACTCCTCAAGGACGGTTCTCACTTAGCAGTGAGGGGCAACCACCATGCAGCAGATGCTGCTTATCCGAATCCGGGAGATGCAGGGGCGGTAAGGGTACGCTGGGTACCTAAAAGTGCCCACCTAGGAGGTTAAGCTACAGCAGCACAACCAGCAGGAAGTGCGGACTGCTAACGAAATAGCCTCTCAACTAGTAACACCAACGCCCAAGAGAGCACCCCAGGAAAGTTCACTGGCCTTAATGCCACCAAAAGATCTTACAGATTTAATTCGTCAAAACAAGATCAGGAGGCGGCTACGGTACTCATGAATGCGACCACTGGGGAGTTGACGCACGGAGACAAATCGTTTTTTTTAAGCCCTTGGGACTTACCTATCCTCTTCCCTAGCCTAGCGGATCTCCACCCAGTAGAGAACCTTACCGTGGATAGCTTGTGATTAGCCTAACGCAAAAGAGGAAGGGAAGGTTAGCCGAATACGGCCAATTTGCCGGGTGTATCACAAGCAGCCGGTGCAAGACTCGCTTGACGAGACGTAGATTTAATTGGATCAGGCCAAAAGATGTGTACAGGCGAGGCGAGACGTATAAGCGAGGAACACGGAAGATATCAAGGGCTGGAGCTACCCTTGGTCGCTAGTGAGTGAGTTGTCCCGGCTACGGCTATGTACGCCTAGGGATATTTAGTATCCCCTACTGACTGAAGAAGCAGGGAAGAACGAGAGCTAAGTAACTTCAACCGTTCTATGATTCCGCGTACAAACGTTTATTCTCGTGAAGTCCTTATAATTGACCTCGATGGCGAGATGAATCCTTTCCCACGATGAGTGTGATTAGACGAAAGTTGAAGCGCAACAAAAGAAGGTGAGGGATTCAGCCGTACCGGCTGTTCAAAACGAACGCACAAGCGAGAATGTTCTGGGGTCCGGGCCGCTGCGCTTGGTCCGGACGCGGCGCATGGTCCTCTCGAATCATCCCCAACCTCCTGAAGAGAGAGCATTGGAGAGAGCGTTGGAGGGTGCAGAGAACGGACAGATAAGTCGATAACTGATGTCTGCGGTTAAAGCAGATCAACGGAGGTCTACGGAGAAAATGCCCGAATCTCACGGCACGCGTTGCGTGCGGTAATTCTGCGGCAAAAAAAGTAATTCTTTACCAGGTTCCGTTGATGTGCTTGTTTTCTAGTTTTACGTGCTAGAGTTGAGAGGATGGCGAAAACGCTTCTTTGGCTCCTTTCAGTGTTTTTAAGTGTTTTTTCACATAAAACACGTTGCACTAATTTAGCCGTTGAGCATGCCTGTTATAACGATAATCTTTCCTCGTATTCTCCAAAGCTTCTCTATCACGGTAAGGCCATGATGGTGCCACAGTTTCAGTTTCCACGCCCACGATTTCTCATGCCCTTTCCTCACGGCATGGAAAAATACCGTATTCCTGTCCCCGTGATTACCATGTTTTGTTGTAGTGGTTGTTGTAGTGGACTATATCGAAAACCGTTCAGTGGCCGCAGATATTTTCTCCCCTGGCTGCGGACATTTTCTTCCCTGGCTGCAGACATTTCCTTCCCTGGTCGCAGGCATTTTCTCCGCTGGTTGCGGCACTTTCTCGCACCGAAACAGACGCCGCGCGGTTCGGGCATTTTCTCTCGTAATCGTCAACGGACGTGCCATTAGGGGACATGACATGCCCCCCCCCTTAAAAGTATAGGCTGCTCCACTCAGCATCAGAGTTCTTTTAGGGACTCTCTATCATTCAAAAAGAGACTTCAAGCTACTGATTAGGCTGCCTTCGTCCGTTGACCCACTTCCGTGGTGGGGTCGTAAAAATGGTCCATGTACCGACGCTTAAACTCTAATATCTGGCCCCGCCGGCGTACCTAATATTATGCTCATGCACTAACTCATAGAGTTAGTGCATGAGCATAATATTAGGTTGTCCCATAAGTCCCCGCCGTTTTTTTTTCAACGATTCACTGCAGATTACGCCGGCGGTCTCTTGCATAGCGCTGCATAGCTTTCGAAAGAGAATGATTTGCTCTATCAGAAAATGTATTGCATTTCTTTTTTCATTATGAATTTTGTCAATTTTTTTTTGAACTGGAAGGTGAAAAAGTGAAAAAGTAGCCATTTGCGCACTTGTTCTCTCCGCTTAGGTTTGCAGTTTTTTGCACAGTTTTTTATAGCGTTTGGAAGACAATGTTCTGTACTACAAGAATGTGTGTTAGTGCTATTTACTGTTCTTTATTGATTTTTAGGTCACCAAATTGGGAATTCCGACTTTTCCGCCCGAATTTTTACCAAAAATCCGGTTCTGTGGTTAAACTTTTTTGCATGGTGTTACATGTTGTTTGAAACAGGATGTCTTGCTCAGTAAAAATTTGTGTCGCGTTTATCGGCTTCCGCTGATTTCCGTCGAATATCGACAACTGAAGAAGGAGAAGGAGTTGTTCGTGAAGACGATTTTTATCTTTTTGGCATTTTGTTGAAATTCAATAGAAATCAATAAACGCGACACATATTTTAATAGAGCAAGACATTTTCTTTTGAATGTCATACAACAACAACCCAAAAAGTCCAAACACAGAGCAGGAGCTGTCGGCAAAAACAACCATCCTCCTTCGGACGTCTCAATTTGATGGCCTAAAAATCAATAAAGGACAGGTGAGAAAATAGGACCAACACATATTCTTGTAGCAGAAAACATTGTCTTTCAAACGCTATAAGAACTGTGCAAAAAATTACAAGCCTAAGCGGAGAGAACAAGTGCGCAAATGGCTACTTTTTCACTTTTTCACTTCTCACTTCAACGACTTAAAAATTGACAAAACTTATGATGAGAAAAGAAATGAAATACATTATCTGATGGAGCAATTCATTCTCTTTCGAAGGCTATGCAGCGCTATGCAAGAGACCGCCGGCGAAATCTGCAGTGAATCGTTGAAAAAAACGGCGGGGACTTATGGGACAACCTAATACTACTTACAACCATTCAAAAATCTTTTCGCTGCCGACTCATAATAGAATTTCTTGCCATCTATCCGTGCTATCGAAAGGAGCAGCCAAATTTATGAGGGTATCGAAGGGCGGTAAGGCGTCCGCGATACGATGATACTATAATAACTCCGAGCGCCCACTGTGTTCGACAGTGTAGCGGGTGAACGCCCGGTGTTATTACTTGTAATTTCATTTTATTTATGCAGTGTAAGTTTACGGACAAAACGCTTAATCCTCGCATTAGTTTATTATAATTTCATACATAAATATTATGTGCAAGGACAACAAAAGTAAAGAGGGCAGGTGTCAGCCTGACGGCCGAGCACCACCGAGCCCACACACCACTGTCTACCCGGGAGGGCGTTTTTCTGTACTCTGCGTTGCGGGGGCTCTAAGTGATGGCTTAATGGGGGTCCCGATAGCCAGTGGGCAAACTCCCGCACGGGTAGTTTTAATGGGGCCCAATGGCGTCGGGTAAGACAAGGCTAGGCGTTACCGGGTGACCTAATCAATCTCCGTGGATTGGCTATCCTTCTCTTCTACAGTAGCCTACGTCCCATCTCCCTACAGGCTTTCATCCCCTTACAATTTCCTTACATCCACGGCGGCGAAAGAGACCCGGTCCCCGGGTCCTAGGTTATACGGGATGGGATGAGCGGTTGATAGGGCTAATCCAATGAGAGAGAGATCAGCGTTGTTTCGATGTGTAGAAGGTCATCGCAGTTGAGTTGTGGTGAAGGTGAAAAGGTGTTGAGTCGTCCTGAGTGGCTGTAAGTATAAGTGAGAGCTGTTGCAAGGAACAAAAATACAAAACTAAAAAAACCACAAACAGTGGTGTTATGTGTGATACCGTAAATAAGAAAGGGAATGGAGATATTGAGGTATTGATAAAAGATATACGGAATAATTAGTTTCGCGTAGACTATTTTTTGTTTCAAATAATATTGTTGTCTTGGAGTTTCGACTGCCGTTACCCTTGTATGTCACATTTGCATGTGCATAGTATCACGTGTTCCAATAAACATAAAGGTAAAGGAATATCACACAGTATTAGTACGAGACCGAGTAGTGAGATTTATCATGGCGTCGCTGTGCGAGCATTAGAGACGTAAATAATGCACTCAGATCAAAGTCAATATAGCCCAAGATTAAGGACAGTAACTCGTTAAAAAAAACGACAGTTGTCAAAATACGTACATTTGTTAGACACGGTGTCCTTATCGTCGCATGTGAAGAAAATTTATGGAACTAGTTTCAGTTATATTACCCAAAAGGTAGAGTTAAGTAGCGGATGGAGGCCAAAACATGGTGCTTCGAAGTAAAAGCACTCGTGGTCCGTATAGCTAGAGGTGATGAAGGCCACGAGAAGGAATCCAAAACACTACTCGATATGCATATGCAACTTTCCGGATCACAAAACAGCCAACCAGGTGGTGATTTGTTCTTCCCCTGGTGTTGGGATCATGGAACAGGAGCTGGGGTACTTGTTGTTATAGTTGAAACAACTCCTGGTTGATGTAGAGCTGCTTTTCTCTTCTAGTTGTATAAAAGTAGTGAGTTTTGGATTTGTTGCAAACGTAAAGCCTTGTTTTTGTATATGAAACATGGACACGAGTTCTCTTACTAAATGCAAGGACTGACAGTTTGTCGCCTTGGTTTTGTGCTCGAATAGATACTTAACTGCTAATTTATTATGTAATTTGTGAAGCTGTTCCATGAAGGTAGTGTGAACTAGAACGAAGGTGACACTATGTCCGTGATGTACCGTTATAAGAGCGTTTTGCGCTCCTATGTTTATCGATCGTTTCCAACTACAAGTTTAAATGTCGTTAGTCTGTGGCTGATTACTTGAGTATTTTAGAGCTGTGCTTAATTGCGTGAAATCGCGTTGCTCAGTGACGACACGATTTTGTAACGTAGAAAATTTGCAGAAAGTCGTAAAAAAATAGAGAAGAAAGAGAAAATTAGGTTTCGAATCCGCAAAAGGGTGCGGGCTTGTGGCTAGAAGAAACTTTGTAGTTATTCTCCGTCAGAGTTATACAATTTTACCCTGTTCATGTGGACCGTGCGTTCTCGACGTCCATCGAGAATGGCAATATTGGGACGCTCTATGTCCACAATGACAAAGGAACCTTGAAAACGAGATGCTATTTTGTTTCCAATGTCTTGCCGTACCAAAACTTGTTGACCTATTTGCAAATTTGAGGGTTGCGTGCGGTTCCTCAAATCGTAGTGACGTTTTTGTTCTTGCTGTGCAATCTCCAAATTTGCTTGAGTTGTTTTCCAAATAGCACGAAGCATTGGGGTCAGTTGATTTGCATAGTCTGTTTAGTTCCAAGGAATTACGGAAGAGTGGAACAGGTAGTTCCAAGGAATTACGGAAGATGTTGAAGGGCTCGTAGCCATGAATCACAGTGTACGGAGAGTGCTTAGTGGTGGAGTTCTCTGCGCAATTATATGCATGAATAGCTAAGAACATAACATTGTCCTATTCATCGTTACGTGTAGCTATGGCCATGGATATAAGTTCTTCAATGGTGCGATTTGCGCGCTCGACTTGTCCGTTACTTTCATGATGATACGAAGTGCTAGTTTTATGAGCGATTTTAAGGTTTTTAAGAGTAGAACGGAAAATGTCACTCATGAAATTTGTGCCTTGATCGGTTACCAAGAGCGCTGGCGGTCCGAAACGAGACACGAAGCGATTCATGAATGTATTTATTGTTGTAAGCGCCTTTTGGTCTGGCATGGGTTCAGCTACTATATATTTCGAGAATGCATCGACAAAAACAATTATGAACTTGTTACCATCCAGGGTTTGAGGTAGTGGTCCAATCACGTCTGAGTGGACTCTTTCCCAAGGACGCACTGGCAGGTCAAAACTGCATAACGGTTCGTTGATTCGATATGCGTTGGGGTCTTTACGTTTCTGACATTGGGGGCACTGTGATACCACGGCGGTTACATCGTGGGTCATTTTATTCCATATAGCAATTTTCGAAACAGCAGTAAGGGTCTTTTTGACACCAAGGTGGGCCATTCCCATTTGGGATGAGTGAATTTGTTTGATCAGAGTAGTTCTAAGGCTGGAGCTGTCGGGCAAGACTATAACGGGATCTTGGTTTAGTTTCATGGGGACATAGTATAGTATATTGTTAGCGATGAAATATTTGGAAAATGCGGGGTTATTTGGGTTGGCCTGAAGACTTTCTTTAATGAGAGATGTGCGGGAACAGTTTTGTTGTTCTTCGCATACTTTATCTAAAGTAAATAGTTGGGATGTGACCGCGTTGATTACTATATCCGTGTGGTTAATGGGAAGGTGTCTAGAAAGTGCGTCACAAACCATGTTGCTTTTACCGAGCCGATAAGTTATCGTGATATCATATTCCTGTATCGCGATTTGGTATTTGGCGAGTCGACCAGTAAGATCTCTCCGATGAAGAAGAGATTTTAATGCGCGTGGTCTGTTATTACAATTGTTTTCGCGCCGTCAATGTAAGGTCGAAATTTTTGAACTGCGAAAACAAGTCCAAGTGCTTCGAGCTCAATGGCGAGGTACTTGGCTTCGTGTGTGTTAAGGGCTCGACTTGCGTATGCTATAACGTGCATTGCGTGGTTTGTTGTTGTTTTAGAACTCCGGCAATGCCTTTAGCAGAGCTGTCGGTTTCGATGGTAAATGGCTGACCCAGTTTAGGGGCAACCAGAATAGGCGCTGAAGTTAAAGCGTTTTGAAGAGCCTTCATTGCTGTCGCACATTCAGATGTCCATATGAAAGGCGCCTCTTTTTTCGTTAGAGCGAACAAGGGTGCTGCAATTTGAGCAAAGCCTTGTACAAACCTGCGAAAAAATGAGCACATTCCAATAAATGCTTTAACTTCAGTGACATTCGTAGGAGTGGGGTAGTTATCTATTGCTTTGGTTTTGTCCGGGTTGGGTTTGATACCATTCCGGTTCAGAACAAAACCGAGGAAATTTATTTCTTCGCGTGCGAACTCACATTTAGACGCCTTAAGTTTCATACCGATGTTCTGTATCTTACCTAACACTTCGTCGATGTCGATTAAGTGTTGTTCCGGTGTTTCGGAAGTAATTATAAGATCATCGATATATATGAAGACTTGGGCGCGAATGTGCTTTTTGAAATTGTCCATGACGCGTTGAAACGTGGCTGGGGCTCCCTTTAGTCCCATGGGCATCCGAATATATTCGAATGATCCAAGGAAACATGCAAACGCTGTGCGTTCGCAGTGGGAGGGCTCCAGGTTTATTTGGTGGAAGCCTTGTTGGAAATCCAATGAGGTGTAGAAACACTTGTTCGCGCACAGATCAAGGATGTCCTGTATGTTAGGAAGAATGGACTGCTGCGGTTTAGTAATGTTGTTTAGTCCTCGAAAATCGATAGTGAATCGCCTACTTGTGGCGTCCTTTTTCTTAACGAGAACTATGGGTGCGCAAAAGGGTGAAGATGATTCCCTTATGATCTCATCTTCGAGCATTTGGGTGATCTGCCTTTCGATTTCGTTGCGCTTTTCTAGTGGGACTCGATACACTTTGCGAGTTGGAATGGTGTAGTGTGGTAGGAGATCGATACGATGCTGAATGTGGCCATTGTACTGACCTAGATGGGAGTCGGGTCCTACAAAAGTATTCGAGTGAGAACTAAGAATGGTTTTCAGTTGGTTAAGTTGGTGCGGCGAAAGCGCTGTTTGTGCGAAGTTTATATCCTCAGTTACATCGTATTGACGTGGTGGCGCGTAGCAGAAGTTGGGTAAGTTTTCTTCTCAGTTAACTTCAGGTGGAGTATAGGGCATTGGGTCCGATTGTACGGTGGATATTTGCGCGACAGGATTGTAGATGGGGTGAGCGTCAGCAATATACATGTTTTGGTAAAGTGGGACAGCAGTATATGATGGGTTGTTAATCAGGATGAAACAACGTCCATTATTTTGTGGGGTCACTAAAGATCGTGGGACTATATAAATGCTTTCCGAAGGGCGCTGATTATCCTCAATCAGGAAAGAGGGATGACTCGTTGGTAGAAAATTTTCAATGTACGCTTCTACATAGTTTTTGGTACGCCGCGCTAATTGAGTAGGCTGAAAAATTCGTACTTTGTGAAAATTTGGCGCAGGTTGAGATACATTATTAATGCTTATTGTTGGATGAGTTTCTGCTCCTATGGTAACGGTGTTGTGATACATATCTAGCGAAACTTTTAAACCATTTTGATTAAGACTTCGAATGAAGTCCGTTCCCAATAACATAGGCGCAGGACAGTCGTTATCGCCGGAAACGTGAAAATGGTGGGTAAGTGGGTATCTACCTAGTTGTATGGGTAGCGTAATAGTTCCTATCAATTTCACCGTGCTTCCATTAGCTGCATGCGCTTGTGTACCCAAATTGCTATGAGCTTGTGAAAGGTGACTAAATTGATTAGCCGTTGAAGTTTTCATGTACGAAATGGACGCGCCGCTGTCTAACAAGGCGGTTATGGGTGTTTGGTCGATAAAGGTTTTAATAAATGGTAGAGAGTGAGGTTGTGAGCTTGTCAGTGCGCGTAGAGCATAAATTTTAGGTACGAATAGAGTTTCTTTCACCACATTTTCTTCTACATCATAAATTACAGCATTAATTCTGTTATGGGGTGGAGTGCGCAATACTAAGTTGTCTGCCACGTCCAGAATGGTTTGTGCTGCTGCACTAGTCGCTGTACGAATACAGTACAATTTAATGTAGCAGTAGAGGATGAAAACTATTATAGCAATCACGATGGGAGGCAGTACGATCCATAGTGCTAATGAGATGAAGGACCAAGCGATACGTTCCACTCCTTTAGTCAGTTTATCAGTTGTAGTTTGGTAAATAGATCGCACAGAGTCGGTGGCAGATGTACCAGCGTTTTGATGTTATTAAAAGTGCTCTCTATAATACCTCTTTTATACAACTTATTAACCAACTGAAGGTTTTGCTGCTGTATCGCTTGTAATTGGAAGCGTGTGGAATGTGCATAATTCTGCGTGGTTTGGTAATGTAGGAACGGTGCTTCGGTTTAGCGTTCTCATTTTTTATCATGTTCGGCGGAAGAAGGCTTTGGGTAAATTGTGATGCGCGGAATTTAGTGTAAGGACACATAACTTTTGGGGAATATCCGATAAGGTCGTTTGATCCTGGTACTGCGAACCAGAGCGTTTCTTTGATTAGTACCGGAGTTAATTCGTAACATGTACTGTTAACCTTATGGTCGTGAAAGATTGTTGAAATCACTGGTTGCTTACATTTCGTGACCAGTAGGGTGTTGCTCAAAATGGTCGCTGTTACGTCGGTTCTATTCAAGAAAAGTCTTGCTGCCCAGGTGGGGTCAACAGTACTTAGAATATGCAGTTTTTGGTTTTCCAAATATTGTCGCAGGCAAACGTTGTTAAATGTGGTTTTCAGCAAAGCGTCTTCGAAATGAGCGTTTTTCTCCTGCGGCATAGGACTTGCGGAAGTAGGAGATACAGAGGTAGAGGCTTGGGGTTCGGGTTCTTCAGTAGATGAGCTTTGGAAAGTTGCCGCAGAGGTCGTGGCTGGCAACGAAGCGGCTAAGAAGAACGGCGCAGCGGGGATGTTTTTAAGGTTATGTGGTCCTCTTAGCTGAAGGCTGCCGAATTCTTCATTAAGATAGTCGTCAAAAATGTCCGACAGTCCTAATTGGAGATCTCTCAAAATTACGTTTTCGGCGTAATTGGGAGGGCATTTATCAATGATTGACCGCAACTGGTCCAGTTGATGTAACCGATATTCTGCATACCTTATGCTGCGAAGAGTTGCTGTCCGTTGATTCTCTTCTTCATAGCGGCAGCTGCGATTGAAAATGTGATTAGTCACATTCAATCGTTGTATCGCATGAAGAAGTCGAACATCGGTTATGGGATGGGTCTCGAACATTGGGGTGTGATCGCTGCCAAATATCTGGGCAACAAGATGGGATCTCTTTGTGATGAGATCGTAGCTAGACGTTCGACCGTCTGCGAGAAATACTTTCCGCACCTCTCTGCACTGACGGGACGGTTCGCTTTGGATTATAAAATCCTGTACCATTATGAAGTTTGGGATATCGGGGAAGGATAAGATATGGTTGGAGGTTGAAAGGTAACCTTGCTGGACGGTACAAAATTTGAGCGCGTTATACGCCTTGAGTTGGTCTATGTCGAACTCAAAGGCTAATTCGTGCCCTGGAATTAGTACGAAGCGCAGTGTAACTAACGCTTCGAACGTACCCACTACTTGCAATCGGCAGGAGGGTAGACTGGTAGTGGGTTTCCATACCACAACTGCGTCGTCCATAAGGCACGTTCCAGTAGACAGCGTACAGTTGTCCAGATTCCCAAAAGGGCTAATGAGGGTGTGGTCGTCGATAATGGCAATTACATCTTTTTCGATGGAATAGACACTTCGAGTATAGATTGTTTTACCAAATATCGGCAGGTGGATGTCATCCTCGTCGACCTCTTTTGTTATCAATAGTCCTGGCACGGTTTCCACTAACGGGTGACCGAAGATGATATTTTGGACTATTGCTTCTTTGCAGACCGACGAAGGGATGCTGTGCCGTTCACGTCCAATGATGTGGTGCGAAGTTCTTATAAAAAGGAAGTTGGAAACTTCGATTTTTATTAGATCTCTGTAACACTTATGCGCTTCGATTTCCAAGAGATCATTCCGGTCAGCATGCAATGTGACGTTTGTATGAATCATGGAATCGCTAGACGAAACGGAACATTGCACGGCTGGGGGAAGCGTGAGCACGTTCGCATATGGGTTGGAGCCACAAATCTGATAATTTGCGCTAGTTATGGGTAGGACACCAATGCATAACAAAGCTAATATGCAAAAGATGTTTGGATTGGCTCCGAAAGAGGGGAACCTAGTGTTAGCGCGACCTTGTGGGTTGTATTGCGGTTGGCCGTTAGAGGAACCGTAATGGGGTTGGCTACTAGAGGAGACGTATTGGGGTTGGCTGTTAGAGGGGCCGTAACCGCGATTTTGTTGGTTTTGGTTACCATAATTCTGAGCGGGGGGTGCGTAGTGGTTGTATTGCTGCGGGTCGCGGTTATTGTTTTTATCCGAAAATTAGGTATGTATTCCCTTATGGGTCGTGCAAAAAAAGGCGGGTTGCTGTATTGCGGTCCGTTGCTGCGAAATGGGTTTGGAAAGTTCATTTGCGGATTTCTCCATGTGCGTCGTGGTTGTTGAGGGTTGTTGTAGCGAGGTTTGCGGACGTTTCTATTATTATCGGGCGCACTAAGGTGATTTATTTTGGCTTCCAGCTGTTCCATTTTAGTATTGACGGCAAGCGCATTTAAACTTTCAAGGAGTTCGTGGTCCTCCGCCCGTTCCTGTTTTTGGATTCTGTCTTCCTTCTCGGCGTATGCTAAGATAACGTCAAAGTTGTCCGATTCTGGAAGTCTTCTTATTGCGCGGCGGATTTCTGGTCGTAGGCCTTTTATAAAAAAATCTATGGCCAGCCTATCAGGAATCTTTTTGTCCTCCCCTTGGAATGCCATTTTGGTCTTGGCTACGACTTTTCTTGCGAATTCCGCCACTGACTCTTTTCCTTGGCGCATGTTGTGAAGTTTATCGCGGATATTGCTCATGACAGCTTGGGACTTGAATTTCTGAGCTAACGCTGTGGTGAGTGTCTCCCAGTCCTTTTTCTGGTCTTCGGAAAGACTTTGGTACTTAAGTTTCGCACCGCTGGTTAGGTAGAGAGGCAATAGCGCTTTGGCGTGTTCGTGAGGTATATGAAGATTAGTGACAAGCTCTACATAGTCCTCTAGGAATTCTTCAAAAGTTATGTCGTCGTTGCTGAGAATTTTCCAACACGGTTATCCAGAAGTCGGCAGGATGTGTACAGCTGGGCGGGATCTAACACGCTAGTGGTCATTATCGAAACCTGTGTTTTTATTGGAGCTTCGTAGCTAGTTTTATTACCAGCTGAGCGAAGTCCGGTACGCGTGGGAAGCTTTTTAGAGTTGGTGTGAGAAATGGTTACCCGTTGTAATGGAAAAGTTTAGTGTTTTACGCTGTATGTAACTCAGCAGATGGTATACAAAGTTAGGTGAAAAGAATTTATCCTAGTTTTTAGTTTATACAAGTTTTTTTTTTGATTTTTTCGAGTTGACGTGTTAGTCAACACTTCCTTTCTTACCAAAAGGGAGAAGAAATAAAGAAAAATAAGATGGCAATAAAAAATTTGAAAAGATGAAAAAAATTTTAAGTGTAAAGATCACGTTTCCTTTGTCCTTATCCTTAAGAATGAGTTGATGCTGGTTGAGAAGATGGGAAACTGTCACAGTAAGTTGTCGTTGGAGTTGGTACTATTGCACCTCTAAAATTTATTGAAGACGAAACGAAACGTAAGACAATTCCGGTATATAGAATGTGGATAGCAGAATATGAAATGGGAAAACGATGGAGAGAGAGACAACTAGTGTTAATCGTGCTTTGCTTGCTCGTTTTTATTTATTCTTAAACTGTATATTTTCATCGCCTTACTTCAAAATGAATTTTGTTGTGCGCTTCATTAACAAATACGACCACAGTACATTTATTAGTAGTACTTTACCGCGAGGTTGGCGTAGCCTGGCCAGGACTTAACGTAACACTGCTCAAATATCGGGTTAGAGGGATTTTTCTCCCTGTCACACAAATGAATGGAATATTTTTTCCTCGCGGAGTAAAGGTGGAGCAGGGGTGTGACATTAGCGCTCTCTTTTCTGTAAGAGAAAAGGAACAGTAGATCGCAAAAAAATAAAAAATAAAAAATGTGGCGGCATACTATTCAAATCAGGGGACACGAGAGCAATTTGGCATAAGCAGAAATTTATGAGGTTTAGACAACTTGCTGTGAAATTCTTATCTTGAAAAGTGAAGCTTTTTTTAAATACTGTTACTTCTCTAAGTAACAGTATGAAAAAATTATAAGAAAATATTCTTATGGCCTATTTTTGGTTAAATTGTGCCGGGCACATACGCAGTGACACTAAAAGGAAGTAAAAAAAACTCATGCAGCCCTAACATCTTTTTTAAAATTAGAGAGAATACAAATAGAGTGGTGGAAGAAAGGACGAGGAAACCGATCAAAAAATAGGCAAAATAAACTAATGCGAGCCAGGACCTCCATATAATAACTCCGAGCGCCCACTGTGTTCGACAGTGTAGCGGGTGAACGCCCGGTGTTATTACTTGTAATTTCATTTTATTTATGCAGTGTAAGTTTACGGACAAAACGCTTAGTCCTCGCATTAGTTTATTATAATTTCATACATAAATATTATGTGCAAGGACAACAAAAGTAAAGAGGGCAGGTGTCAGCCTGACGGCCGAGCACCACCGAGCCCACACACCACTGTCTACCCGGGAGGGCGTTTTTCTGTACTCTGCGTTGCGGGGGCTCTAAGTGATGGCTTAATGGGGGTCCCGATAGCCAGTGGGCAAACTCCCGCACGGGTAGTTTTAATGGGGCCCAATGGCGTCGGGTAAGACAAGGCTAGGCGTTACCGGGTGACCTAATCAATCTCCGTGGATTGGCTATCCTTCTCTTCTACAGTAGCCTACGTCCCATCTCCCTACAGGCTTTCATCCCCTTACAATTTCCTTACAATACAAATATGGACGCTGGGTCATAAGCTCAATGCAGAAATCGGAAAGAAGGTCGGAAGCGTCTGTCCATTCGTTGTCGTTTTTTTTGGGGAAGGGAGGACGAACAACTCAGCTCCATAAGCTAAGGCTTTGCAGATCCATACAAAGGCGAAGCGCCATTCTCCGGAAGAGAAATATCGAGCAGGGCTAAAGAGAATAATAGCTGACAACTGATCTGTGAACCTGGATGTGTAGCAGGGATGAGCGGATTATCCATTATCCGTTATCCGTTATCCGTTATCCGGTTTCCGGGAGGTTTTGGCCTATCCGCTTTGTTGTACGTTATCCGGCAATTTTGGGCCGGATAACGAACAACAAATCGGCTGATACCTAGGTTTGGGCGTGGTATTGCATAGCTGTGTAAGCTTCATAATCATAGGAGAGTTCGCGAGCAACAATAGAGGGCATTTGAATCTAGAAGGTGGGTGACTTCAGGCACTGGTGACGTAGTTGGAAAGACGTCTAACTTCCATCCTTCCAGGGTCGTTCATTTATACCATACATCTATGAAACCTACTATGGGCTGATTTCTTCATGAGCTTTTCACCACAAGTCATATGCAGACCAAAAATGCATGCACGCTGCCTTGATAATATTACTGACGGTCACAAGTGGAGGTCCTGGCACATACAAGATGAACTGTTTAGTGCCGAATTTAGCGTTCTTTTCCACGATTGCAATGTGTAGGTAGCATGCGGCAAAGGTATTTTAGTTTTTACTGATAGACTGTTGTAACGCATTAAACACATACCGCTGAGCAGTAATGAATACAAGCAAAATGGGTACAGGTTCAATCTAAATGAGTGGAGAAAGCTAAGCTCCTACAAATTGTTGAGGTGTGTTTAGAGAAACGATTTCCTGAAAGTATTTTCTGTACGAAGGTACTAGTAGTACCTCCGTAATCCTAAGAAATTGATCCTCTCTATTAAAATTCTAAATAGTGCAATTGAACTGCACTAAACTGATTCCCCGCTGCGCATGTTGGAGCTTCATTTTAATTTAAGATTTCCTTTTAGGGGCATTCTACTTCTGCTTTTCTAGTATTCAGATCTCTCTGCATGTGCGTTTGGCGTGCACAATGGCTTGTAGTGGGTAGCCTGTAGAAAGCTGGTATTTCATTCACCTCATTCCACGTTCTTCTCAGATCTTGGGATACTGCCGAACAAGAGTATCGATCCGTGTGAAACCAAGATTTTTATGCAGACTTTATTCGGTTGAGTCGGCTTAGCATAGAAAAGACCCTGTTTGGCCACAGCCTTAATTCAAGAAGAAAACCTGACGATTGATAAGTAAAACAACCCAACAATGGAAACTTACAAAATGCCGGCAAGTTGCTGTTCAGTGAACGAAATGTGAGTGAATAAGAGGTGAATGAGTCTCACATTCTTCCCCTCCAAGGACGACTTATGAATGTTTCTATACTGTTAGTTGGGCTGTTTTACGCATCCTTTGTCTCGTCTTCCCATTCATTTTAACGGCAAAAACATGAAAAATTGTAAATTGCACTAGAGAAATGTGCTTGGATGAACAAATTCTCAATCTCTCCTTATCTTTTCCAGACTTTGATTAAGGTGATCATGGCGAAATATCAGCAGAGTGGAGTTTGCAAAGCAGTTTTAGTTTCACATCTTGGTGGTCTTGTTCGCAGAACCTGGTGAAGGAATTGTGGTTCGCAATTCGAACTCGGCATCGGTTTGGATGGCAATGAAGAAGCGTTTCTTTTACTGAAGTTTCGTGAGAATCCCATAGGGCTTTGTTAAGGTGACTGCACTATGTTTTTAAAAAACTCCATTAAAGTCGTTAGAAAGGACTTATAATTTGACAGCAGTTGCGTTCCATGTCCGATGTTGAAACTAGAACAGTTTAAGTACAGTTTTATTTTTGTTGTTTGTTCGTTATCCGTTTTTCCGTTATCCGGCGATTTTTGGGCAAAATTATCCGTTATCCGTTATCCGGGTTTGAAATTTTTGTTATCCGCTCATCCCTGATGTGTAGCCTGTATATCGGCGACAGGTTAAGGTGGGATGGTGACAAGGTAGCTCGATCAAAGAAAACAGTCACCATACCTCCTTTAACTGTCGCCAATATACGCCTTACACGTCCAGGTAAAGACGCAGATAAAATATTCTGGTTATGGACCGCCGGATAGGGTCGGGGTTATCCCGATTACCAACGGAGCAACAGTCATAGTCATCAACAAGGAAGAAGCCTTGGACAATCCGGAAGCTACAGCCGTTAGGTAACTGGTCGTCGGAAAAGTGGTAGGACCCAAAGACCGCCGACATTCCTGGAAACATGCTCGAACTTAAGAGATGTCTTGCCGGAACCGGCTGGAGTTAATAAAATCCTGGATATTCTGAGAGAAAACAAGCAGCAACGGAAGTTTCTTAAGCCGGGTAAGCTGCTTATTCACAAATATAGGGACGTCTTCGCCCTCTCTGATGTGGAGCTCACTCAGACCCACCTCCTTATCCATGACATATATGTCCAGGGACAAGAGCCCATTCGGTAGAAAACGAGGCCGGTACCATACAGACATCGTACCGAAGTGGAGCACATGCTCAAAGACTTGGAGGATATGCAGATAATAGAGGAGAACTCCTCCCCATGGGCTTCCCCAATAGTCCTAGTGGCTAAGAAAGACGGCGGAATATGCCACTGTGTTGACTATAGAGAAGTCAACAAGGTCACTAAAAAGGGCTGCTACCCCCCCCCCCCCCCCCCCCCGGCGACAGGCGTCACCCGGCAAAACCTAAAGGGCAAGAAATAGTTCACAGCGCTCGACTTGGTTAGTGGATACTGGTAGGTTCCACTGACGGATATAGCCAAGGAGATTAGTGCGCTCACCACTACAGCTGGATTATACCAGTTCCGAGTTATTCCATTCGGTCTTACGAACGCTCCTTCGGTTTTTCATCATCTCATGGAGCGCGTCTTGAGCGACCTTCTTGGCCCGGAAGTGACAGTATACATTGAAGACGTCGTGATTGCGACAGAAACAATAGAGTGTCATTACGCTGTCTTGGAGAAAGTCCTACAAGTATTTAAAGCGGTAAACCTTAGGGTGAGACCTCAGAAATGTAGGCTTTTAGAACCCCGCGTAGCGTTCCTGGGCCACGTCATTGACTTAGAAGGAGTTCAAACAGACCCAGACAAGGTTGGTAAGATTGTCAACTACCCACGACCCACGAACGTTGCGGAACTTCACACATTTCTAGGCATGGCAAACTATAGGAAATTTGCCTTGCGATTTGCAAACATAGTCCACCATCTGCATTAGACTTGAGCTCGATTAATCGGGCCGAATAATTGTTCGAGCGATTTCGAACAATTAATCGCACGACTACTCGAAAATCGTAAATCTCTGTTGTTCGAACAATGTTCGAAATCGACTTTCGTGAAAAACCATTGTTCGAACATTGATCGAAATCGACTTTCGCGAAAAACCATTATTCGAACATTATTCGAAATCGACTTTCGCGAAAAACCATTATACGAACATTGTTCGAAATCGACTTTCGCGAAAAACCATTATTCGAACATTGTTCGAAATCGACTTTCGCGAAAAACCATTATTCGAACATTATTCGAAATCGACTTTCGCGAAAAACCATTATTCGAACAATGTTCGAAATCGACTTTCGTGAAAAACCATTGTTCGAACATTGATCGAAATCGACCTTCGCGAAAAACCATTATTCGAACATTATTCGAAATCGACTTTCGCGAAAAACCATTATTCGAACATTGTTCGAAATCGACTTTCGCGAAAAACCATTATTCGAACATTATTCGAAATCGACTTTCGCGAAAAACCATTATTCGAACAATGTTCGAAATCGACTTTCGTGAAAAACCATTGTTCGAACATTGTTCGAAATCGACTTTCGCGAAAAACCATTATTCGAACATTGTTCGAAATCGACTTTCGCGAAAAAATGTTATTCGAACATTATTCGGAATCGACTTTCGAGAAAAACCATTATTCGAACATTACTCGAAATCAACTTTTGTGAAAAACCATTATTCGATCATTACTCGAAATCGACTTTCGCGAAAGCCCATTTTTCGAACATTGTTCGAAATCGAACCTAGGAAGATACTGTTCGAACATTGTTCGAAATCGAAGATCGCGAAAGAGCATTGTTCGAATATTGTTCGAAATCGAAGATCGCGAAAGAGCATTGTTCGAATATTGTTCGAAATCGAACAATGTTCGAGCAATATTAAGAGTAAGCCGCCTGAGTATGGATCGTCTCCGTTCCCCGAAAAACCCATGTTCAAACTCGCTCCACTCTCGATATCATCGATAGAGTCGGGGCGCACTGGGAGTGCAGGCTGATTCGGCCAGATGGAAATGTGAATCTGTGATTTCGTTTCGAAGGTTTTCGCGGCCGACTCTCGATGTTGTTCGAACATTGTTCGATTTCTAACAACATTCGAACAATGCTTTTTCGCGATCTTCGATTTCGAACAATCTGCGATTTCAACTCGAGGGTTCTAAATCGAATATCGCGAGGTTTTGTTCGAAGATAGCTTGACTGGCTTAGAAAGAGAGAGTTCGAATATAGGTGACAGTTAATTAGAATTAATGCTGTGTCACGATCGTTGGTGTTGAACATACCTAGGTGTTGAAATGACCGGTTTTGTCATTGTTATTATTCAGGGTTGATATTTCAGCTAAAAGCGCTTCTACGGTTCTCGATTTTTTCTGTTCTATAGGTACATTCTCACACTATTGATCACTTGTTTCGCGTTGTAACAGTCTTCCCAAATGTCTTTATCAGAGCAGTTTTTCGAAACCGTGGAAGTAGTAAATTCGTGTTGTTTTCGAATATGTTACATCGTGGGAGCAAGGTGTCGCAGGCGGTCCGGAACATTAATGAGGTTTCCGGCGAGAATATGGATAGCGAACGAAACGTCGATGGTTCGAGAAGCTTTGATCTAGCGATTTTATTCTCGAAAATAAGCCACGTGGGAGAACTATGACCAAGGTGGATGACGATATATTGAAAGCTGTAGTGGAAGACGATACTTCGCAAACTACGCGTGAATTAACAGCAAAGTTCAAGGTCTCTATCCTTACAACATTGGAAGAAGCAAATCGGCAAGTAAAGGTGTTGGATCAATGGGTGCCAAACGACTTGAGCAAGCAGCAGAAGTAGTGTCGTTTCGACGCGTGCCTTTCTTTGCTCTCACTGCGAAAATCCGAACCACTTTTACACCGCATTGTTACGTGTGATGAACATTGGATTCTACACGACAACCGTGAGCGCTTGGCACAATGGTTCGATAAAGATGAAGCCCCTACATTCCGAAAGCAACATCCACCAAAAAATTGATGGTGTCTGTTTGGTGGTCTACCTACGGAGTCATCCACTACAGTTTCATGAGACCTGGTGAAGCGGGTCGGCATGAGGGGGACTTGCAAGACAACGCACACAACGTTGCTGAAACTGCAGAAGTTGGAAGTGGAACTTCTCATTTACCCAACGTATTCACCGGATCTTGCGCCATCTGACTGCCTCATCTTCCAAACATCACTTCACTGGACCACTTCTTGCAAAGCAAAAAATTCAATCCTCAAGTGGATGTGGAAAACGCGTTCTGTGATTTCATTGCTTCTCGCTCTCCACGCTTTTACGCTTCCGGCATCAAAAATTTATTGTTAAGATAACAGCGATGTGTTGATTGTTTAGATGCATATTATGATTGGTTACATTCTTTGTTTTTTGAGAAATAATAAATCAAAGTTCTAACTCAAAATCGGCCATTTCATACTTAATGGTCTAATATAATTCTCAGTTTTTATACTAGTCCTACTTCGTACTTTTCCTGTTCCTACTACTTCTTAATAATCCTATTCGGCTGAGTAATGCCCATTGAAGTTGGCTTTTATAACAGTAATTGTTCCAGCCCACATTTGAGAATCGTTTTACGGAAGCGTTCGTATTTGTTTCGTTTCCGCTAATTATATTCATCTGCGTTACTTCCATTTCAGAATTGATACCTTTCAAACTAGATCGGATGGATTTCATGTCCTCATTCAGTACGGTGCCGCTAAATGAAGTAGAACAACTTTACTCTTCACCACATGTGCGCGCAATTTCGCGGCACCGCGCGCTCTCTCCTTGAATGGCAACAGTTCGCCGTCTATCAGGTCTCCAATCCCGGGCATAGCAGTTTCCTTTGGATTCCTCTGCGTATCATTGCAAGTAAGCACGGAAGGTGCTTTTCGGGGTATTATGTCTCAACTATCACAACACATTCGATTTGCCGTCGATAACTCCCTCACGGCCTGCAGAACACGTTGAGGTACCAAATTTCAGATGATATACGATTTTCTAAACACTGATAGTGTTCTCTGTTTAATTATTAGGCTGTGTACAAACGAACTGCTTTTTTCTTTTTTATCGCGCGACTCAGCAGGCTCGGTAGCAGAGGGACGAATTTATTCGATTGTTCGGCTTTCAAGAACAACAAAAAATCGAGTTATTCGATTGTTCGGTTTTCGAAAACAGCAAAAAAATTGTTCGGTATTCGAAAATTTCAAAAAATCGAGTTATTCGATTGTTCGATTTTCGAAGACAGCGAAAAATCGAGTTATTCGATTGTTCGATTTTCGAGGATAGTGAAAAATCGAGTTATTCGATTGCTCGATTTTCGAGGACAACGAAAAATCGAGTTATTCGATTGTTCGATTTTCGAAGACAGCGAAAAATCGAGTTATTCGATCGTTCGATTTTCGAGGACAGCGAAAAATCGAGTTATTCGATTGTTCGATTTTCGAAGACAGCGAAAAATCGAGTTATTCGATTGTTCGATTTTCGAAAGCAGCGAAAAATCGAGTTATTCGATTGTTCGATTTTCGAATACAGCGAAAAATCGAGTTATTCGATTGTTCGATTTTCGAAGACAGCGAAAAATCGAGTTATTCGATTGTTCGATTTTCGAAAGCAGCGAAAAATCGAGTTATTCGATTGTTCGCCTTTCGAAAAAAAATGTCGAAAAGCTCAACTCTACTCTGCATACCCTGGCGAGCTCCAAAGTTCGTTTTCAGTGGTCGAAGGAGCACGACTAAGCTTTCAACCGCACTAAGAACAGCTGGTTAAAGTACCCGTGCTAGCACACCCAGGCATAGAAAAGGCTAGGGACGACCATTCTACGTGTACACCGATGCCAGCCGGACAGGTGCAGCAGCTGTTCAGGCCCAAGAGCAAGACAACGGATTTTTACACCGGTTTACTTCGCATCCAAACCGCTCTCGGGAGCCGAACGGAACTATCATGTGACAGACCAAGAGGGTCTTGCGGTTGTTTTCGCATTGAAAAAGTTCCATTACTTTGTATATGGAGTCTTACGCTGCCTACCAGATAATCGTAGTTAATCGTCGTCGCTTATGACTTCTTCGCCATTTGGGTACCGAGAATCTCTCAAATTTGAGAAATAGTCAAGTATGCGGATGCTGCAATGTTCTAATGCTGATCAGACAAAGTATTAAGGATTCTTGTTTTGAAAGCGCCAGGCGTTCTAATAACAGATTTTATTAGCCACCAAAGCAAGAAGGTAGAAAAATATTCCCGGGGAGGAAGGTGCTCTACTTTTCTACAGGAATGTCCAACGGTGGCAGACTTCTAGAGGTATTACCATCATGATGCTGAAATTTAGTTCACCGTTTGCCTTAAAACAATTTGGTAGACTGCACTAGACATAGGAGAGATTTCTACACTCAGATAAGATCTCTTGTAGGCTCCAAGATAGGGTAGTTCGCAGATTGAGGTCGTCAAGACAATGCTGCGGCTTCGCTCTCCTCCAGTTCCATCTGCCTCTTTGGAAATATAAGAAACCTATCAGAAATGTTCCACAAGGGCAACGATAGACATATGCCCAGCTCTTAAGACGAGATACAACGACCTGGTAAACGGTTACCCCATCGCGACCTTCTTCCCGAATCGAGGTTAGTGCTTGAGTTGGATGCTTATAGAAAAGTCCGCAAAGTTCTTCTGGGATCCTTATATAGTGGCGCACGGTGGTCAAAGATATTATATTTTATCTCTTGCAGTACGTACATCTCACATGTGCATGTATGTGTAAAATATTGTAAATGTATATGCATATTACATGTATTATATGTACATATGTATTACATGACATCATGCATCGTAGTTCTTCTGTGCGGAAAGCAGCATCTCTCTTTGCACGCCTATTTCATAGCAGCTGTTCGGAAATCGTAGACCCTTCCATTACAAGGATTGCTTGGCTTCCAAAAAGTGTGCGACGAAATAAGCCAGAAGACATTTGCTGCTCTACCAGAAGGACAGCACACTATTTCCAAGTTTTGTGAGCTACAACCCGAACAATTAGTAGTACCAGTAGTATGCCAAGCTCATGCAGACGGCTGGTTACTAGGCGATTTAAAAGCAGTTTCTTCTCTGTAAGAAGGGCGCGAATTTCGCAGCCGTAATTGAGTTGCGGCTAATGTGAAACGCATTGTATGCCTCTTTCAAGAGCCTCTATGACAAACTGAAAACTCGGCGAGTAAGATGGAAAATTCTATATTGAGCCAAAGCGGTGACGAGCGTCATTGATTGAGAACAAACTTAAGATTGTTGGTGCCAACGACAAATTGTTCATGATAAAGTTTATCAAATGTACAGACAGACTTTTAAGTAAATTAGAGGCGTTTACTTTCCGACAGCGTACGAGTTAGCTGGTGGTGGAGGAGCGGCGTACGATGGTGGAGGAGCGGCGTACGATTGTGGAGGAGCGCCTCCTCCGCATCCGGAAGGCGCACCGCATGGAGCTGGTGGTGGAGCGCAGCCACCTCCGCAAGGCTGAGGAAGAGAGAACTGCGGCAGCTGAAGAGGTGGGAGTTGGGGCAACTGAAGTCCGCCGCCGCAGCCGCATGGTGGTGGAGGTGGAGGCGGTCTGAAAGACGAGGTTCTATTCGGCAGAAGTAGACGAAACAGAAGCAGCAGAAAATATAACAAGAGACTTACGCGCATCCGCATCCGGAGCCGCCGCCTCCACCGAGAAGGAAGGCAGCTGAGCCAGCGATGAGAGCGAAGAATGTCAGGTACTGCATTCTAGGAGAGAGAAATGGATCTGATTTTTCAGGGTCGCTTCCCAGCTTTTATACGATAAGCGGGAAGCAATGGGCCCAGTGTTGCCCTCCCACCTTATCCATCTAAAATCAGAACCTGCCGGTCAGAGACGACCGAGATACGAGACGATTTCAGGAGAGACCTGAGATCAGCGAAAGCGAGACGAGACGAAAAATCACGCCGCGGCACAGAACCGGGCTCAACTCCGACCAAACGAGGCATGCGATGGCGGAATTTTCGCCAAAGCACCTCTTCCACCAAGGCTTGGCCACTATTTCGTAGAAAGGCAAAGTGGATGCTGTTCAAGGCCTAACCGAATACTTGGGGTTGGACGAAAAGGGAGGAGGCGTCGAAGGATGAATCGATGGACCTTATCCTTTTCAGCTGAGCAAAATGTAATCGCATTCTGATGTAACTCACTGATAGTGCAAATGCCCTCTGAATTAATTCGTGAATTTTCAAAATAGACGTAATCACGAGGATGAACCACTTAAAATTTCAAAATACCTTAGAGATAGCCAACATTATTTCGATATTTCTGTTAAGAACGGTGCATCCGAACTTAAATTAAGTTCAAAGAATGAGTCGCTTTCAGTATGAACATATTCCACTGTCCGCCGTGTAACCTGACTATGCGTGCTGCACGTAATATGCGCTCAATAGTGTCGATTTTCTACAGCCTTCCGTCGTAGTTTATAAATGTGAAGGCAAGGTTAGGCTACAGAAGAAGAAAAACTGCCTTGAAAAACTAGGGGTATGAAAGCACAGGAGAAGTAGGATGCATAACAAGGGAAGGGTCTGAAGCGTATGTCTGAACGGGGGGAGCGAGTCATATAGGGAGAATCCTCACCAATCAATCAGTATAAAAATTTGTTTATTTTTGCCAAGTCGGTAAACCCAAGGAGTGGGGGTCTTGAAGTCACAAAGGAAAACGGCGCATCACGAGTTTGGGGGTTTTGTACGCCCGCGATGCCCTCGCCGGCAGGAGGCTCGGAGCGCAGTGGAAGTGGAGTTGCTCCATTCGAGGAAGATGGAGGTTTTGTTCTTGTGCGCTGCTGCATTTTTGCATTTCAACTGACCGGTTGAGATTTGGGGGATTCTGACGTCTATACCGTTTTCAGACGTTTTCTGCGCATTTTCTAGCCGTACGCTGTGGAGAGTGCCTTTCTTGCGAGTTGTTTTTTACTGAACGGATTTTTAACCACAACGTCTTCGTCAACTTCAAGTTGATGTGTTTCGAAGTCCTTTAGTATGCTGGCCATCCGTTCGGCCAGCTTGATTTCTTCCATCGAAGGTTCCTTGTCTAATATTGTGGCGGGTGCACATTAGCTGTAGCTTGGAGAACTAGCCTTGACTCAAATTTTCACATTTTATTAACTAAACTCGCTGCCTTAACAAAAGGTTGAAGAGGAGCTAATCTAAAACGACAGTCTTCTATAGTTTTTTCTTGTAAGTCCCAGTATGGTCGCTTAACGATACTACGTGCACTATCAAGTAAAGATTCCAGACATAGAACTGCGTGGCACAGGCTCTTCGCCAAAGGATCAAAAATTCGTTTTTTAAGCTACTTCTAGGAGCTTTACTTTTGGTAAAATGTAAAGATATTTAAAACAGGCAAGCAGCATATATATATATATATATATATATATGCTTGCCTGTTTATATATATATATATATATATATATATATATATATATACAGGGTGCAAAATTATGGCGACAAGTTATTCAAAACGCCGAAAGCGAAAATGCAGCACTTTCGAAAAACCAACGATGAAACAATGTTTATCAGTCTGTTGTAAACTATGCGCAACATTGATATTCGAACATATCTCCATCGGCGTCGATACAGGCTTTGAGACGCTTCAGGAAGGCATCAACGGCGGCACGCAAATATGGCGCATCGAGCTCATCCCACGCCTTCTGGAGAGCTTCCTTCAAAGAATCCCCGGAGTGGTGGGGCTTCACGCAGGCTTTGGCTTTCAAAACTGCTCAGACGGTGTAATCCATCGGATTCAAATCCGGAGAGTTGGCTGGTCAATGGTGGAGGCTGATGGAGTTGCCTTTGCATCAGTCCTGCATCATTCTCTTCCTGTGAGCAGGAGCTCCATCCTGTTGGAAAATCCAGGAGCGGTTTCCAAAGTGAGACACTAGCCCAGGGTTCGTCCTTCAAAACGTTCAAATAATTCTCCCTGATCTCCATTTCTTGCGACATCCAGCGGACCGAGCGCGCCGGGCACCTGAGAATTCGTTCACATACCTTCACAATGTCTTCCGTAGTTGCCAAATAAACGTGTCTTCTTCGTCCGTATCTATCATCCTTGGTTCCCATGTCTTCGTAGTGTCTGATGGATCTATATAGAATACTTCGATAAAGTCCAAGACGCTGGTGATTGTCGCGTGCCGAGAAGCCTTGACGGTTAAGTTCAATGACTGAAGCACGGTGGCAAGAACGTTTCACAGTCATGAAAAACAACTTATTTTTATGCTCGGTGAAGATAATCATAAACAAATTGATGCAGCAGAAACAATAGAAGCGGAGAAAAAAGCAGACGCATCGAGTAGGAGGTCAAATTGTTCGTGCATGTGCTGTCGCCATAATTTTGGCGCACCCTGTATATATATATATATATATATATATATATATATATATATATATATATATTGGAGCGGCTTGATTATCGTCTCCTCTAGACCTTCGAAATCACCATCAGTTCTGAGCCTGAAGGGAAGTATCTAACTCAGATTTTTGTTTGTGATCGTAGGCACATTCCTAAGCCACTGCACCCATACTTTATTCTATGAGACACTTCAGCAACAATTCTCCTACAACGCGTTTTTTCTTCGACCAGAGTCCCGCAAATTGGGGTACTCTTCCGCTGGCCTTAATCCACAACATTCTGATGAGCGAATCTTTCAAGTATACATGGTGTGTAAATAGTACTGATGCAAACTGTTCCATCCGCAGCTTTTTCTTTCTAGTCTTTAGGGTTATTTGATAAGGATAACAAAAACAGGGTTCGCTGTTTTTGTTATCCTTATCGTGCTTGAAAAACTTCGAAAAAACATCAGGAACATGACACCGTCGTCGTTACCAACTAAAGCTCTATCAGAAAAATTGTTTAGAAGATGTTCAAGCACGATTCTAAAAGTGTCAGGTTCTGTATACCTGCAGCATACAGGCAAAGCTGCATAGGTGTAAGCAGCTGCTTACACGAGAACAGCTTGAACATGAGTCCGCTGGAGTACTCTTTTCGGGCAATACTAAGGTCCGTGCTACCTCCAGCAAGTCCCCGAAGACCACTCTGGACAATGCTTGGGACGAAATCGACGTAGAGCAGTTGCGGCGCACTGCCTATGCGTTCCCTCGTCGACTTCGCTCCTGCATCACCTGTATCACCTGTCGTCCCGTTGATCATCGACTTGCTCGAGCGGGCGCCAGCAGCGTCTCCATTCGTCCCTGTCGCGTGCCAGAGTGGTCCAATGGATCCTCCTCGCTCGAGGGACACGAAGAGCGTCATATCGGTCGTTCAGGGCTTTCACGAAGAAGTCCGACCAACGCGTTGGTGGGCGTCCTGGTGTTCTCTTGACATCCCGCGGAATCCAGTCGATGACGGCTCTCGTCCAGCGGGTGTCTGCGAATCGCATTACGTGGCCGGCCCACCTAATTTTCGACGACTTGGCCCATGCGACAGCGTCTCTGATCTTCGAACGTCGGCGAAGCTCGGAACTCCGGAGGCCTTCTCTCACTTCCGTGAGTCGTGTCACTCCGAGCATCGTCCTCTCGATTCCACGCTGCGCGACGCTGATCGCGTGTTCATCCTGCTTTCGTATAACCCAGGTCTCTGAGGCGTATGTTAGGGCAGGAAGAACAGTGGAGTCGAATAGGTGGGCACGGAGTCGGACGTTCTTCGTTTTCTTCACGACTTCTTCGACGCTCTTGAAAGCTCCCCAAGCCGCTCGTTTCCTCCTGCTCAGCTCTGGTGCTAGGTCGTTGGCCATGTTGACTTCGCGACCCAGATACACATAGCTGGAGCATTCGGAGACGTTCGTTCCGTTGAGCGAGAATGGGGCATCAGAAACCCATCCGTTCTTCATGAACATCGTCTTCGTAAGATTCAGCTGCAGTCCAACGCTTCCACATACACGATCGAAGTCGGCCAGCATTCGTTCCGCCTGACTGATGCTCGGTGTTATGAGCACGATGTCGTCAGCGAAGAGAAGATGGTGCAGTTGCCGGCCGTCGACCTTCACTCCCATGTCTTCCCATTCTAGTTCGCGCATGACGTTTTCGAGGGTGGCGCTGAAGAGCTTCGGGGATATGATATCCCCTTGTCGAACCCCTCTCTTCACGTCGATGACGACGTCGTTGTAGAATGGTGAGATCTTGGTCGTGAATCCACTGTACAGCTCTCGAAGGACTCTGATGTACTGAGTAGGAACGCCCTGAGTGAGCAGGGCGTCGAGGACCGCTTCAGTCTCGACGGAGTCGAATGCCTTCTTCAGGTCGATGAACGTAAGGCACAGCGGCAGCTTGTACTCTCGCGACACTTCGATGAGCTTCGTAATGGTGTGTATGTGGTCGATCGTGCTGAATCCTCTCCGAAATCCTGCTTGTTCGCATGGCTGTCCTTCGTCCAGCGTTCTACTAATCCTATTCAGGATGACTCGAGTGAACAGCTTGTAGACTACGGACAACAGGCAGATCGGGCGATAGTTGCCAATGTCGTGCACGTCTCCCTTCTTGTACAGCAAAACGGTCTTGCTGGTCTTCCACTGAGATGGAACTTTGCATTCGGACAGGTAGCGTGTGAAGAGCCGCGCCAGGGTGTTGATGAGCGCTGGCGGGAGGTTCTTCAGGTGTTCAGCTCTGATCCTGTCAGAACCGGGTGCTGTACGTTTCTTCACCGACGAGATGGCGTGTCGGATCTCGGAAGGGAGAACAGAGGGAACGACGTATCCATCCTGCGGAAGATGGCATGGGGGCAGGTGGACGTGGCTATCGAAGAGATCGGAGTAGAAGTCGTGGATGACTTTCTCCATGGTCCTTCTGGAAGTGGTGACGGTTCCGTCAGGACGTCGGAGAGCGGTCATCTTGGTCTTGAAGTGGGCGAAGTTCCGGCGGGCATTGCGGATGCTCAGCCCTGCCTCTGCTGCTTCAGCCAACACTTCCGCCCTTCTCTCCTTGAGATCTTCCTTTATCGCCGCTCTGCATAGCTTTGCAAGCTCGGACGTCAGTTGGTAGTTGCCTGACGCTCGTGCTGTTCCACGCTGGCGTATCAGCTCGAGAGTTTCCGAGTTTCCGGAGACAGGCGTCTCTTGGTGGTCTTCAAGCTCTCGGCTCCCTTAGCACTATCGTGGAGATGGTGCACGAAGCGATCGTATTCCTTGTCGACGTTGTCCATGACGGCATCTTCCCAAAGACCGACAAGAGAGGTGTAGAGATCCCAGTTGATGGTCATTCTGGGATTCCTCTTCTTGAACTTCGCGGCCTTCTCTCCTTGACACGAAAAGCGGAACCTAGCGCGAAGGAGGCGGTGGTCCGATCCCGTGTAGAACTTGGGGACAACGGAGACATCGGTCAGGCAATACTTGCGATTGAAGATGATGTGGTCGATCTCGTTAAGGAACTGGCCACCGGGGGATTCCCAGGTCCATCGTAGGGAGGGAGGCTTCTGGAACTGCGAGTTTCCATGGATGGTCTTGGTCGACATGATAAACTCAGACAGCCTTTCACCTTGCTCGTTCCACTCCAGACCGTGGGTTCCGATATGAAGTTCTTCCGGCGACCTTCGTGGCCCGATCTTGGCGTTGAAGTCGCCGACGATCACCTTGTAGAAGGTGTGATCTTCCTTATAGAACTTCTCCAGCTCCACGTAGAAGGCCTCGACGTCTTCGTCGTCGTAGTCGGATGTTGGGGCATACGCGACGAACACAGTCAAGGCTGGCACGGAGCCACATCGCTTCAGTCGCAGACGTCCGATTCGGCTTGTCAGAGACTCGTACGAATCGATGTTCATGGCCAAGTGCGTGTTGACGAGGACACCAACGCCGCCTACTCCCCTGCTGTCGCATGTTCCGAGGAACAGTTCTTCTCCGGAGTCGTAGGCGGCGTGTAGGGGGTGGTGTCTTCTCGTCTCGGTCAGTCCGATGACGTCGTACTTGATCTTCCTGGCTTGCATCATCAGGTCCTCGACGGATGCTTCCGACGCAAGCGTGCGGGCGTTGTAAGTACAGATCGTCATCCTAGTCCTTCTCAGTTTGCGCAGCCTGGTTAGGCCCTGAGATTTTAGCAGCCTCTCCGTACTCGTCCTTCCCATCGCTGCAGAAATGGGGGCTCTTTCGGGGTCAGGGGAATGAGGCCCTTTAGTGCTGCTGTGTTTGACTGGAATACAACACGGGTAGCTAGTCAGGCTCTGTCGTGCGGGCGGGGTACTCCGGGCAGCCAGCCAGACTGCCCGAAGGGACGGGGCGAGACTTAAGGCGGCCTCGAATCGCCTTACATGTACTCCCAGTCTACCGAGTGCAAGCTTTTGGCCGGGCCGACACAGTTACAATCCGCACAGTCACGGACACATCCACGCACACTGTGCACGAACATGCCGCTCCCACGCACAAGGAACGCATCGACCCGACACAGCAGGAGCAAGGAGTCCATCCCCTGCATCCCACCTGCGTCTCTGGGCAGTACACGGTCGCATTTGGTTCGCGTTTAATTCCCCTATCCACCACCCGGGGACGCGCCACGTGGCCCTGCGACAAGCGGCCCGAGATCCCTCTTAACAAGAGAGCCCGAAGGCTCTCTCTCGAGGGAGATCCGTGGTCGCTCCTGTAATCACAGCAAAAGGGCTCGTATCGGTTCCGAGTGGTACTACAGTGTGGTTGTAAAATCTTTCTTCATATTCCATTTAAACATATGGTAAGTCTTGCTGTGCATTGTTATTTCCACAACCACCGTTTGCTGTGTCAATACATTTCGCACACAGTGAATTGAACCTATAGGTCACATCTACAGTCATATCCTGCAGTTTCACAAGTATCTGTCTAAAGTGCTTCCCATTTTTTTAAAAATAAGTTAGGGGTAAGCGAACAACTCTTGATTGTCAGAGAATACAACAATTCTGATTTTGTAACCAAAGACCATGCACGTACGAATTGGTATTGTGCGGGTGCTGCAAAAAATCATATTTTAACAAACACTTGTTAAGGGAACATCAAACTTTTTAAATAATGTAAATCTTCATAATGCACAATTCTTTGCCTATGGACAGCCAGAGGAAGAGCTTTGTAGTTCCATCGCCAGATAAACAAACAGCTTTTTTAAACAAGAGATTTAAAAACTCAATCTCGTTGACATTGTTTGGTTCCTCTCGTTTATGGTTTTGATTACATAAAAATTCTGACCTTTTGACTTGTTCTGAGAGATACCCTTTGCAGTTTTTGCATTCAAATGTGAGCAAATAAAAAATCAATTACACAGGTTCTTCTTCTCTCTGCGAGGCAGAAGTATCCAGTTTTTAGCCTAACAAGGAAAAGTTCCCAACTCATGGTGAGCTCCTGCAATGCTATTTTGACAGGATGTAGGGCCTTGTGAGCGGAACCACAGTTAGTTTTGCTAAATGCTTTTTTAAAGACCTAAAAAAGATGTGTGAAAATGTGTGCGCAACACTCGTGAACCCCTGTGACACATAATGAGATGTGCTTCGGTGGCGCAGTTGGTAGGAGGGCCGCATCATTGAAGTACATCCGCGGGCTTTGGGGTTCGGGTCCGCGTACTGCCGATGTTTTTGCACATACTAGTTTGTGGTTATTACGCTTTCTCATGATCACAGAAGTCAATTATAGGCAATCAATGCTTACCACTACAATATCATACCATATCACCAACAATGTTGTATTCTTTTCCTCGCAGAACGAGGTCATACCATCGCAGTCGACCTTCACGCATCTTGTCAGCATCTTATCGGCGAGGTACCGAATGGTACTGTTTCGGATGTGGTCCAAGCGCCTTAATCCAGCCGTACAACGTTGTATCTCCCTCTTCATTACAATGAGGCGGATTTCCGTCTCCTCCGTCGCATACCAGCCCGCTGCACCTTACGGGGTGCGGCAAAATTACCCGTGCACTAAAAATTCAATGCCATTTTGAAATCAAGCTTGGTATATCATCTAACTATCAAATTTATCTACTACAATCATGGTAATTCAAAGCATGCTAACAGTTTTCAAAATGACCGCCTTCAGCCTCAACATAGTCCTTCAGACATTCGGCAAACGCTTCGCATGTGGCGTGCAGGTACGGCTCATCAATTTCGTCCTAGGATTTCTTTAAGAGAGTCCAAATTTGAGTGTCTGGTAGAGCAAATTTTTTCTTTAAGATAGAATTTACAGAATAATTCATCGCGATAAGGTCCGGAGAACTGGAGGGCCATTCGTCATGTGTGATGAAATCAGGCAGTTGCTCGGCGCATCAGTCCTGGACACCTTTGCTTTGTGTGCTGGAGCAGAATTTTGTTGAAAGCGCTAGTGGGCTTCTCCCAAGTGGGGATAGGCCCACGGCTTGGGAGCTTATCCAGGATATCTTTGTAAACCGCTGCTTGATCTTCACGCCAACTTCGACGAAAACTATTGGAGTTTTTCCTGAAGATCTCCCCAAACCACAATGGAGTGAGGCTGTTTCGCACTTTCTTGAAGTCGTCTTTTGGCGGTAGCTCCAGCAAGCGAGTCCCCAGTAATCCTCTCGTTTTGAGAGTTGAAGACTGGATTCAACATGATCTTTTCATCGCTAAAGACGATCTATCGAGCGCCCGTGCCACCGTGAATCCTTGCAGCAACCTTTTACATCTCCTCATTTCCCTCTTCTTCATCCGCCGATGCCTAACCTTTTTGTACTCAAAAACGTATGGATTCCACAACGTTCAGTCAACATATCTCAGGCGAGTAAAGCAGAAAAATTTCGGAAAAAAGCGAAAAATTTAAAATGTTTAGGTACACGGGTAATTTTGCCGCACCCTGTACATCGCTCTCGACTGTACTGTAGGTCCTTGACTTCAAGCGTTCAGGCGTCTTCTTTTCGCACTGCACTCCAGTCGAGATGGAACACGTGATTTCACTTAAACCATCAGAGGCGCTAGATTTTCTTAGTCAGTTATCCCTCTTACTTAAAAACGAAGCACCTAAAACTCAATGCCAATGACCTTAATGTGCCAGACTCGTTTAGGTTTTTGTTTAGGTATTTAGCCTTCTTTACGTTCACTCCCGAACATCTCCAATGGTCCGTGTTAAGCTTGCACATTCCGCACGAGTTGAAATTTATTTTCGTAATGCCAGTGACCTTGGCATCGATTTACAGTCAACCTCTGGTTCATACATCATTAATTGCGGTTGAAATCATTTCCATCCAAAAAATAGGGGTGTTAAAATAGGTGTTCGAATGCAGTGATTTCTGTACCTTGTCAGCAAAACTTCAATTCTGCTAGTACAAAGGCTATAAGCCGCTGCAGGGCTACACATCACGGCCTTCACTCTAAACGGTTCCGTGCTGATATCTGAGGGCGATCATCCCGATATCACGGGAGAGTGCTGATGTTTCGTTGCCATGAGGATGTCGCGGATGTGCCTGCGATCAAGCATCACCGGTGGTGTAAGGGCAGCAAGTACCTCAGCAGAGCATCTGCATCAACTCAAATCATTCCGAATAAGACCCTCCTCAAAGCCTCGGTCTCATTGCAGTTGCATTTAGACTACGTTCGAGAGGACTTTTGTCTATCGCACTGCATCCAGCCTCACTACTTTGACTCCGTAGTCCGCAATCAATGGCTTCGTAGAAGTACAACGCAACCATAATGGCGTAGTCGCATGTTTTGCGGAAATCTGCCCCTTTCCTTCCAATAGGCTACTGCTAACGATGCAGTGGTGCTGCTTTTAGGCCAGCAAAAAACTGCTGTGCATTGTATACTGTATTCAAAAATTCTGTCGTACCTAAACCACGGATTTCTAGTCGGTTGTTGTCAAACAGAAAAACAACATCTGCTGAGTATTGTAGCAGCTTTCACGTGCGTGCCAACGAAGGCGAAGTATGTGTTAGTGTCTTTAAGCCATATAGAAACTTTCCAAAGTTGTAGTATTTTAGTGTTAGTCATAGTAGAACTTTCTTAGAGTTGCCACAAACGCTGATATGTTTTCTTGTAATACAGCGCCACCATTCAAGAAGATCAGCGATTATCTGTCTCTCCGAGACACCTTACGTCATTTGTGATTTGTTCAGATTTCTAAAAACTGAAAGAAATTGACCGTCCAATAGACCATTGCACGGGCGGGAATGATCACACGAAGAATAGCGAAGAGACCGTCTATATCTCTACACCATGATGCTGCAACACGACAATCAAATGCACTGTTACGGGAGCGGAAGAAAACGCGAAAGAACGCTGAGCCTCATCGCAGATAGGGGCATCTTGATAAACCGATGCGCATCACTGACCATCTGGGCAGACGCATTCATAAGTGGCCTCTCAAACGTTGTTTCCATAGGAAAGTATTATCGTTGGGAGTAGTTTCATGGATGGTGTGTATGCCCAAGCGTTTCGTGAGCACCGCCAGGGCGACGTGAATGCAGGTCATTCGGAGACAATCCGGCAGGGCACTTCAGTCGAAGAAGCGAGAACTGCAAAGCGGCGGATCTGTCCAACTCCAAACCTGTGATGGAGCACTCAGTAGGCTAACTTCTTCTCGATGCATTCTCCTCGTGGGTCATAACAGAAGAGGGCTCGAGGACCGAACATATAATGGAGAAATGTCTAACGACCTCTGAAAACGAGCTTCCAAGTTATAAAGCGAGAATTGCTGTATCGCTTAACCATGTTCACGCTCTGAGAACTGACATTAGGATAATAACGCTCAAACAATAACGACTGATCTTCTCCGATCAGTTGATTAGCTGTCATCTTGTTTGACTACTCCAAAGGATCATACCTGACTGCGATTTTATGGAAACATGGGTGGTCTCCATTCTCACTGTCCTTGTACCAGTTCGTTTTTCAGGTGCAGGTTTTAACGGTCGCCAACTCTCCTCCCGACTGGCTTTCTTAAGTGCGCCCAGAAACTCTCCAACAATGAATGCGGGTCTCGATTTCGAATCTCGCTAGCAGCTCATCTCTCGACAGTGACTCCGACGACTCACACATAATAGCGCGCATATCCAGCTAGCAGGAATAACCGGATTAGTGTCATCATCCGTCCACGCCGGGCCTCCGAGAAATATTCTTCGGTCTTGTTCCGTAACTGTTGCCGCATAGTCGGGCAAAGGAACAACGGAGTAGTGTGCTGATTTGGTGTTCGAGGTGACACCAATTATTAGGCAAACGTAATACAAGGATCACGTACTCTCATACTTTGTAGAATCACCGTTTTATATAATATTACAATCTAAGAGTGTTTTTGACTTAACTGCTGCCGTTTTGTCATGGGTTAAGTGATAACCTTGAGGTATTTGGAGAAAAGTCCATTCTGCAGAAAATGTTTTGTAAACTGCCTTATCCATTAAGATATTTGGCTTCATAAAGCTCTCATAAAAAAGAACTATACGCAGATACGTATAAGATACGAGATACTATAGATACGTATTGTACGTAATTACACAGTGTTCCTGTCTAGGGACACTCTTGCTCATTCCTATTCTGTTTGCTCATATCAGTCAGTCTGTTGTATAGGAAACCTTTCTCTATCGCTTTAATTGAGCGATCTTTGCAGAATAAATAAACGAGTACGAGTGTCCAGCTAGCGAAGCATGATTTCTTCGCGAAGGCGGCGTGAGGACCCGCGTAGCTACTTCGAAGAAGTTGCAGTCAATTTTCTTTCACTCTTCGAAGCTGCCATACTTTAAAGGCTTCTGTTACTTGCAACTGCCTACTTTTCCAAATGCAAAAGAAAGTGTAAGACACACCAGCGGTCTGGGTAACAAATCAACAGCATCGATCGCTATCGATTGGTTCTGCTTACTTGCGGTGACTCCTCAAGCGCTTCCACGCGAGTTCCAGGTCGAACCGGTCAACCCTTGGCAAAAGTCGATGAAAATCGATCCACATTAGCTCGCGGATCGATACAGTTACCTATTTTGAAACGGATTCGTCGACCGTATTCGTGTGATCTCCAGTCTGAATTGTCAACCCTCATAAGTTAACCTTTCTCTTGCATATTCCTACAGTAGGGTAGCTTGGGAGGTTCTTCATCCGCTTGTTCATAAATTTCACTGCCACTTTTCCAAAGCTTAAGATTCAAAATTTCCAGCAAACAATGGAAGCTCGGTTTCCAAGCAAGGTTCCACTAGCCTCTACTGTTTGCCTTCGCTACTTCACTGTTCTGTTCAGCCACTCTTCGAAGATCTTGCTGCTCTCTAAGTTCGCCGCAAAATGTTTCCAAGCGGACAACCAGATATCCATCTTTGGCTATCTTTCTATGTACGTATTAAAGTTGTTAGAGCAATCAGTTTCAGACGCTCTCTAAAACTTGGCATAGTTCTCAAAAAAGCACCTTAACGTAATCGACGAAACAAGTCTCATGATTTCCTTGAACTTTTTCAAGTTTCAGGAAAAGTTTATTAGCAGTAGTACTCCAAATTTGAGAGCAGTATTCCAAATGAGGGATGACTGACGCCTTATAGAGTTTGATGAAAACATCAGATTTACCATTGTACATATTTCAAAAACTAAAATTAAATGCAGCGCAGGCTCTCCGAGTAGATTCCTCCATAAGGCTCGAGAATTTTAGCCTATAATCGGCAATCACCCTTGGTCTCTTGCAGTCTCTCAGCGATTAAGTGTTATTTCACAGATAGCGTAATTAGCTGAATGTTCTTCACGTATTTGAAATACGAAGCATTTTCAGGATTTGCTGTTACGTTTAGATCTGATGTTCAGACACACAGACTTGTTAAATCGTTTTCAAGTGCTAAACATATAGGCGCAAAATTAATCTCCGTTTCGAGGTATGTATAAATAAGTATCTTAAACCATTCCCTCTCAAGGGAAGCCACGCGTACCGCTTGGTAGGTTTTTCATGCTCTTTCAGAAAACACGTACGAGTGTCGCACTAATTTTTCTAAACGACCTTTTCCGTGCTCCTAGACTCATGAACCGGCGCGAGTATCGAGTCATTATGGTTTACGAATTTAAATTGGGACATTCTGAAGCAGAGGCATCCGTAACCTTAGCAGCGCGTTTGCGACGGACTGTCCTTGTGAACGAACGGTAAGGCTCTGCTTTGAAAAATTCGCTTCTGGCGATTTTGATCTCGAAGGAACGTGTCGCGGCGCAGGTCGTCGCTTGACGATGAAGTTTTGAGGAGAGCCGTCGCAGGAAATCCGGAGACGAATACAAGTTCGTCAGCAGAAGACCTCGGCGTACATCATAGTGCGGTAGTAAAACATTTGGCATGAATCGGTAAGGTGAAGGAGATATTGAAGTGGGTGCCTCACGAGCTGACCGATGAACGGCGTCTGGCACATTTGGACACCTGCTCCAACCTGCTACGTCACCTTAAAAACGAGCTTTTTGTAAGCCGTATTATAACTGTTGATGGAAAATGGGTGCTTTACGACAGCAGGAAGCGGGGATTTGTCTAGGTAAATAAGGATGCCCCTCCAACATCCTTTCCTAAACCCGACCTTCACCCTAAAAAAGCTATGCTTGCTTTGTGATGGTGTTGTAAAGGTGTAATCCATTCCGATCTTTCCACCACTGACTATCACTTTTCCGAGCTCCTGGTTCTCATTTGCGTCAGAAACAGTTCACTAATTTGGCAGATGTTGAATGTGCCCTCCTTGATCTCGTTAATTCCTATGATCTCAGCTTTTATTGTAAAGGAATAGATTACACCTTTACAACACCATCCATTCCTTGGCAAAAATGTGTAAACTCTGTTGGCTTTATTTCGAAAGTAGAATTATGTTTGAGCTGAGTGATAGCAGTTTGAGGCTAGCGGTCCATTTCGGCGATTAATTACGCATTTTAATGTCATCAGCAAGTCTTGAAGCCTGATGTTTTTGAAACTCACTATAACAGCAGATATTCTGACTGTATAGAGTAGAAATAAAAGACGTGGAAGAACGTCGCCCTGCAGTTCTCCACTAGCGCAGTGAAGTCTTTCGGAAAATTTATAACCGTTCGAACTGTCATAAATTTTTCTCCAGATGAGAGGTGAGCCACATTAAAAGAGCACCGCCTATACCCAGGGGTTTCTATTTCATTGGCTATTTTGGGTGACAGAGTGTGAGTGGTACATCTGCATGGATTTTTTCGTGATCGAGCGCTATTCTTCTACCAAGCAAACAGTCTATAAGACTCGTAGCCGTAGAAGTTTCTGGGAGGAAATCGTGCGGCTCCGGTATAAGCGCACAAAATCAGGGTATCCAAGTCTGCAGTAACTAATGTAGGTTTCAAAACCTGAAGAACTTCTCCCACCAGCATTGAAATGTGAAATACAATATATCCACCTAAGGATTGCGTGGCTCACAAGCGCACTTGTTCGAAAGGATTGAGAAATGGCGCCAAACCTTTTAATGATGGAAGGTCACAGGTTCTTGAAACGTTTGTAAAAGTCAGTGGGTGAAAAAATATTCTGATGAGTCAACGCGTCCTCCCAAAAGTGTACTCCGCAACAGATGTTTCATCTGTTTCGGAAAAACTGGTACTTTCGTTGATAAAGACGCTAGCGAAGTGGCGTGTTAGAGCAACGACATAAATATTGTCGCAAATTCTACCAAAGGCATCGGCATTGTTGTGGAGAGCACCTACTGATTTCATTCTTCTACGCAGAAGTAAGATACCGTGGACTTCCTATTCTGGAATCTCGTCGCAAAGTTCTTAACGTCTGTCTCACTCATAAGCTTCTGCGTTTTACACCTGATCCAGAACCTTGCAAATTCTTTAAGGTGAAAACTTCCCACACCAGAGGCGGCATTTCACAATTAGGCCTGCCTCGTCCTAAACCAAGGTCTCGAGCAATGTCGATTACCTACAGAGCGGATAGCCTCTACTCATAATTTGCTAAAAACATTCAGTCCATGCGGCCTGATGTCCTGTTGATTAGACCCTCTATGGAGAGGGATCTTAGTCTTGCGTTCCAGAAATTGACGGCTCCGTCCACTCTCCTCGGCTGAAGAACACTCTGTTGCAATGGCAGCAGTTCTTCGGCGACTCACCCTGATCAGTATGATCTATTCTATTGATCTGACTATGAGTATAATCAATAGGAGGCAATCGATTGTGGGTATTAGAAACGAAGTTGTCCTGTCTACACTTGAGCACCGTTGGAGAAAGAATGATCTTCTCATGGGTTTGAAGGTGGCAACTCGTATGTTAGGCATTTCAGTACTCGAGTTGCATTCCGTTTCTTCTTCTAACATGAGAGAAGGCCAGTGGAAGATCAGAATCCCAGGGCAAAATGTAGTGTAAGGTGAGGTTTCTTCACTAATCGAGCCGGAACCGAGCTTTTGAAACTCTCAAAGAAAACGTTCTACCGAACTCTTTGAGTCAGTATAAAGGGCCCGTTGACAGGTATCTTTAAGACGCTTCTTAGATTATCTCGTTTTGATGACTTCAAATTATTATATTGACCAGACGTTCAGCGGCCTAGTGGCCGCCAAACTTCTGGTTGGGGGCTTCGCTCCCAAACCCCGAGAATAAAACAATCCCAATCTTGCTCCATTCTTCTTTAGGCATTCTTACTTTTATTAAGTAAAAACCAATTTTAATATATGGATCAGTGCAGCGGGATATGGTAGGACCTTCACTGCACCTATGAAACCCATCCACCCTCTATCGGATGCACACGATTTATTCTCCGAAGTACCCGTTCTCTGCGTGGCGAGTAACAGGTCATGAGAGTCCCAATCCGAAGTGCTTAATCTGCAGAAACATAATACTTCTCTACCTAACGATTAGGCTTCTGTGATCTGTCTTCAGAAACCTGACCCACATTGGACGATATTGAGAGGAGAGAAAATACCAGTCCCCCTTATCCCCCTCCAGTTGTCCTCCTTTGCTGATCCCTCTTCAATGGTCCCCTTTACTCAGAATCCTTTCGCAAGTTTGATGTCTGCGTCACGTCTTCTGAAGCCTGACTTACGTTGAACGACGTCTATGGCACGTCTTCTGAAACCCTACGCTCCGCACTTGGTCCCCATTCATACTGCGACACGTTGCCCGCTGAATATATCGTAGACTTGGACGATCCGCCACCAAGGATGTAGCCCACCAGCAATCGCAAACAGTTCAGCTCAAAGAAAGCCCGGCTAGCATACGCCGCACTCTCGTAGGCATCACTTGGCTTCAGTCCCACGTCCCAGTGACGGACACGTGGCAATAGCCTATTATATTAGGGGGGGGGGGACACAAAAGTAATGAGACACCTCATACCGTGTCCATATATCTCGTGGCTGGAGTCTGGTTTCGTGCTTGTCGTATTTGTATGTTTGTATGCTACTTACTGAAGCCCATCTGAGAAGTTACCTCTTACGCCCTTTCCAGAAGCATGCCAAAAATCCCAGCCTGTCTCATGCCGAAACCCCAGTCTGACGAGTCGACCTGTGTCGCGCAAATCTCGCCCAATTCCCAACCCCGAGCAGCCTGGACTCAATATTCACGCAAGATAAGAAGTACGTCTTCTACCTTAACCCTGCCAAGCAGCGAGTCTGGGTGAGGCCTGGTGACCTCTTACCGACCTTCCTTCGGCGAGATGTTCACGGCGAGAAGCATCTTTGGAGCTTTTGGGTCTGCGCCCATGGATCGGTTTACCGGAAGCTGTTTACCAAGAGCACCACGATGAACTCCAAGGCCATTTTGAACGAAATAGAGGAGATGGGCCGGCGACTCGCTCTTACTCATTCGCAGCGCTTCAAGAAGGTTCTCCTCTTCGACAACGCCGCACCCCATCGGGAACAAGTAAGCACGGATAAGCTTGGCCAGAGAAGCTACGTTCACATGCCTCACCCACCGTATTCGCTGGACATCTTTCCATGCGGCTACCACTACTACTTGAGCCTACAGGACTTCCTAGTCGGAAGGGACACAAGAACCCAAGCAGTCCTTGGCAACCATATCGAGCACTTGATCAACACCAGGCCCAAGCAGTTCTGGAAGGATGGGATCAGGAAGTTGGCTGAGCGATGGCAGCAAGTTTCTTGCCCTTGATGGCAAATACATTCCTCAGCACCGTTGAGTTGTAATTGAGTTGTAGAGAGATAAAGATTTTTTCCAATTTGTCTCATTACTTTTGACCCCCCCCCTAATATTAGGTTGTAACGAAATAAATGGCACTGAACCACTGTAAATTTAAACAGTTAATATCTCGGCTTGTAGGCAAGTTTATTAATCGAAATAAAAACCTTCTGATTCTACACGTCTTTGCCGACGTGACACAAGCTTTTTATCCCAGTAGCATGAAAATCAGAAGTTCTGGAATTGACGAAATCTTCGAGGGCACTTTCGGCATCCTGTTGGTATTTGAATATTTTCCCTACCAAGAAGTCGCCAAGATGCTTGAAGAAATGGTAGTCTGTTGGGGAGAGGTCGGGAGAAAACGGAGGATGTGGTAGAGTTTCAATGCTCAGCTCATTCAATTTCTGCAACGTCATTCGTGCTACATGGGGGCGAGCATTGTCGTGCAGAAGGAGAACTCGCCTTCGGTTTACCAAGGCCGGCCGGTTATCCTTCAACTTTGTCATCATTTCTTCAATTTCAATGCAGTACTCCTCTGCCGTGATGGATTCACCGGGAGGGAGGAAGCTGTGGTGAGTAATTCCCAGCGAACACCACCATACTGTCACCATTACTTTCTTTTGGTGCAATTCCGGCTTCGCAAAAACCTTGGGGCTCTCATCGCTGTCCACCCACTGTGCCGATCGTCGCCTGTTGTCGTACATTATCCATTTCTCGTCACAGGTTACGATGCGATCAAGGAATGGGTCCGTTTCGTTCCGTAGAAGCAGTGCGGACGAGATCTCATATCGTCGGTTTCTTTGCTCCTCAGACAGCTCGTGAGGCACCCATCTTTCCAGCTTTTTGGTCTTTCCAATTTCCTTCAGATGCGGGCAGCTGTGTTGTGACTGACGCCAAGAACCTTCGCTATCTCCCTGGTACCTTTGTGTGGATCCTCCTCTACCACATCTCTCAGCTTGTCCTCATCAACATCACTATGCCTCCCACGACCTTCATGTTCTTCCAGGCTCTCATCTCCATTCCGGAACTTCTGATACCAACGATACGCCGTCCGAATTGTGGAACATTTTTGACCGAATGCGGCGTTGATCTTCTCGTCCGCCTCCTTAGCTGTAGTGCCCAACTTGAATTCATACAAGTAAATGCCTGGGATTACCCTTTTGTCCATCTGCAAAAAAGTCAATAAAACTCTAAAGTTTTCCCACTTTTACATAGAAAATTTGGTACTCACCGGTAGAACAAAGCTTGCGCTTCTAAATGATATGCCACATGTTACGGTTTGTTCTTGATCAAACGCGTAAAGACGCGCCAAATAATGGCGCGAGCCAGTGTCATTTAATTCGTTACAACCTAATATATAGTAGGGTTGTTGTCTGAAATGATATCCGCTAAACGTACTTGGATTGTTTATTTGCGTGTCCTCCACGTGCAAGTCAAAAGAAATAAATGGAAATCAAGGCCAGTGCAGTCGATCAACGCTCACGTCTGATTTCTTTCAGTAGCTATGCCAGTGTGGATCTGTGAGGACCGCATAGGTTGTCTAAGCATCCTCGCCCTCCATGAATCACGGAAATTTAACAGAAAAAAGATTCTTTCTTCTCCATAATCATTGTTCTTTCTGCCATGCCAAGAACTCATGCCAAGATTCAGTGACTGTGGGACATGGAGTATAATCTTCTTTCTCTTCCTTGTCTTTCTATTTTTGCTTCGCTTCAGTCCCATCATTTTTTTAAATATTTGTTTTTAGAGCTGGAATATAAATGTATCATTTGTCTTAAAGCACAGCAAAGAAGCAAGCATATAGGGCATTAAAAGATCAGATAGCAAAGAAGCAAGCATATAGGCATTAAAAGATTAGATCAAAAAGTTTGCCGCAACTTTTAATCGATTGATAGTGTAAATGCCACTTGCGTGAAAAATCAAAGTGAGCACATGTGCGTTCTTCACAACTGTTTTTTAGTATCGTTAACAAGTGTCAAACTCCATGCAAATAGAAATTCTCCTATCAATTTAATTAAAACTGCGACGACTTGGACGAGGGCATGATGCAATCTTCTTTTTTGGGAAAGAAAACGGCCGCCATCCTGCTTTCTAAAACCAGTTAAAAATCACGACTTTTGCTTTATAAATAATTTTTTGAAGTTTCAAACAACGTGTTCACTTATTGGGTAAATGAATACAAACTTCAAAGAAAGTTATAATAAAATTTTCCTCGAACAAAAAATTATTAGTTGTGGTTATACTAAAATTTTCCTTAATCAAAAAATGAGCATGTCTTCTTTTTTAAATCTTTTCTTGACTAGTTTAATGTAGAAGAAGCTCATTTCAATTTGGAAGAGTTCGCTTTGATTTGAAAAGTTTTACGCCAGCTTATAGGTTTGTTCAATTTGGTTTGAAAGTGTCCAAAGATACGTGAAAAAGATATCATACTCTACGGCGCCGCCGCAGAAATTAGCGGGGAAAGTCGGGGGGGGGGGGGGAAATCGGGGGGAAAATAGGGGGGGGGGGAAATCACGACACGAAAAT